>JAQGDG010000648.1:0-78911 GCA_029844215.1 Przewalskia tangutica
AGAGACCGTCGGCCGGATTCTAGAAAATTCATGTGCTAATATCACCAGAAAGTGCAAAAAATCACGAATTTGAGTTTCTGCTTAGAAATGCAATAATATGTGATGTTGGCTATGAAAAAGTTATGGGTGTCGATCACCAACCTATTTTTGATAGTGGGTGAATTTTAGGCCAATCGGCAAATCGGCGGATTCTAGAAAATTCATGTGCTAATATCACAGAAAGTGCAAAAAATCACGAATTTGAGTTCTACGCTTAGAAATGCAATAATATGTGATGTTGGCTATGAAAAAGTTATGGGTGTCGATCACCAACCTATTTTTGATAGGTGGGTGAATTTTAGGCCAATCGAGACCGTCGAGGATTCTAGAAAATTCATGTGCTAATATCCAAGAAAGTGCAAAAAATCACGAATTTGAGTTTTACGCTTAGAAATGCAATAATATGTGATGTTGGCTATGAAAAAGTTATGGGTGTCGATCACCAACCTATTTTTGATAGTGGGTGAATTTTAGGTCAATCGAGAACCGTCGTAGGATTCTAGAAAATTCATGTGCTAATATCCAGAAAGTGCAAAAAATCACGAATTTGAGTTTCTACGCTTAGAAATGCAATAATATGTGATGTTGGCTATGAAAAAGTTATGGGTGTCGATCACCAACCTATTTTTGATAATTTGGGTGAATTTAGGTCAATCGAGAGGCCGTCGGCCGGATTCTAGAAAATTCATGTGCTAATATCCGCAGAAAGTGCAAAAAATCACGAATTTGAGTTTCTACGCTTAGAAATGCAATAATATGTGGCGTTGGCTATGAAAAAGTTATGGGTGTCGATCACCAACCTATTTTTGATAAGTGGGTGAATTTTAGGCCAATCGAGACCGTCGTAGGATTCTAGAAAATTCATGTGCTAATATCCACGAAAGTGCAAAAAATCACAATTTGAGTTTCTACGCTTAGAAATGCAATAATATGTGATGGCGTTGGCTATGAAAAAGTTATGGGTGTCGATCACCAACCTATTTTTGATAGTAGGTGAATTTTAGGCCAATCGAGACCGTCGGCGGATTCTAGAAAATTCATGTGCTAATATCCATAGAAAGTGCAAAAAATCACGAATTTGAGTTTCTACGCTTAGAAATGCAATAATATGTGATGTTGGCTATGAAAAAGTTATGGGTGTCGATCACCAACCTATTTTTGATAGGTGGGTGAATTTTAGGTCAATCGGAGGCCGTCGGCGGATTCTAGAAAATTCATGTGCTAATATCCAGAAAGTGCAAAAAATCACGAATTTGAGTTTCTACGCTTAGAAATGCAATAATATGTGGCGTTGGCTATGAAAAAGTTATGGGTGTCGATCACCAACCTATTTTTGATAGGTGGGTGAATTTTAGGCCAATCGAGAGACCGTCGGCCAGGATTCTAGAAAATTCATGTGCTAATATCACAGAAAGTGCAAAAAAATCACGAATTTGAGTTTCTACGCTTAGAAATGCAATAATATGTGATGTTGGCTATGAAAAAGTTATGGGTGTCGATCACCAACCTATTTTTGATAGGTGGGTGAATTTTAGGCCAATCGAGACCGTCGTAGGATTCTAGAAAATTCATGTGCTAATATCACAGAAAGTGCAAAAAATCACGAATTTGAGTTTACGCTTAGAAATGCAATAATATGTGGCGTTGGCTATGAAAAAGTTATGGGTGTCGATCACCAACCTATTTTTGATAAGTGGGTGAATTTTAGGCCAATCGAGAGACCGTCGTAGGATTCTAGAAAATTCATGTGCTAATATCCACCGAAAGTGCAATAAAAATCACGAATTTGAGTTTCTACACTTAGAAATGCAATAATATGTGATGTTGGCTATGAAAACGTTATGGGTGTCGATCACCAACCTATTTTTGATAGAGTGGGTGAATTTTAGGCCAATCGAGAGGCCGTCGTAGGATTCTAGAAAATTCATGTGCTAATATCACAGAAAGTGCAAAAAATCACGAATTTGAGTTTCTACGCTTAGAAATGCAATAATATGTGATGTTGGCTATGAAAAAGTTATGGGTGTCGATCACCAACCTATTTTTGATAGTGGGTGAATTTTAGGCCAATCGAGGCCGTCGAGGATTCTAGAAAATTCATGTGCTAATATCCAGAAAGTGCAAAAATTCACGAATTTGAGTTTCTACACTTAGAAATGCAATAATATGTGACGTTGGCTATGAAAAAGTTATGGGTGTCGATCACCAACCTATTTTTGATAGACTGGGTGAATTTTAGGCCAATCGAGAGCCGTCGTAGGATTCTAGAAAATTCATGTGCTAATATCCCAGAAAGTGCAAAAAATCACGAATTTGAGATTCTACGCTTAGAAATGCAATAATATGTGATGTTGGCTATGAAAAAGTTATGGGTGTCGATCACCAACCTATTTTTGATAGACTGAGTGAATTTTAGGCCAATCAGAGACCGTCGGAGGATTCTAAAAATTTCATGTGCTAATATCCATCGAAAGTGCAAAAAAATCACGAATTTGAGTTTCTACGCTTAGAAATGCAATAATATGTGATGTTGGCTATGAAAAAGTTATGGGTGTCGATCACCAACCTATTTTTATAGTGGGTGAATTTTAGGTCAATCGAGACCGTCAAGGATTCTAGAAAATTCATGTGCTAATATCACCAGAAAGTGCAAAAAATCACGAATTTGAGTTTCTACGCTTAGAAATGCAATAATATGTGGCGTTGGCTATGAAAAGTTATGGGTGTCGATCACCAACCTATTTTTGATAAATGGGTGAATTTTAGGCCAATCGAGACCGTCGGCCGGATTCTAGAAAATTCATGTGCTAATATCCATAGAAAGTGCAAAAAATCACGAATTTGAGTTCTACGCTTAGAAATGCAATAATATGTGATGTTGGCTATGAAAAAGTTATGGGTGTCGATCACCAACCTATTTTTGATAGGTAGGTGAATTTTAGGCCAATCGAGACCGTCGGCCGGATTCTAGAAAATTCATGTGCTAATATCCAGAAAGTGCAAAAAATCACGAATTTGAGTTTTACGCTTAGAAATGCAATAATATGTGATGTTGGCTATGAAAAAGTTATGGGTGTCGATCACCAACCTATTTTTGATAGGCGGGTGAATTTTAGGCCAATCGAGGCCGTCGGCGGATTCTAGAAAATTCATGTGCTAATATCCATAGAAAGTGCAAAAAATCACGAATTTGAGTTTACGCTTAGAAATGCAATAATATGTGGCGTTGGCTATGAAAAAGTTATGGGTGTCGATCACCAACCTATTTTTGATAAATGGGTGAATTTTAGGCCAATCGAGACCGTCGGCCGGATTCTAGAAAATTCATGTGCTAATATCATAGAAAGTGCAAAAAATCACGAATTTGAGTTTCTACGCTTAGAAATGCAATAATATGTGATGTTGGCTATGAAAAAGTTATGGGTGTCGATCACCAACCTATTTTTGATAGGTGGGTGAATTTTAGGCCAATCGAGAGACCGTCGAGGATTCTAGAAAATTCATGTGCTAATATCACCAGAAAGTGCAAAAAATCACGAATTTGAGTTTCTACGCTTAGAAATGCAATAATATGTGGCGTTGGCTATGAAAAAGTTATGGGTGTCGATCACCAACCTATTTTTGATAGGTGGGTGAATTTTAGGCCAATCGAGACCGTCGGCCGGATTCTAGAAAATTCATGTGCTAATATCCACGAAAGTGCAAAAAATCACGAATTTGAGTTTATACGCTTAGAAATGCAATAATATGTGATGTTGGCTATGAAAAAATTATGGGTGTCGATCACCAACCTATTTTTGATAGGCGGGTGAATTTTAGGTCAATCGGAGACCGTCGGCGGATTCTAGAAAATTCATGTGCTAATATCACAGAAAGTGCAAAAAATCACGAATTTGAGTTTCTACGCTTAGAAATGCAATAATATGTGATGTTGGCTATGAAAAATTTATGGGTGTCGATCACCAACCTATTTTTGATAAATGGGTGAATTTAGGCCAATCGAGAGACCGTCGGCCGGATTCTAGAAAATTCATGTGCTAATATCCAGAAAGTGCAAAAAATCACGAATTTGAGTTTCTACGCTTAGAAATGCAATAATATGTGGCGTTGGCTATGAAAAGTTATGGGTGTCGATCACCAACCTATTTTTGATAGGCGGGTGAATTTTAGGCCAATCGAGACCGTCGGCGGATTCTAGAAAATTCATGTGCTAATATCCGCAGAAAGTGCAAAAAATAACGAATTTGAGTTTCTACGCTTAGAAATGCAATAATATGTGATGTTGGCTATGAAAAAGTTATGGGTGTCGATCACCAACCTATTTTTGATAAATGGGTGAATTTTAGGCCAATCGAGACCGTCGGCGGATTCTAGAAAATTCATGTGCTAATATCCACCGAAAGTGCAAAAAATCACGAATTTGAGTTTCTACGCTTAGAAATGCAATAATATGTGATGTTGGCTATGAAAAAATTATGGGTGTCGATCACCAACCTATTTTTGATAGACTGGGTGAATTTTAGGCCAATCAAAGACCGTGTACCGGATTCTAGAAAATTCATGTGCTAATATCCAGAAAGTGCAAAAAATCACGAATTTGAGTTTCTACGCTTAGTAATGAAATTATATTTGACGTTGTATATGATAAATTTATGGGTGTCTATAACCAACCTATTTTTGTTAGAATGGGTGAATCTTAGGAGAATCAGAGAGCGGCGACTGGATTCTAGAAATTTCATGTGCTAATATCCGCAGAAAGTGCAAAAAATCACGAATTTGAGTTTCTACGCTTAGAAATGCAATAATATGTGGCGTTGGCTATGAAAAAGTTATGGGTGTCGATCACCAACCTATTTTTGATAGTGGGTGAATTTTAGGCCAATCGAGGCCGTCGTAGGATTCTAGAAAATTCATGTGCTAATATCCAGAAAGTGCAAAAAAATCACGAATTTGAGTTTCTACGCTTACAAATGCAATAATATGTGATGTTGGCTATGAAAAAGTTATGGGTGTCGATCACCAACCTATTTTTGATAGGCGGGTGAATTTTAGGCCAATCGAGGCCGTCGGCGGATTCTAGAAAATTCATGTGCTAATATCCAGAAAGTGCAAAAAATCACGAATTTGAGTTTCTACGCTTAGAAATGCAATAATATGTGGCGTTGGCTATGAAAAAGTTATGGGTGTCGATCACCAACCTATTTTTGATAAATGGGTGAATTTTAGGCCAATCGAGACCGTCGGCACGGATTCTAGAAAATTCATGTGCTAATATCCATAGAAAGTGCAAAAAATCACGAATTTGAGTTTCTACGCTTAGAAATGCAATAATATGTGATGTTGGCTATGAAAAAGTTATGGGTGTCGATCACCAACCTATTTTTGATAGGCGGGTGAATTTTAGGCCAATCGAGACCGTCGGCCGGATTCTAGAAAATTCATGTGCTAATATCCATAGAAAGTGCAAAAAATCACGAATTTGAGTTTCTACGCTTAGAAATGCAATAATATGTGATGTTGTCTATGAAAAAGTTATGGGTGTCGATCACCAACCTATTTTTGATAAATGGGTGAATTTTAGGCCAATCGAGGCCGTCGTAGGATTCTAGAAAATTCATGTGCTAATATCCATAGAAAGTGCAAAAAATCACGAATTTGAGTTTCTACGCTTAGAAATGCAATAATATGTGATGTTGGCTATGAAAAAGTTATGGGTGTCGATCACCAACCTATTTTTGATAGTGGGTGAATTTTAGGCCAATCGAGAGGCCGTCGGCCAGGATTCTAGAAAATTCATGTGCTAATATCCAGAAAGTGCAAAAAATCACGAATTTGAGTTTCTACGCTTAGAAATGCAATAATATGTGGCGTTGGCTATGAAAAAGTTATGGGTGTCGATCACCAACCTATTTTTGATAGTGGGTGAATTTTAGGCCAATCGAGGCCGTCGGCAGGATTCTAGAAAATTCATGTGCTAATATCCAGAAAGTGCAAAAAATCACGAATTTGAGTTTCTACGCTTAGAAATGCAATAATATGTGGCGTTGGCTATGAAAAAGTTATGGGTGTCGATCACCAACCTATTTTTGATAAATTGGGTGAATTTTAGGCCAATCGAGAGACCGTCGGCCAGGATTCTAGAAAATTCATGTGCTAATATCCACCAGAAGTGCAAAAAAAATCACGAATTTGAGTTTCTACGCTTAGAAATGCAATAATATGTGATGTTGGCTATGAAAAAGTTATGGGTGTCGATCACCAACCTATTTTTGATAAATGGGTGAATTTTAGGCCAATCGAGAGGCCGTCGTAGGATTCTAGAAAATTCATGTGCTAATATCCACCAGAAAGTGCAAAAAATCACGAATTTGAGTTTCTACGCTTAGAAATGCAATAATATGTGGCGTTGGCTATGAAAAAGTTATGGGTGTCGATCACCAACCTATTTTTGATAGGCGGGTGAATTTTAGGCCAATCGGAGACCGTCGGCGGATTCTAGAAAAATCATGTGCTAATATCCACCGAAAGTGCAAAAAAATCACGAATTTGAGTTTCTACGCTTAGAAATGCAATAATATGTGATGTTGGCTATGAAAAAGTTATGGGTGTCGATCACCAACCTATTTTTGATAAATGGGTGAATTTTAGGTCAATCGAGACCGTCGTAGGATTCTAGAAAATTCATGTGCTAATATCCAGAAAGTGCAAAAAATCACGAATTTGAGTTTCTACGCTTAGAAATGCAATAATATGTGATGTTGGCTATGAAAAAATTATGGGTGTCGATCACCAACCTATTTTTGATAGTGGGTGAATTTTAGGCCAATCGAGGCCGTCGTAGGATTCTAGAAAATTCATGTGCTAATAATATCCACCGAAAGTGCAATAAAAATCACGAATTTGAGTTTCTACACTTAGAAATGCAATAATATGTGATGTTGGCTATGAAAACGTTATGGGTGTCGATCACCAACCTATTTTTGATAGATTTGGGTGAATTTTAGGCCAATCGAGAGACCGTCGGCCGGATTCTAGAAAATTCATGTGCTAATATCCGCAGAAAGTGCAAAAAATCACGAATTTGAATTTCTACGCATAGAAATGTAATAATATGTGACGTTGGCTATGAAAAAGTTATGGGTGTCGATCACCAACCTATTTTTGATAGACTGGGTGAATTTTAGGCCAATCGAGACCGTCGGCCAGGATTCTAGAAAAATCATGTGCTAATATCCACCGAAAGTGCAAAAAAATCACGAATTTGAGTTTTTACGCTTAGAAATGCAATAATATGTGATGTTGGCTATGAAAAAATTATGGGTGTCGATCACCAACCTATTTTTGATAAATGGGTGAATTTTAGGTCAATCGAGACCGTCGTAGGATTCTAGAAAATTCATGTGCTAATATCCACCGAAAGTGCAAAAAATCACGAATTTGAGTTTCTACGCTTAGAAATGCAATAATATGTGATGTTGGCTATGAAAAAATTATGGGTGTCGATCACAAACCTATTTTTGATAGTGGGTGAATTTTAGGTCAATCGAGGCCGTCGGCCGGATTCTAGAAAATTCATGTGCTAATATCCCAGAAAGTGCAAAAAATCACGAATTTGAGTTTCTACGCTTAGAAATGCAATAATATGTGGCGTTGGCTATGAAAAAGTTATGGGTGTCGATCACCAACCTATTTTTGATAGGCGGGTGAATTTTAGGCCAATCGAGAACCGTCGGCGGATTAGAAAATTCATGTGCTAATATCCGCAGAAAGTGCAAAAAATCACGAATTTGAGTTTCTACGCTTAGAAATGCAATAATATGTGATGTTGGCTATGAAAAAGTTATGGGTGTCGATCACCAACCTATTTTTGATAAATGGGTGAATTTTAGGCCAATCGAGACCGTCGGCGGATTCTAGAAAATTCATGTGCTAATATCCGCAGAAAGTGCAAAAAATCACGAATTTGAGTTTCTACGCTTAGAAATGCAATAATATGTGATGTTGTCTATGAAAAAGTTATGGGTGTCGATCACCAACCTATTTTTGATAGTGGGTGAATTTTAGGCCAATCGAGACCGTCGGCCGGATTCTAGAAAATTCATGTGCTAATATCACAGAAAGTGCAAAAAAATCACAATTTGAGTTTCTACGCTTAGAAATGCAATAATATGTGGCGTTGGCTATGAAAAAGTTATGGTGTCGATCACCAACCTATTTTTGATAGTGGGTGAATTTTAGGCCAATCGAGAACCGTCGTAGGATTCTAGAAAATTCATGTGCTAATATCACAGAAAGTGCAAAAAATCACGAATTTGAGTTTCTACGCTTCGAAATGCAATAATATGTGATGTTGGCTATGAAAAAGTTATGGGTGTCGATCACCAACCTATTTTTGATAAATGGGTGAATTTTAGGCCAATCGAGACCGTCGGCCAGGATTCTAGAAAATTCATGTGCTAATATCACCAGAAAGTGCAAAAAATCACGAATTTGAGTTCTACGCTTAGAAATGCAATAATATGTGGCGTTGGCTATGAAAAAGTTATGGGTGTCGATCACCAACCTATTTTTGATAGATGGGTGAATTTTAGGCCAATCGAGACCGTCGGCCGGATTCTAGAAAATTCATGTGCTAATATCACAGAAAGTGCAAAAAATCACGAATTTGAGTTTCTACGCTTAGAAATGCAATAATATGTGGCGTTGGCTATGAAAAAGTTATGGGTGTCGATCACCAACCTATTTTTGATAGGTAGGTGAATTTTAGGCCAATCGGCCAGGATTCTAGAAAATTCATGTGCTAATATCCAGAAAGTGCAAAAAAATCACGAATTTGAGTTTCTACGCTTAGAAATGCAATAATATGTGATGTTGGCTATGAAAAAGTTATGGGTGTCGATCACCAACCTATTTTTGATAGACTGGGTGAATTTTAGGTCAATCAGAGGTCGGCCAGGATTAGAAAATTCATGTGCTAATATCCACAGAAAGTGCAAAAAATCACGAATTTGAGTTTCTACGCTTAGAAATGCAATAATATGTATGTGGCGTTGGATATGAAAAAGTTATGGGTGTCGATCACCAACCTATTTTTGATAGAATGGGTGAATTTTAGGCCAATCGAGAGGCCGTCGGCCGGATTCTAGAAAATTCATGTGCTAATATCCAGAAAGTGCAAAAAAATCACAATTTGAGTTTCTACGCTTAGAAATGCAATAATATGTGATGTTGGCTATGAAAAAGTTATGGGTGTCGATCACCAACCTATTTTTGATAGAATGGGTGAATGTTAGGTCAATCGAGAGGCCGTCGTAGGATTCTAGAAATTTCATGTGCTAATATCCACCGAAAGTGCTAAACAATCACGAATTTGAGTTTCTACGCTTAGAAATGCAATAATATGTGATGTTGGCTATGAAAAAGTTATGGGTGTCGATCACCAACCTATTTTTGATAGAATGGGTGAATTTTAGGGCAATCGGAGACCGTCGTAGGATCTAGAAAATTCATGTGCTAATATCCACCGAAAGTGCAAAAAATCACGAATTTGAGTTTCTACGCTTAGAAATGCAATAATATGTGACGTTGGCTATGAAAAAGTTATGGGTGTCGATCACCAACCTATTTTTGATAGACTGGGTGAATTTTAGGCCAATCAGAGACCGTCGACCGGATTCTAGAAAATTCATGTGCTAATATCCATCGAAAGTGCAAAAAAATCACGAATTTGAGTTTCTACGCTTAGAAATGCAATAATATGTGATGTTGGCTATGAAAAAGTTATGGGTGTCGATCACCAACCTATTTTTGATAGACTGGGTGAATTTTAGGTCAATCGAGGCCGTCGGCGGATTCTAGAAAATTCATGTGCTAATATCCCGAAAGTGCAAAAAAATCACGAATTTGAGTTTCTACGCTTAGAAATGCAATAATATGTGACGTTGGCTATGAAAAAGTTATGGGTGTCGATCACCAACCTATTTTTGATAGAATGGGTGAATTTTAGGCCAATCAGAGACCGTCGACCGGATTCTAGAAAATTCATGTGCTAATATCCACCGAAAGTGCAAAAAAATCACGAATTTGAGTTTCTACGCTTAGAAATGCAATAATATGTGATGTTGGCTATGAAAAAGTTATTAGTGTCGATCACCAACCTATTTTTGATAGACTGGGTGAATTTTAGGCCAATCAGAGACCGTCAACCGAATTCTAGAAAATTCATGTGCTAATATCCACCGAAAGTGCAAAAAAATCACGAATTTGACTTTCTACGCTTAGAAATGCAATAATATGTGACGTTGGCTATGAAAAAGTTATGGGTGTCGATCACCAACCTATTTTTGATAGACTGGGTGAATTTTAGGCCAATCGAGACCGTCGGCAGGATTCTAGAAAATTCATGTGCTAATATCCACGAAAGTGCAAAAAATCACGAATTTGAGTTTCTACGCTTAGAAATGCAATAATATGTGGCGTTGGCTATGAAAAAGTTATGGGTGTCGATCACCAACCTATTTTTGATAAATGGGTGAATTTTAGGCCAATCGAGAGACCGTCGTAGGATTCTAGAAAATTCATGTGCTAATATCCAGAAAGTGCAAAAAATCACGAATTTGAGTTTCTACGCTTAGAAATGCAATAATATGTGATGTTGGCTATGAAAAAGTTATGGTGTCGATCACCAACCTATTTTTGATAGGTGGGTGAATTTTAGGCCAATCGAGAGGCCGTCGTAGGATTCTAGAAAATTCATGTGCTAATATCACAGAAAGTGCAAAAAATCACGAATTTGAGTTTCTACGCTTAGAAATGCAATAATATGTGGCGTTGGCTATGAAAAAGTTATGGGTGTCGATCACCAACCTATTTTTGATAGGCGGGTGAATTTTAGGCCAATCGAGAGACCGTCGAGGATTCTAGAAAATTCATGTGCTAATATCCACAGAAAGTGCAAAAAAATCACGAATTTGAGTTTCTACGCTTAGAAATGCAATAATATGTGATGTTGGCTATGAAAAAGTTATGGGTGTCGATCACCAACCTATTTTTGATAGACGGGGTGAATTTTAGGCCAATCAGAGGCCGTCGGCGGATTCTAGAAAATTCATGTGCTAATATCCACCGAAAGTGCAAAAAAATCACGAATTTGAGTTTCTACGCTTAGAAATGCAATAATATGTGATGTTGGCTATGAAAAAGTTATGGGTGTCGATCACCAACCTATTTTTGATAGACTGGTGAATTTTAGGCCAATCAGAGACCGTCTACCGGATTCTAGAAAATTCATGTGCTAATATCCACCGAAAGTGCAAAAAAATCACGAATTTGAGTTTCTACGCTTAGAAATGCAATAATATGTGATGTTGGCTATGAAAAAGTTATGGGTGTCGATCACCAACCTATTTTTGATAGACTGGGTGAATTTTAGGTCAATCAGAGGCGTCGTAGGATTCTAGAAAATTCATGTGCTAATATCCAGAAAGTGCAAAAAATCACGAATTTGAGTTTCTACGCTTAGAAATGCAATAATATGTGACGTTGGCTATGAAAAAGTTATGGGTGTCGATCACCAACCTATTTTTGATAGGCTGGGTGAATTTTAGGCCAATCAGAGACCGTAGACAGGATTCTATTAAATTCTTGTGCTAATATCCAAAGAAAGTTCAATTAAATCACGAATTTGAGTTTCTACGCTTAGAAATGCAATAATATGTGATGTTGGCTATGAAAAAGTTATGGGTGTCGATCACCAACCTATTTTTGATAAACTGGGTGAATTTTAGGCCAATCGAGACCGTCGTAGGATTCTAGAAAATTCATGTGCTAATATCCGCAGAAAGTGCAAAAAAATCACGAATTTGAGTTTCTACGCTTAGAAATGCAATAATATGTGATGTTGGCTATGAAAAAGTTATGGGTGTCGATCACCAACCTATTTTTGATAAACTGGGTGAATTTTAGGCCAATCAGAGACCGTCGTGGGCTTCTATAAAATTCATGTGCTAATATCCACCGAAAGTGCAAAAAAATCACGAATTTGAGTTTCTACGCTTAGAAATGCAATAATATGTGATGTTGGCTATGAAAAAGTTATGGGTGTCGATCACCAACCTATTTTTGATAGTGGGTGAATTTTAGGCCAATCGAGACCGTCGGCGGATTCTAGAAAATTCATGTGCTAATATCCATCGAAAGTGCAAAAAATCACGAATTTGAGTTTCTACGCTTAGAAATGCAATAATATGTGATGTTGGCTATGAAAAAGTTATGGGTGTCGATCACCAACCTATTTTTTATAGAATGGGTGAATTTTAGGCCAATCAGAGACCGTCGGCGGATTCTAGAAAATTCATGTGCTAATATCCAGAAAGTGCAAAAAATCACGAATTTGAGTTTCTACGCTTAGAAATGCAATAATATGTGATGTTGGCTATGAAAAAGTTATGGGTGTCGATCACCAACCTATTTTTGATAGGCGGGTGAATTTTAGGTCAATCGAGACCGTCGTAGGATTCTAGAAAATTCATGTGCTAATATCAACCGAAAGTGCAAAAAAATCACGAATTTGAGTTTCTACGCTTAGAAATGCAATAATATGTGATGTTGGCTATGAAAAAGTTATGGGTGTCGATCACCAACCTATTTTTGATAGACTGGGTGAATTTTAGGCCAATCAGAGGCGTCGATAGGATTCTAGAAAATTCATGTGCTTATATCCATAGTAAGTGCAAAAAAAATCACGAATTTGAGTTTCTACGCTTAGAAATGCAATAATATGTGATGTTGGCTATGAAAACGTTATGGGTGTCGATCACCAACCTATTTTTGATAGAGTGGGTGAATGTTAGGTCAATCAGAGACCGTCGACAGGATTCTAGAAAAGTCATGTGCTAATATCCACCGAAAGTGCAAAAAAATCACGAATTTGAGTTTCTACGCTTAGAAATGCAATAATATGTGATGTTGGCTATGAAAAAGTTATGGGTGTCGATCACCAACCTATTTTTGATAGACTGGGTGAATTTTAGGTCAATCAGAGACCGTCGACAGGATTCTAGAAAAGTCATGTGCTAATATCCACCGAAAGTGCAAAAAAATCACGAATTTGAGTTTCTACGCTTAGAAATGCAATAATATGTGATGTTGGCTATGAAAAAGTTATGGGTGTCGATCACCAACCTATTTTTGATAAACTGGGTGAATTTTAGGCCAATCGGACCGGATTCTAGAAAATTCATGTGCTAATATCCACCGAAAGTGCAAAAAAATCACGAATTTGAGTTTCTACGCTTAGAAATGCAATAATATGTGATGTTGGCTATGAAAAAGTTATGGGTGTCGATCACCAACCTATTTTTGATAGACTGGGTGAATTTTAGGTCAATCAGAGACCGTCGACCGGATTCTAGAAAATTCATGTGCTAATATCAACCTAAAGTTCAAAAAATCACGAATTTGAGTTTCTACGCTTAGAAATGCAATAATATGTGATGTTGGCTATGAAAAAGTTATGGGTGTCGATCACCAACCTATTTTTGATAAACTGGGTGAATTTTAGGCCAATCGAGGCCGTCGGCCGGATTCTAGAAAATTCATGTGCTAATATCCGCAGAAAGTGCAAAAAATCACGAATTTGAGTTTCTACGCTTAGAAATGCAATAATATGTGATGTTGGCTATGAAAAAGTTATGGGTGTCGATCACCAACCTATTTTTGATAGTGGGTGAATTTTAGGCCAATCGAGGCCGTCGGCCGGATTCTAGAAAATTCATGTGCTAATATCCAGAAAGTGCAAAAAATCACGAATTTGAGTTTCTACGCTTAGAAATGCAATAATATGTGATGTTGGCTATGAAAAAGTTATGGGTGTCGATCACAAACCAATTTTTGATAAATGGGTGAATTTTAGGCCAATCGAGACCGTCGTAGGATTCTAGAAAATTCATGTGCTAATATCCATAGAAAGTGCAAAAAATCACGAATTTGAGTTTCTACGCTTAGAAATGCAATAATATGTGATGTTGGCTATGAAAAAGTTATGGGTGTCGATCACCAACCTATTTTTGATAGACTGGGTGAATTTTAGGCCAATCAGAGGCCGTCTACCGGATTCTAGAAAATTCATGTGCTAATATCCACCGAAAGTGCAAAAAATCACGAATTTGACTTTCTACGCTTAGAAATGCAATAATATGTGACGTTGGCTATGAAAAAGTTATGGGTGTCGATCACCAACCTATTTTTGATAGAATGGGTGAATTTTGGGCCAATCGAGACCGTCGGCGGATTCTAGAAAATTCATGTGCTAATATCCAGAAAGTGCAAACAAAATCACGAATTTGAGTTTCTACGCTTAGAAATGCAATAATATGTGATGTTGGCTATGAAAAAGTTATGGGTGTCGATCACCAACCTATTTTTGATAAACTGGGTGAATATTAGGTCAATCAGAGGCCGTCGAGGATTCTAGAAAATTCATGTGCTAATATCCAGAAAGTGCAAAAAATCACGAATTTGAGTTTCTACGCTTAGAAATGCAATAATATGTGATGTTGGCTATGAAAAAGTTATGGGTGTCGATCACCAACCTATTTTTGATAGACTGGGTGAATTTTAGGCCAATCAGAGGCCGTCGGCGGATTCTAGAAAATTCATGTGCTAATATCACAGAAAGTGCAAAAAATCACGAATTTGAGTTTCTACGCTTAGAAATGCAATAATATGTGATGTTGGCTATGAAAAAGTTATGGGTGTCGATCACCAACGTATTTTCGATAGGTGGGTGAATTTTAGGCCAATCGAGAGACCGTCGTAGGATTCTAGAAAATTCATGTGCTAATATCCACAGAAAGTGCAAAAAATCACGAATTTGAGTTTACGCTTAGAAATGCAATAATATGTGATGTTGGCTATGAAAAAGTTATGGGTGTCGATCACCAACCTATTTTTGATAGGCGGGTGAATTTTAGGCCAATCGAGAGACCGTCGACCGGATTCTAGAAAATTCATGTGCTAATATCACCAAAAGTGCAAAAAAATCACGAATTTGAGTTTCTACGCTTAGAAATGCAATAATATGTGATGTTGGCTATGAAAAAGTTATGGGTGTCGATCACCAACCTATTTTTGATAGAATGGGTGAATTTTAGGCCAATCAGAGACCGTCGGCCAGGATTCTAGAAAATTCATGTGCTAATATCCAGAAAGTGCAAAAAATCACGAATTTGAGTTTCTACGCTTAGAAATGCAATAATATGTGGCGTTGGCTATGAAAAAGTTATGGGTGTCGATCACCAACCTATTTTTGATAGGTAGGTGAATTTTAGGCCAATCGAGACCGTCGTAGGATTCTAGAAAATTCATGTGCTAATATCACAGAAAGTGCAAAAAATCACGAATTTGAGTTTCTACGCTTAGAAATGCAATAATATGTGATGTTGGCTATGAAAAAGTTATGGGTGTCGATCACCAACTAATTTTGATAGTGGGTGAATTTTAGGTCAATCGAGAGACCGTCGGCAGGATTCTAGAAAATTCATGTGCTAATATCCATAGAAAGTGCAAAAAATCACGAATTTGAGTTTCTACGCTTAGAAATGCAATAATATGTGGCGTTGGCTATGAAAAAGTTATGGGTGTCGATCACCAACCTATTTTTGATAGGCGGGTGAATTTTAGGTCAATCGAGACCGTCGGCCGGATTCTAGAAAATTCATGTGCTAATATCCACCGAAAGTGCAAAAAAATCACGAATTTGAGTTTCTACGCTTAGAAATGCAATAATATGTGATGTTGGCTATGAAAAAGTTATGGGTGTCGATCACCAACCTATTTTTGATAGAATGGGTGAATTTTAGGCCAATCAGAGACCGTCTAACGGATTCTAGAAAATTCATGTGCTAATATCCACCGAAAGTGCAAAAAAATCACGAATTTGAGTTTCTACGCTTAGAAATGCAATAATATGTGATGTTGGCTATGAAAAAGTTATGGGTGTCGATCACCAACCTATTTTTGATAAATTTGGGTGAATTTTAGGCCAATCGAGACCGTCGACCGGATTCTAGAAAATTCATGTGCTAATATCCACCGAAAGTGCAAAAAAATCACGAATTTGACTTTATACGCTTAGAAATGCAATAATATATGATGTTGGCTATGAAAGAGTTATGGGTGTCGATCACCAACCTATTTTTGATAGACTGGGTGAATTTTAGGCCAATCAGAGACCGTCGTAGGATTCTAGAAAATTCATGTGCTAATATCACAGAAAGTGCAAAAAATCACGAATTTGAGTTTCTACGCTTAGAAATGCAATAATATGTGATGTTGGCTATGAAAAAGTTATGGGTGTCGATCACCAACCTATTTTTGATAGTGGGTGAATTTTAGGCCAATCGAGAGACCGTCGGCGGATTCTAGAAAATTCATGTGCTAATATCCAGAAAGTGCAAAAAATCACGAATTTGAGTTTCTACGCTTAGAAATGCAATAATATGTGGCGTTGGCTATGAAAAAGTTATGGGTGTCGATCACCAACCTATTTTTGATAAATGGGTGAATTTTAGGTCAATCGGAGACCGTCGTAGGATTCTAGAATATTCATGTGCTAATCAACAGAAAGTGCAAAAAAATCACGAATTTGAGTTTCTACGCTTAGAAATGCAATAATATGTGATGTTGGCTATGAAAAAGTTATGGGTGTCGATCACCAACCTATTTTTGATAGTGGGTGAATTTTAGGTCAATCGAGGACCGTCGGCCGGATTCTAGAAAATTCATGTGCTAATATCCAGAAAGTGCAAAAAATCACGAATTTGAGTTTCTACGCTTAGAAATGCAATAATATGTGATGTTGGCTATGAAAAAGTTATGGGTGTCGATCACCAACCTATTTTTGATAAATGGGTGAATTTTAGGCCAATCGAGACCGTCGGCAGGATTCTAGAAAATTCATGTGCTAATATCCAGAAAGTGCAAAAAATCACGAATTTGAGTTTCTACGCTTAGAAATGCAATAATATGTGGCGTTGGCTATGAAAAAGTTATGGGTGTCGATCACCAACCTATTTTTGATAGGTGGGTGAATTTTAGGCCAATCGAGAGACCGTCGTAGGATTCTAGAAAATTCATGTGCTAATATCACAGAAAGTGCAAAAAAATCACGAATTTGAGTCTACGCTTAGAAATGCAATAATATGTGATGTTGGCTATGAAAAAGTTATGGGTGTCGATCACCAACCTATTTTTGATAGACTGGGTGAATTTTAGGCCAATCGAGACCGTCGGCCAGGATTCTATAAAATTCATGTGCTAATATCCATCGAAAGTGCAAAAAAATCACGAATTTGAGTTTCTACGCTTAGAAATGCAATAATATGTGATGTTGGCTATGAAAAAGTTATGGGTGTCGATCACCAACCTATTTTTGATAGGCGGGTGAATTTTAGGTCAATCGAGTCGGCCAGGATTCTAGAAAATTCATGTGCTAATATCCACCGAAAGTGCAAAAAAATCACGAATTTGAGTTTCTACGCTTAGAAATGCAATAATATGTGATGTTGGCTATGAAAAAGTTATGGGTGTCGATCACCAACCTATTTTTGATAGAATGGGTGAATTTTAGGTCAATCGAGACCGTCGGCGGATTCTAGAAAATTCATGTGCTAATATCACCGAAAGTGCAAAAAAATCACGAATTTGAGTTTCTACGCTTAGAAATGCAATAATATGTGATGTTGGCTATGAAAAAGTTATGGGTGTCGATCACCAACCTATTTTTGATAGATTGGGTGAATGTTAGGCCAATCGAGACCGTCGGCGGATTCTAGAAAATTCATGTGCTAATATCACAGAAAGTGCAAAAAATCACGAATTTGAGTTTTCTACGCTTAGAAATGCAATAATATGTGATGTTGGCTATGAAAAAGTTATGGTGTCGATCACCAACCTATTTTTGATAAATTGTAGGTGAATTTTAGGCCAATCGAGACCGTCGGCCAGGATTCTAGAAAATTCATGTGCTAATATCCAGAAAGTGCAAAAAATCACGAATTTGAGTTTCTACGCTTAGAAATGCAATAATATGTGGCGTTGGCTATGAAAAAGTTATGGGTGTCGATCACCAACCTATTTTTGATAGGTAGGTGAATTTTAGGCCAATCGAGGAGACCGTCGGCGGATTCTAGAAAATTCATGTGCTAATATCCACAGAAAGTGCAAAAAATCACGAATTTGAGTTTCTCGCTTAGAAATGCAATAATATGTGATGTTGGCTATGAAAAAGTTATGGGTGTCGATCACCAACCTATTTTTGATAGTGGGTGAATTTTAGGCCAATCGAGAGGCGTCGACCGGATTCTAGAAAATTCATGTGCTAATATCCACCGAAAGTGCAAAAAAATCACGAATTTGAGTTTCTACGCTTAGAAATGCAATAATATGTGATGTTGGCTATGAAAAAGTTATGGGTGTCGATCACCAACCTATTTTTGATAGACTGGGTGAATTTTAGGCCAATCAGAGACCGTCGAACGGATTCTAGAAAATTCATGTGCTAATATCCACCGAAAGTGCAAAAAAAATCACGAATTTGAGTTTCTACGCTTAGAAATGCAATAATATGTGACGTTGGCTATGAAAAAGTTATGGGTGTCGATCACCAACCTATTTTTGATAGACTGGGTGAATTTTAGGCTAATCAGAGACCGTCGACCGGACTCTAAAAAATTCATGTGCTAATATCCACCGAAAGTGCAAAAAATCACGAATTTGAGTTTCTACGCTTAGAAATGCAATAATATGTTATGTTGGCTATGAAAGAGTTATGGGTGTCGATCACCAACCTATTTTTGATCGAATGGGTGAATTTGAGGTCAATCGAGAGGCCGTCGGCCGGATTCTAGAAAATTCATGTGCTAATATCCAGAAAGTGCAAAAAATCACGAATTTGAGTTTCTACGCTTAGAAATGCAATAATATGTGATGTTGGCTATGAAAAAATTATGGGTGTCGATCACCAACCTATTTTTGATAGTGGGTGAATTTTAGGTCAATCGAGAGACCGTCGGCCGGATTCTAGAAAATTCATGTGCTAATATCCACAGAAAGTGCAAAAAATCACGAATTTGAGTTTCTACGCTTAGAAATGCAATAATATGTGGCGTTGGCTATGAAAAAGTTATGGGTGTCGATCACCAACCTATTTTTGATAGGTGGGTGAATTTTAGGTCAATCAGAGACCGTCGACCGGATTCTAGAAAATTCATGTGCTAATATCCACCGAAAGTGCAAAAAAAATCACGAATTTGAGTTTCTACGCTTAGAAATGCAATAATATGTGATGTTGGCTATGAAAACGTTATGGGTGTCGATCACCAACCTATTTTTGATAGACTGGGTGAATGTTAGGTCAATCAGAGACCGTCGACCGGATTCTAGAAAATTCATGTGCTAATATCCACCGAAAGTGCAAAAAAATCACGAATTTGAGTTTCTACGCTTAGAAATGCAATAATATGTGACGTTGGCTATGAAAAAGTTATGGGTGTCGATCACCAACCTATTTTTGATAGACTGGGTGAATTTTAGGCCAATCAGAGACCGTCGACCGGATTCTAGAAAATTCATGTGCTAATATCCACCGAAAGTGCAAAAAAATCACGAATTTGAGTTTTTACGCTTAGAAATGCAATAATATGTGATGTTGGCTATGAAAAAATTATGGGTGTCGATCACCAACCTATTTTTGATAGACTGGGTGAATTTTAGGTCAATCAGAGACCGTCGACCGAATTCTAGAAAATTCATGTGCTAATATCCACCGAAAGTGCAAAAAAATCACGAATTTGAGTTTCTACGCTTAGAAATGCAATAATATGTGATGTTGGCTATGAAAAAGTTATGGGTGTCGATCACCAACCTATTTTTGATAGGCGGGTGAATTTTAGGTCAATCGAGACCGTCGGCCGGATTCTAGAAAATTCATGTGCTAATATCCGCAGAAAGTGCAAAAAAATCACGAATTTGAGTTCTACGCTTAGAAATGCAATAATATGTGGCGTTGGCTATGAAAAAGTTATGGGTGTCGATCACCAACCTATTTTTGATAGTGGGTGAATTTTAGGCCAATCGGAGACCGTCGGCGGATTCTAGAAAATTCATGTGCTAATATCCACAGAAAGTGCAAAAAATCACGAATTTGAGTTTCTACGCTTAGAAATTCAATAATATGTTATTTTGGATATGAAAGAGTTATGGGTGTCGATCACCAACCTATTTTTGATAGAATTGGTGAATTTTATGCCAATCGAGAGACCGTCGGCCGGATTCTAGAAAATTCATGTGCTAATATCCACAGAAAGTGCAAAAAATCACGAATTTGAGTTTCTACGCTTAGAAATGCAATAATATGTGATGTTGGCTATGAAAAAGTTATGGGTGTCGATCACCAACCTATTTTTGATAGTAGGTGAATTTTAGGTCAATCGAGACCGTCGGCGGATTCTAGAAAATTCATGTGCTAATATCCACAGAAAGTGCAAAAAATCACGAATTTGAGTTTACGCTTAGAAATGCAATAATATGTGATGTTGGCTATGAAAAAGTTATGGGTGTCGATCACCAACCTATTTTTGATAGAATTGGTGAATTTTAGGTCAATCGAGAGACGTCGGCCAGGATTCTAGAAAATTCATGTGCTAATATCACAGAAAGTGCAAAAAATCACGAATTTGAGTTTCTACGCTTAGAAATGCAATAATATGTGGCGTTGGCTATGAAAAAGTTATGGGTGTCGATCACCAACCTATTTTTGATAGGCGGGTGAATTTTAGGCCAATCGAGACCGTCGGCCAGGATTCTAGAAAATTCATGTGCTAATATCCACGAAAGTGCAAAAAATCACGAATTTGAGTTTCTACGCTTAGAAATGCAATAATATGTGATGTTGGCTATGAAAAAGTTATGGGTGTCGATCACCAACCTATTTTTGATAGTGGGTGAATTTTAGGCCAATCGAGGCCGTCGAGGATTCTAGAAAATTCATGTGCTAATATCCACGAAAGTGCAAAAAAATCACGAATTTGAGTTTACGCTTAGAAATGCAATAATATGTGATGTTGGCTATGAAAAAGTTATGGGTGTCGATCACCAACCTATTTTTGATAGAATGGGTGAATTTTAGGCCAATCGAGAGACCGTCGTAGGATTCTAGAAAATTCATGTGCTAATATCCAGAAAGTGCAAAAAATCACGAATTTGAGTTTCTACGCTTAGAAATGCAATAATATGTGGCGTTGGCTATGAAAAAGTTATGGGTGTCGATCACCAACCTATTTTTGATAAATGGGTGAATTTTAGGCCAATCGAGACCGTCGTAGGATTCTAGAAAATTCATGTGCTAATATCACAGAAAGTGCAAAAAATAACGAATTTGAGTTTCTACGCTTAGAAATGCAATAATATGTGACGTTGTCTATTAAAAAGTTATGGGTGTCGTTCACCAACCTATTTTTTATAGGCGTGGTGAATTTTAGGCCAATCAGAGACCGTCGACCGGATTCTAGAAAATTCATGTGCTAATATCCACCGAAAGTGCAAAAAAATCACGAATTTGAATTTCTACGCTTAGAAATGCAATAATATGTGACGTTGGCTATGAAAAAGTTATGGGTGTCGATCACCAACCTATTTTTGATAGACTGGGTGAATTTTAGGCCAATCAGAGACCGTCTACCGGATTCTAGAAAATTCATGTGCTAATATCCACCGAAAGTGCAAAAAAATCACGAATTTGAATTTCTACGCTTAGAAATGCAATAATATGTGACGTTGGCTATGAAAAAGTTATGGGTGTCGATCACCAACCTATTTTTGATAGACTAGGTGAATTTTAGGCCAATCAGAGACCGTCTACCGGATTCTAGAAAAATCATGTGCTAATATCCACCGAAAGTGCAAAAAAATCACGAATTTGAGTTTTTACGCTTAGAAATGCAATAATATGTGATGTTGGCTATGAAAAAATTATGGGTGTCGATCACCAACCTATTTTTGATAGACTGGGTGAATTTTAGGTCAATCAGAGACCGTCGACCGGATTCTAGAAAATTCATGTGCTAATATCCACCGAAAGTGCAAAAAAATCACGAATTTGAGTTTCTACGCTTAGAAATGCAATAATATGTGATGTTGGCTATGAAAAAGTTATGGGTGTCGATCACCAACCTATTTTTGATAGATTGGGTGAATGTTAGGTCAATCAGAGACCGTCGACCGGATTCTAGAAAAGTCATGTGCTAATATCCACCGAAAGTGCAAAAAATCACGAATTTGAGTTTCTACGCTTAGAAATGCAATAATATGTGATGTTGGCTATGAAAAAGTTATGGGTGTCGATCACCAACCTATTTTTGATAGGCGGGTGAATTTTAGGTCAATCGAGACCGTCGGCAGGATTCTAGAAAATTCATGTGCTAATATCCACCGAAAGTGCAAAAAATCACGAATTTGAGTTTCTACGCTTAGAAATGCAATAATATGTGATGTTGGCTATGAAAAAGTTATGGTGTCGATCACCAACCTATTTTTGATAAATGGGTGAATTTTAGGCCAATCAGAGACCGTCGAGCGGATTCTAGAAAATTCATGTGCTAATATCCACCGAAAGTGCAAAAAAATCACGAATTTGAGTTTCTACGCTTAGAAATGCAATAATATGTGACGTTGGCTATGAAAAAGTTATGGGTGTCGATCACCAACCTATTTTTGATAGACTGGGTGAATTTTAGGCCAATCAGAGACCGTCGTCGGGACTCTAGAAAATTCATGTGCTAATATCCACCGAAAGTGCAAAAAAATCACGAATTTTAGTTTCTACGCTTAGAAATGCAATAATATGTGACGTTGGCTATGAAAAAGTTATGGGTGTCGATCACCAACCTATTTTTGATAGGCTAGGTGAATTTTAGGCCAATCAGAAACTGTCGACCGGATTCTAGAAAATTCATGTGCTAATATCCACCGAAAGTGCAAAAGAATCACGAATTTGAGTTTCTACGCTTAGAAATGCAATAATATGTGACGTTGGCTATGAAAAAGTTATGGGTGTCGATCACCAACCTATTTTTGATAAACTGGGTGAATTTTAGGCCAATCAGAGACCGTCGAGCGGATTCTAGAAAATTCATGTGCTAATATCCACCGAAAGTGCAAAAAAATCACGAATTTGAGTTTCTACGCTTAGAAATGCAATAATATGTGATGTTGGCTATGAAAAAGTTATGGGTGTCGATCACCAACCTATTTTTGATAGGCGGGTGAATTTTAGGCCAATCGAGAGACCGTCGTAGGATTCTAGAAAATTCATGTGCTAATATCCAACGAAAGTGCAAAAAAATCACGAATTTGAGTTTCTACGCTTAGAAATGCAATAATATGTGATGTTGGCTATGAAAAAGTTATGGGTGTCGATCACCAACCTATTTTTGATAGGCGGGTGAATTTTAGGCCAATCGAGAGACCGTCGGCCGGATTCTAGAAAATTCATGTGCTAATATCCAGAAAGTGCAAAAAAATCACGAATTTGAGTCTACGCTTAGAAATGCAATAATATGTGATGGCGTTGGCTATGAAAAAGTTATGGGTGTCGATCACCAACCTATTTTTGATAGTGGGTGAATTTTAGGCCAATCGAGACCGTCGTAGGATTCTAGAAAATTCATGTGCTAATATCACAGAAAGTGCAAAAAATCACGAATTTGAGTTTCTACGCTTAGAAATGCAATAATATGTGATGTTGGCTATGAAAAAGTTATGGGTGTCGATCACCAACCTATTTTTGATAAATGGGTGAATTTTAGGTCAATCGAGACCGTCGGCGGATTCTAGAAAATTCATGTGCTAATATCCACCGAAAGTGCAAAAAAATCACGAATTTGAGTTTCTACGCTTAGAAATGCAATAATATGTGATGTTGGCTATGAAAAAATTATGGGTGTCGATCACCAACCTATTTTTGATAGACTGGGTGAATTTTAGGTCAATCAGAGACCGTCGACCGGATTCTAGAAAATTCATGTGCTAATATCCACCGAAAGTGCAAAAAAATCACGAATTTGAGTTTCTACGCTTAGAAATGCAATAATATGTGACGTTGGCTATGAAAAAGTTATGGGTGTCGATCACCAACCTATTTTTGATAGTGGGTGAATTTTAGGCCAATCGAGACCGTCGTAGGATTCTAGAAAATTCATGTGCTAATATCACAGAAAGTGCAAAAAATCACGAATTTGAGTTTCTACGCTTAGAAATGCAATAATATGTGATGTTGGCTATGAAAAAGTTATGGGTGTCGATCACCAACCTATTTTTGATAGACTAGGTGAATTTTAGGCCAATCAGAGACCGTCGGCGGATTCTAGAAAATTCATGTGCTAATATCACAGAAAGTGCAAAAAATCACGAATTTGAGTTTCTACGCTTAGAAATGCAATAATATGTGATGTTGGCTATGAAAACGTTATGGGTGTCGATCACCAACCTATTTTTGATAGTGGGTGAATTTTAGGCCAATCGAGAGACCGTCGGCGGATTCTAGAAAATTCATGTGCTAATATCCAGAAAGTGCAAAAAATCACGAATTTGAGTTCTACGCTTAGAAATGCAATAATATGTGATGTTGGCTATGAAAAAGTTATGGGTGTCGATCACCAACCTATTTTTGATAGGCGGGTGAATTTTAGGCCAATCGAGACCGTCGGCCAGGATTCTAGAAAATTCATGTGCTAATATCCACAGAAAGTGCAAAAAATCACGAATTTGAGTTCTACGCTTAGAAATGCAATAATATGTGGCGTTGGCTATGAAAAAGTTATGGGTGTCGATCACCAACCTATTTTTGATAAATGGGTGAATTTTAGGCCAATCGAGGCCGTCGTAGGATTCTAGAAAATTCATGTGCTAATATCCACCGAAAGTGTAAAAAATCACGAATTTGAGTTTCTACGCTTAGAAATGCAATAATATGTGATGTTGGCTATGAAAAAGTTATGGGTGTCGATCACCAACCTATTTTTGATAGTGGGTGAATTTTAGGCCAATCGAGACCGTCGTAGGATTCTAGAAAATTCATGTGCTAATATCACAGAAAGTGCAAAAAAATCACGAATTTGAGTTTCTACGCTTAGAAATGCAATAATATGTGATGTTGGCTATGAAAAAGTTATGGGTGTCGATCACCAACCTAATTTTGATATAATGGGTGAATTTTAGGCCAATAAGAGACCGTCGGCGGATTCTAGAAAATTCATGTGCTAATATCCACCGAAAGTGCAAAAAATCACGAATTTGAGTTTCTACGCTTAGAAATGCAATAATATGTGATGTTGGCTATGAAAAAGTTATGGGTGTCGATCACCAACCTATTTTTGATAGACTGGGTGAATTTTAGGCCAATCAAAGACCGTCGTAGGATTCTAGAAAATTCATGTGCTAATATCACAGAAAGTGCAAAAAATCACGAATTTGAGTTTCTACGCTTAGAAATGCAATAATATGTGATGTTGGCTATGAAAAAGTTATGGGTGTCGATCACCAACCTATTTTGATATAATGGGTGAATTTTAGGCCAATCGAGACCGTCGGCCGGATTCTAGAAAATTCATGTGCTAATATCCGCAGAAAGTGCAAAAAATCACGAATTTGAGTTTACGCTTAGAAATGCAATAATATGTGATGTTGGCTATGAAAAAATTATGGGTGTCGATCACCAACCTATTTTTGATAGTGGGTGAATTTTAGGTCAATCGAGGCCGTCGACAGGATTCTAGAAAATTCATGTGCTAATATCCACCGAAAGTGCAAAAAAATCACGAATTTGAGTTTCTACGCTTAGAAATGCAATAATATGTGATGTTGGCTATGAAAAAATTATGGGTGTCGATCACCAACCTATTTTTGATAGACTGGGTGAATTTTAGGTCAATCAGAGACCGTCGACCGGATTCTAGAAAATTCATGTGCTAATATCCACCGAAAGTGCAAAAAAATCACGAATTTGAGTTTCTACGCTTAGAAATGCAATAATATGTGACGTTGGCTATGAAAAAGTTATGGGTGTCGATCACCAACCTATTTTTGATAGACTGGGTGAATTTTAGGCCAATCAGAGACCGTCTACCGGATTCTAGAAAATTCATGTGCTAATATCCACCGAAAGTGCAAAAAAATCACGAATTTGAGTTTCTACGCTTAGAAATGCAATAATATGTGATGTTGGCTATGAAAAAGTTATGGGTGTCGATCACCAACCTATTTTTGATAGACTGGTGAATTTTAGGCCAATCGAGAGACCGTCGTAGGATTCTAGAAAATTCATGTGCTAATATCCGCAGAAAGTGCAAAAAATCACGAATTTGAGTTTCTACGCTTAGAAATGCAATAATATGTGGCGTTGGCTATGAAAAAGTTATGGGTGTCGATCACCAACCTATTTTTGATAAATTTGGGTGAATTTTAGGCCAATCGAGACCGTCGGCCAGATTCTAGAAAATTCATGTGCTAATATCCGCAGAAAGTGCAAAAAATCACGAATTTGAGTTTCTACGCTTAGAAATGCAATAATATGTGATGTTGGCTATGAAAAAGTTATGGGTGTCGATCATCAACCTATTTTTGATAGTGGGTGAATTTTAGGCCAATCGAGACCGTCGTAGGATTCTAGAAAATTCATGTGCTAATATCCACAGAAAGTGCAAAAAATCACGAATTTGAGTTCTACGCTTAGAAATGCAATAATATGTGATGTTGGCTATGAAAAAGTTATGGGTGTCGATCACCAACCTATTTTTGATAGGTGGGTGAATTTTAGGTCAATCGAGGCCGTCGTAGGATTCTAGAAAATTCATGTGCTAATATCCAGAAAGTGCAAAAAATCACGAATTTGAGTTTCTACGCTTAGAAATGCAATAATATGTGGCGTTGGCTATGAAAAAGTTATGGGTGTCGATCACCAACCTATTTTTGATAGACTGGGTGAATTTTAGGCCAATCGAGACCGTCGGCCGGATTCTAGAAAATTCATGTGCTAATATCCAGAAAGTGCAAAAAATCACGAATTTGAGTTTCTACGCTTAGAAATGCAATAATATATGATGTTGGCTATGAAAAAGTTATGGGTGTTGATCACCAACCTATTTTTGATAAATGGGTGAATTTTAGGCCAATCGAGACCGTCGTAGGATTCTAGAAAATTCATGTGCTAATATCCACAGAAAGTGCAAAAAATCACGAATTTGAGTTTCTACGCTTAGAAATGCAATAATATGTGGCGTTGGCTATGAAAAAGTTATGGGTGTCGATCACCAACCTATTTTTGATAGTGGGTGAATTTTAGGCCAATCGAGACCGTCGTAGGATTAGAAAATTCATGTGCTAATATCCAAGAAAGTGCAAAAAATCACGAATTTGAGTTTCTACGCTTAGAAATGCAATAATATGTGATGTTGGCTATGAAAAAGTTATGGGTGTCGATCACCAACCTATTTTTGATAAATGGGTGAATTTTAGGTCAATCGAGACCGTCGGCCGGATTCTAGAAAATTCATGTGCTAATATCCACGAAAGTGCAAAAAATCACGAATTTGAGTTTCTACGCTTAGAAATGCAATAATATGTGGCGTTGGCTATGAAAAAGTTATGGGTGTCGATCACCAACCTATTTTTGATAGTGGGTGAATTTTAGGCCAATCGAGACCGTCGGCGGATTCTAGAAAATTCATGTGCTAATATCCAGAAAGTGCAAAAAATCACGAATTTGAGTTTACGCTTAGAAATGCAATAATATGTGATGTTGGCTATGAAAAAGTTATGGTGTCGATCACCAACCTATTTTTGATAAATGGGTGAATTTTAGGCCAATCGAGAGACCGTCGGCGGATTCTAGAAAATTCATGTGCTAATATCCGCAGAAAGTGCAAAAAATCACGAATTTGAGTTTCTACGCTTAGAAATGCAATAATATGTGATGTTGGCTATGAAAAAGTTATGGGTGTCGATCACCAACCTATTTTTGATAGGTAGGTGAATTTTAGGCCAATCGAGAGGCCGTCGGCCGGATTCTAGAAAATTCATGTGCTAATATCCAGAAAGTGCAAAAAATCACGAATTTGAGTTTCTACGCTTAGAAATGCAATAATATGTGATGTTGGCTATGAAAAAGTTATGGGTGTCGATCACCAACCTATTTTTGATAGTGGGTGAATTTTAGGCCAATCGAGACCGTCGGTAGGATTCTAGAAAATTCATGTGCTAATATCCAAGAAAGTGCAAAAAATCACGAATTTGAGTTTCTACGCTTAGAAATGCAATAATATGTGATGTTGGCTATGAAAAAGTTATGGGTGTCGATCTCCAACCTATTTTTGATAGGCGGGTGAATTTTAGGTCAATCGAGAGACCGTCGGCCGGATTCTAGAAAATTCATGTGCTAATATCCAGAAAGTGCAAAAAATCACGAATTTGAGTTTCTACGCTTAGAAATGCAATAATATGTGGCGTTGGCTATGAAAAAGTTATGGGTGTCGATCACCAACCTATTTTTGATAGTGGGTGAATTTTAGGCCAATCGAGGCCGTCGATGGATTCTAGAAAATTCATGTGCTAATATCCACAGAAAGTGCAAAAAATCACGAATTTGAGTTTCTACGCTTAGAAATGCAATAATATGTGATGTTGGCTATGAAAAAGTTATGGGTGTCGATCACCAACCTATTTTTGATAAATGGGTGAATTTTAGGCCAATCGAGACCGTCTAGGATTCTAGAAAATTCATGTGCTAATATCCGCCGAAAGTGCAAAAAAAATCACGAATTTGACTTTCTACGCTTAGAAATGCAATAATATGTGACGTTGGATATGAAAAAGTAATGGTTTTCGATCACCAACGTATTTTTGATAGGCGGGTGAATTTTAGGCCAATCGAGACCGTCGTAGGATTCTAGAAAATTCATGTGCTAATATCACAGAAAGTGCAAAAAATCACGAATTTGAGTTTCTACGCTTAGAAATGCAATAATATGTGACGTTGGCTATGAAAAAGTTATGGGTGTCGATCACCAACCTATTTTTGATAGACTGGGTGAATTTTAGGCCAATCAGAGACCGTCGGCGAATTCTAGAAAATTCATGTGCTAATATCCACTGAAAGTGCAAAAAAATCACGAATTTGAGTTTCTACGCTTAGAAATGCAATAATATGTGACGTTGTCTATGAAAAAGTTATGGGTGTCGATCACCAATCTATTTTTGATAAATGGGTGAATTTTAGGCCAATCGAGAGACCGTCGTAGGATTCTAGAAAATTCATGTGCTAATATCCGCAGAAAGTGCAAAAAATCACGAATTTGAGTTTCTACGCTTAGAAATGCAATAATATGTGATGTTGGCTATGAAAAAGTTATGGGTGTCGATCACCAACCTATTTTTGATAGTGGGTGAATTTTAGGCCAATCGGCGACCGGATTCTATAAAATTCATTTGCTAATATCCACAGAAATTGAAAAAAATCACGAATTTGAGTTTCTACGCTTAGAAATGCAATAATATGTGGCGTTGGCTATGAAAAGTTATGGGTGTCGATCACCAACCTATTTTTGATAGTGGGTGAATTTTAGGCCAATCGAGACCGTCGTAGGATTCTAGAAAATTCATGTGCTAATATCACAGAAAGTGCAAAAAATCACGAATTTGAGTTTCTACGCTTAGAAATGCAATAATATGTGATGTTGGCTATGAAAAAGTTATGGGTGTCGATCACCAACCTATTTTTGATAGAATGGGTGAATTTTAGGCCAATCGAGACCGTCGGCCGGATTCTAGAAAATTCATGTGCTAATATCCACGGAAAGTGCAAAAACAATCACGAATTTGAGTTTCTACGCCTAGAAATGCAATAATATGTGATGTTGGCTATGAAAAAGTTATGGGTGTCGATCACCAACCTATAAATGATAGAATGGGTGAATTTTAGGCCAATCGAGAGGCGTCGGCCGTATTCTAGAATATTCATGTTCTAATATCCAACGAAATTTCAAAAAAAATCACGAATTTGAGTTTCTACGCTTAGAAATGCAATAATATGTGATGTTGGCTATGAAAAAGTTATGGGTGTCGATCACCAACCTATTTTTGATAAAGTGGGTGAATTTTAGGCCAATCGAGACCGTCGTAGGATTCTAGAAAATTCATGTGCTAATATCCAGAAAGTGCAAAAAATCACGAATTTGAGTTTCTACGCTTAGAAATGCAATAATATGTGATGTTGGCTATGAAAAAGTTATGGGTGTTGATCACCAACCTATTTTTGATAGGCGGGTGAATTTTAGGCCAATCGAGACCGTCGTAGGATTAGAAAATTCATGTGCTAATATCCGCAGAAAGTGCAAAAAATCACGAATTTGAGTTTCTACGCTTAGAAATGCAATAATATGTGATGTTGGCTATGAAAAAGTTATGGGTGTCGATCACCAACCTATTTTTGATAGGCGGGGTGATTTTTAGGCCAATCGAGACCGTCGGCCAGGATTCTAGAAAATTCATGTGCTAATATCACCAGAAAGTGCAAAAAATCACGAATTTGAGTTTCTACGCTTAGAAATGCAATAATATGTGATGTTGGCTATGAAAAGGTTATGGGTGTCGATCACCAACCTATTTTTGATAGGCGGGTGAATTTTAGGTCAATCGAGAGACCGTCGGCCGGATTCTAGAAAATTCATGTGCTAATATCCACCGAAAGTGCAAAAAAATCACGAATTTGAGTTTCTACGCTTAGAAATGCAATAATATGTGACGTTGGCTATGAAAAGGTTATGGGTGTCGATCACCAACCTATTTTTGATAGACTGGGTGAATTTTAGGCCAATCAGAGACCGTCGACCGGATTCTAGAAAATTCATGTGCTAATATCCACCGAAAGTGCAAAAAATCACGAATTTGAGTTTCTACGCTTAGAAATGCAATAATATGTGACGTTGGCTTTGAAAAGGTTATGGGTGTCGATCACCAACCTATTTTTGATTGACTGGGTGAATTTTAGGACAATCAGAGACCGTCGTAGGATTCTAGAAAATTCATGTGCTAATATCCGCAGAAAGTGCAAAAAATCACGAATTTGAGTTTCTACGCTTAGAAATGCAATAATATGTGACGTTGGCTATGAAAAAGTTATGGGTGTCGATCACCAACCTATTTTTGATAAATGGGTGAATTTTAGGCCAATCGAGACCGTCGTAGGATTCTAGAAAATTCATGTGCTAATATCACAGAAAGTGCAAAAAATCACGAATTTGAGTTTCTACGCTTAGAAATGCAATAATATGTGATTTTGGCTATGAAAACGTTATGGGTGTCGATCACCAACCTATTTTTGATAGTGGGTGAATTTTAGGCCAATCGGAGACCGTCGGCGGATTCTAGAAAATTCATGTGCTAATATCCAGAAAGTGCAAAAAATCACGAATTTGAGTTTACGCTTAGAAATGCAATAATATGTGATGTTGGCTATGAAAAAGTTATGGGTGTCGATCACCAACCTATTTTTGATAGTGGGTGAATTTAGGCCAATCGAGACCGTCGGCCGGATTCTAGAAAATTCATGTGCTAATATCCAGAAAGTGCAAAAAATCACGAATTTGAGTTTCTACGCTTAGAAATGCAATAATATGTGATGTTGGCTATGAAAAAGTTATGGGTGTCGATCACCAACCTATTTTTGATAGTGGGTGAATTTTAGGTCAATCGAGACCGTCGTAGGATTCTAGAAAATTCATGTGCTAATATCCGCAGAAAGTGCAAAAAATCACGAATTTGAGTTTCTACGCTTAGAAATGCAATAATATGTGATGTGGCGTTGGCTATGAAAAAGTTATGGGTGTCGATCACCAACCTATTTTTGATAGGCGGGTGAATTTTAGGTCAATCGAGACCGTCGGCGGATTCTAGAAAATTCATGTGCTAATATCCAGAAAGTGAAAAAAAATCACGAATTTGAGTTTCTACGCTTAGAAATGCAATAATATGTGACGTTGGCTATGAAAAAGTTATGGGTGTCGATCACCAACCTATTTTTGATAGACTGGGTGAATTTTAGGCCAATCAGAGACCGTCGTAATAGAAAATTCATGTGCTAATATCCATGGAAAGTGCAAAAAAATCACGAATTTGAGTTTCTACGCTTAGAAATGCAATAATATGTGATGTTGGCTATGAAAAAGTTATAGGTGTCGATCACCAACCTATTTTTGATAAATGGGTGAATTTTAGGCCAATCGAGAGGCCGTCGTAGGATTCTAGAAAATTCATGTGCTAATATCCAGAAAGTGCAAAAAATCACGAATTTGAGTTTCTCGCTTAGAAATGCAATAATATGTGATGTTGGCTATGAAAAAGTTATGGGTGTCGATCACCAACCTATTTTTGATAGGCGGGTGAATTTTAGGCCAATCGAGAGACCGTCGGCCGGATTCTAGAAAATTCATGTGCTAATATCACAGAAAGTGCAAAAAATCACGAATTTGAGTTTCTACGCTTAGAAATGCAATAATATGTGATGTTGGCTATGAAAAAGTTATGGGTGTCGATCACCAACCTATTTTTGATAGTGGGTGAATTTTAGGCCAATCGAAGACCGTCGTAGGATTCTAGAAAATTCATGTGCTAATATCCAGAAAGTGCAAAAAAATCACGAATTTGAGTTTCTACGCTTAAAAATGCAATAATATGTGATGTTGTCTATGAAAAAGTTATGGGTGTCGATCACCAACCTATTTTTGATAGACTGGGTGAATTTTAGGCCAATCGAGAGACCGGCAGGATTCTAGAAAATTCATGTGCTAATATCCACGAAAGTGCAAAAAATCACGAATTTGAGTTTCTACGCTTAGAAATGCAATAATATGTGGCGTTGGCTATGAAAAAGTTATGGGTGTCGATCACCAACCTATTTTTGATAGAATGGGTGAATTTTAGGCCAATCGAGACCGTCGGCCGGATTCTAGAAAATTCATGTGCTAATATCCGCAGAAAGTGCAAAAAAAATCACGAATTTGAGTTTCTACGCTTAGAAATGCAATAATATGTGATGTTGGCTATGAAAACGTTATGGGTGTCGATCACCAACCTATTTTTGATAGATTGGGTGAATGTTAGGTCAATCAGAGACCGTCGACCGGATTCTAGAAAAGTCATGTGCTAATATCCACCGAAAGTGCAAAAAAATCACGAATTTGAATTTCTACGCTTAGAAATGCAATAATATGTGACGTTGGCTATGAAAAAGTTATGGGTGTCGATCACCAACCTATTTTTGATAGACTAGGTGAATTTTAGGCCAATCAGAGACCGTCTACCGGATTCTAGAAAATTCATGTGCTAATATCAACCGAAAGTGCAAAAAAATCACGAATTTGAGTTTTTACGCTTAGAAATGCAATAATATGTGATGTTGGCTATGAAAAAATTATGGGTGTCGATCACCAACCTATTTTTGATAGACTGGGTGAATTTTAGGTCAATCAGAGACCGTCGACCGGATTCTAGAAAATTCATGTGCTAATATCCACCGAAAGTGCAAAAAAATCACGAATTTGAGTTTCTACGCTTAGAAATGCAATAATATGTGACGTTGGCTATGAAAAAGTTATGGGTGTCGATCACCAACCTATTTTTGATAGACTGGGTGAATTTTAGGCCAATCGGAGACCGTCGGCGAATTCTAGAAAATTCATGTGCTAATATCCACCGAAAGTGCAAAAAATCACGAATTTGAGTTTCTACGCTTAGAAATGCAATAATATGTTATGTTGGCTATGAAAGAGTTATGGGTGTCGATCACCAACCTATTTTTGATACACTGGGTGAATTTTAGGCCAATCAGAGGCGTCGGCCAGGATTCTAGAAAATTCATGTGCTAATATCCATAGAAAGTGCAAAAAATCACGAATTTGAGTTTCTACGCTTAGAAATGCAATAATATGTATGTGGCGTTGGCTATGAAAAAGTTATGGGTGTCGATCACCAACCTATTTTTGATAGGCGGGTGAATTTTAGGTCAATCGAGGCGTCGGCCAGGATTCTAGAAAATTCATGTGCTAATATCCAATGAAAGTGCAAAAAATCACGAATTTGAGTTTCTACGCTTAGAAATGCAATAATATGTGACGTTGGCTATGAAAAAGTTATGGGTGTCGATCACCAACCTATTTTTGATAGACTGGGTGAATTTTAGGCCAATCAGAGACCGTCGGCGGATTCTAGAAAATTCATGTGCTAATATCCACCGAAAGTGCAAAAAATCACGAATTTGAGTTTCTACGCTTAGAAATGCAATAATATGTGATGTTGGCTATGAAAAAGTTATGGGTGTCGATCACCAACCTATTTTTGATAGACTGGGTGAATTTTAGGTCAATCAGAGACCGTCGACCGGATTCTAGAAAATTCATGTGCTAATATCCACCGAAAGTGCTAAAAAATCACGAATTTGAGTTTCTACGCTTAGAAATGCAATAATATGTGACGTTGGCTATGAAAAAGTTATGGGTGTCGATCACCAACGTATTTCTGATAGACTGGGTGAATTTTAGGCCAATCAGAGACCGTCGACCGGATTCTAGAAAATTCATGTGCTAATATCCACCGAAAGTGCAAAAAAATCACGAATTTGAGTTTCTACGCTTAGAAATGCAATAATATGTGATGTTGGCTATGAAAAAGTTATGGGTGTCGATCACCAACCTATTTTTGATAGACTGGGTGAATGTTAGGTCAATCAGAGACCGTCGACCGGATTCTAGAAAAGTCATGTGCTAATATCCACCGAAAGTGCAAAAAAATCACGAATTTGAATTTCTACGCTTAGAAATGCAATAATATGTGACGTTGGCTATGAAAAAGTTATGGGTGTCGATCACCAACCTATTTTTGATAGACTAGGTGAATTTTAGGCCAATCAGAGACCGTCGACCGGATTCTAGAAAATTCATGTGCTAATATCCACCGAAAGTGCAAAAAAATCACGAATTTGAGTTTCTACGCTTAGAAATGCAATAATATGTGATGTTGGCTATGAAAAAGTTATGGGTGTCGATCACCAACCTATTTTTGATAGACTGGGTTAATTTTAGGCCAATCAGAGACCGTCGACCGGATTCTAGAAAATTCATGTGCTAATATCCATCGAAAGTGCAAAAAAATCACGAATTTGACTTTCTACGCTTAGAAATGCAATAATATGTGACGTTGGCTATGAAAAAGTTATGGGTGTCGATCACCAACCTATTTTTGATAAATTTGGGTGAATTTTAGGCCAATCGAGACCGTCGGCCGGATTCTAGAAAATTCATGTGCTAATATCCAGAAAGTGCAAAAAATCACGAATTTGAGTTTCTACGCTTAGAAATGCAATAATATGTGGCGTTGGCTATGAAAAAGTTATGGGTGTCGATCACCAACCTATTTTTGATAAATGGGTGAATTTTAGGCAATCGAGAGACCGTCGTAGGATTCTAGAAAATTCATGTGCTAATATCACAGAAAGTGCAAAAAATCACGAATTTGAGTTTCTACGCTTAGAAATGCAATAATATGTGGCGTTGGCTATGAAAAAGTTATGGGTGTCGATCACCAACCTATTTTTGATAGTGGGTGAATTTTAGGCCAATCGAGGCCGTCGGCGGATTCTAGAAAATTCATGTGCTAATATCACAGAAAGTGCAAAAAATCACGAATTTGAGTTTCTACGCTTAGAAATGCAATAATATGTGATGTTGGCTATGAAAAAGTTATGGGTGTCGATCACCAACCTATTTTTGATAAATGGGTGAATTTTAGGTCAATCGAGACCGTCGGCCGGATTCTAGAAAATTCATGTGCTAATATCCATAGAAAGTGCAAAAAATCACGAATTTGAGTTTCTACGCTTAGAAATGCAATAATATGTGGCGTTGGCTATGAAAAAGTTATGGGTGTCGATCACCAACCTATTTTTGATAGGTGGGTGAATTTTAGGCCAATCGAGAGACCGTCGTAGGATTCTAGAAAATTCATGTGCTAATATCATAGAAAGTGCAAAAAATCACGAATTTGAGTTTCTACGCTTAGAAATGCAATAATATGTGGCGTTGGCTATGAAAAAGTTATGGGTGTCGATCACCAACCTATTTTTGATAAATTTGGGTGAATTTTAGGCCAATCGAGGCCGTCGTAGGATTCTAGAAAATTCATGTGCTAATATCCAGAAAGTGCAAAAAATCACGAATTTGAGTTTCTACGCTTAGAAATGCAATAATATGTGATGTTGGCTATGACAAAGTTATGGGTATCGATCACCAACCTATTTTTGATAGTGGGTGAATTTTAGGCCAATCGAGACCGTCGTAGGATTCTAGAAAATTCATGTGCTAATATCCAGAAAGTGCAAAAAATCACGAATTTGAGTTTACGCTTAGAAATGCAATAATATGTGATGTTGGCTATGAAAAACTTATGGGTGTCGATCACCAACCTATTTTTTATAGACTGGGTGAATTTTAGGCCAATCATAGACAGTCTACAGGATTCTAGATTATTCATGTGCTAATATCCAGAAAGTGCAAAAAATCACGAATTTGAGTTTCTACGCTTAGAAATGCAATAATATGTGATGTTGGCTATGAAAAAGTTATGGGTGTCGATCACCAACCTATTTTTGATAGGTAGGTGAATTTTAGGCCAATCGAGACCGTCGGCGGATTCTAGAAAATTCATGTGCTAATATCCACAGAAAGTGCAAAAAATCACGAATTTGAGTTTCTACGCTTAGAAATGCAATAATATGTGGCGTTGGCTATGAAAAAGTTATGGGTGTCGATCACCAACCTATTTTTGATAGGTGGGTGAATTTTAGGTCAATCGAGAGACCGTCGGCGGATTCTAGAAAATTCATGTGCTAATATCCAGAAAGTGCAAAAAATCACGAATTTGAGTTTCTACGCTTAGAAATGCAATAATATGTGATGTTGGCTATGAAAAAGTTATGGGTGTCGATCACCAACCTATTTTTGATAGTGGGTGAATTTTAGGCCAATCGAGACCGTCGGCGGATTCTAGAAAATTCATGTGCTAATATCCAGAAAGTGCAAAAAAATCACGAATTTGAGTTTCTCGCTTAGAAATGCAATAATATGTGGCGTTGGCTATGAAAAAGTTATGGGTGTCGATCACCAACCTATTTTTGATAGGCGGGTGAATTTTAGGCCAATCGAGACCGTCGGCCGGATTCTAGAAAATTCATGTGCTAATATCCAGAAAGTGCAAAAAATCACGAATTTGAGTTTCTACGCTTAGAAATGCAATAATATGTGATGTTGGCTATGAAAAAGTTATGGGTGTCGATCACCAACCTATTTTTGATAGTGGGTGAATTTAGGCCAATCGAGACCGTCGACGGATTCTAGAAAATTCATGTGCTAATATCACAGAAAGTGCAAAAAATCACGAATTTGAGTTTCTACGCTTAGAAATGCAATAATATGTGACGTTGGCTATGAAAAAGTTATGGGTGTCGATCACCAACCTATTTTTGATAGGTAGGTGAATTTTAGGCCAATCGAGACCGTCGACGGATTCTAGAAAATTCATGTGCTAATATCCAGAAAGTGCAAAAAAATCACGAATTTGAGTTATTACGCTTAAAAATGCAATAATATGTGACGTTGGCTATGAAAAAGTTATGGGTGTCGATCACCAACCTATTTTTGATAGGGTGAATTTTAGGCCAATCGAGACCGTCGTAGGATTAGAAAATTCATGTGCTAATATCCACAGAAAGTGCAAAAAAATCACGAATTTGAGTTTACGCTTAGAAATGCAATAATATGTGGCGTTGGCTATGAAAAAGTTATGGGTGTCGATCACCAACCTATTTTTGATAGGCGGGTGAATTTTAGGTCAATCGAGAGACCGTCGGCCAGGATTCTAGAAAATTCATGTGCTAATATCCACCGAAAGTGCAAAAAAATCACGAATTTGAATTTCTACGCTTAGAAATGCAATAATATGTGACGTTGGCTATGAAAAAGTTATGGGTGTCGATCACCAACCTATTTTTGATAGACTGGGTGAATGTTAGGTCAATCAGAGACCGTCGACCGGATTCTAGAAAATTCATGTGCTAATATCCACCGAAAGTGCAAAAAAATCACGAATTTGAGTTTCTACGCTTAGAAATGCAATAATATGTGATGTTGGCTATGAAAAAGTTATGGGTGTCGATCACCAACCTATTTTTGATAGACTGGGTGAATGTTAGGTCAATCAGAGACCGTCGACCGGATTCTAGAAAAGTCATGTGCTAATATCCACCGAAAGTGCAAAAAAATCACGAATTTGAGTTTCTACGCTTAGAAATGCAATAATATGTGATGTTGGCTATGAAAAAGTTATGGGTGTCGATCACCAACCTATTTTTGATAGACTGGGTGAATTTTAGGCCAATCAGAGACCGTCGACCGGATTCTAGAAAATTCATGTGCTAATATCAACCGAAAGTGCAAAAAAATTACGAATTTGAGTTTCTACGCTTAGAAATGCAATAATATGTGATGTTGGCTATGAGAAAGTTATGGGTGTCGATCACCAACCTATTTTTGATAGTGGGTGAATTTTAGGCCAATCGAGAGGCCGTCGTAGGATTCTAGAAAATTCATGTGCTAATATCCAACGAAAGTGCAAAAAAATCACGAATTTGAGTTTCTACGCTTAGAAATGCAATAATATGTGATGTTGGCTATGAAAAAGTTATGGGTGTCGATCACCAACCTATTTTTGATAAATGGGTGAATTTTAGGCCAATCGAGACCGTCGTAGGATTCTAGAAAATTCATGTGCTAATATCCAGAAAGTGCAAAAAATCACGAATTTGAGTTTCTACGCTTAGAAATGCAATAATATGTGGCGTTGGCTATGAAAAAGTTATGGGTGTCGATCACCAACCTATTTTTGATAAATGGGTGAATTTTAGGTCAATCGAGAGATCGGCCGGATTCTAGAAAATTCATGTGCTAATATCCAGAAAGTGCAAAAAATCACGAATTTGAGTTTCTACGCTTAGAAATGCAATAATATGTGGCGTTGGCTATGAAAAAGTTATGGGTGTCGATCACCAACCTATTTTTGATAAATGGGTGAATTTTAGGCCAATCGAGACCGTCGTAGGATTCTAGAAAATTCATGTGCTAATATCCAGAAAGTGCAAAAAATCACGAATTTGAGTTTCTACGCTTAGAAATGCAATAATATGTGATGTTGGCTATGAAAAAGTTATGGGTGTCGATCACCAACCTATTTTTGATAAGTGGGTGAATTTTAGGTCAATCGAGACCGTCGGCCAGGATTCTAGAAAATTCATGTGCTAATATCCGCAGAAAGTGCAAAAAATCACGAATTTGAGTTTCTACGCTTAGAAATGCAATAATATGTGATGTTGGCTATGAAAAAGTTATGGGTGTCGATCACCAACCTATTTTTGATAGTGGGTGAATTTTAGGCCAATCGAGACCGTCGGCCGGATTCTAGAAAATTCATGTGCTAATATCCAGAAAGTGCAAAAAATCACGAATTTGAGTTTCTACGCTTAGAAATGCAATAATATGTGGCGTTGGCTATGAAAAAGTTATGGGTGTCGATCACCAACCTATTTTTGATAAATGGGTGAATTTTAGGCCAATCGAGAGACCGTCGGCCGGATTCTAGAAAATTCATGTGCTAATATCCACAGAAAGTGCAAAAAATCACGAATTTGAGTTCTTACGCTTAGAAATGCAATAATATGTGATGTTGGCTATGAAAAAGTTATGGGTGTCGATCACCAACCTATTTTTGATAGTAGGTGAATTTTAGGCCAATCGAGACCGTCGGCCGGATTCTAGAAAATTCATGTGCTAATATCCAAGAAAGTGCAAAAAAATCACGAATTTGAGTTTTCTACGCTTAGAAATGCAATAATATGTGATGTTGGCTATGAAAAAGTTATGGGTGTCGATCACCAACCTATTTTTGATAGTGGGTGAATTTTAGGTCAATCGAGACCGTCGGCCGGATTCTAGAAAATTCATGTGCTAATATCCAGAAAGTGCAAAAAATCACGAATTTGAGTTTCTACGCTTAGAAATGCAATAATATGTGGCGTTGGCTATGAAAAAGTTATGGGTGTCGATCACCAACCTATTTTTGATAGGTAGGTGAATTTTAGGCCAATCGAGACCGTCGTAGGATCTAGAAAATTCATGTGCTAATATCCACAGAAAGTGCAAAAAATCACGAATTTGAGTTTCTACGCTTAGAAATGCAATAATATGTGATGTTGGCTATGAAAAAGTTATGGGTGTCGATCACCAACCTATTTTTGATAGGTGGGTGAATTTTAGGTCAATCGAGACCGTCGTAGGATTCTAGAAAATTCATGTGCTAATATCCACGAAAGTGCAAAAAATCACGAATTTGAGTTCTACGCTTAGAAATGCAATAATATGTGGCGTTGGCTATGAAAAAGTTATGGGTGTCGATCACCAACCTATTTTTGATAAATGTAGGTGAATTTTAGGCCAATCGAGACCGTCGGCCGGATTCTAGAAATTCATGTGCTAATATCCACCGAAAGTGCAAAAAAATCACGAATTTGAGTTTCTACGCTTAGAAATGCAATAATATGTGATGTTGACTATGAAAAATTATGGGTGTCGATCACCAACCTATTTTTGATAGACTGGGTGAATTTTAGGCCAATCGAGAACCGTCGTAGGATTCTAGAAAATTCATGTGCTAATATCCATGAAAGTGCAAAAAATCACGAATTTGAGTTTCTCGCTTAGAAATGCAATAATATGTGATGTTGGCTATGAAAAAGTTATGGGTGTCGATCACCAACCTATTTTTGATAGGCGGGTGAATTTTAGGCCAATCGGAGACCGTCGTAGGATTCTAGAAAATTCATGTGCTAATATCCATAGAAAGTGCAAAAAATCACGAATTTGAGTTTCTACGCTTAGAAATGCAATAATATGTGATGTTGGCTATGAAAAAGTTATGGGTGTCGATCACCAACCTATTTTTGATAGAATGGGTGAATTTTAGGCCAATCGAGGCCGTCGGCCGGATTCTAGAAAATTCATATGCTAATATCACCGAAAGTGCAAAAAAATCACGAATTTGAGTTTCTACGCTTAGAAATGCAATAATATGTGACGTTGGCTATGAAAAAGTTATGGGTGTCGATCACCAGCCTATTTTTGATAGGCGGGTGAATTTTAGGCCAATCGAGACCGTCGGCGGATTCTAGAAAATTCATGTGCTAATATCCAGAAAGTGCAAAAAATCACGAATTTGAGTTCTTACGCTTAGAAATGCAATAATATGTGGCGTTGGCTATGAAAAAGTTATGGGTGTCGATCACCAACCTATTTTTGATAGTAGGTGAATTTTAGGCCAATCGAGACCGTCGGCCAGGATTCTAGAAAATTCATGTGCTAATATCCACAGAAAGTGCAAAAAATCACGAATTTGAGTTTCTACGCTTAGAAATGCAATAATATGTGGCGTTGGCTATGAAAAAGTTATGGTGTCGATCACCAACCTATTTTTGATAGTGGGTGAATTTTAGGTCAATCGAGACCGTCGGCAGGATTCTAGAAAATTCATGTGCTAATATCCACAGAAAGTGCAAAAAATCACGAATTTGAGTTTCTACGCTTAGAAATGCAATAATATGTGGCGTTGGCTATGAAAAAGTTATGGGTGTCGATCACCAACCTATTTTTGATAGTGGGTGAATTTTAGGTCAATCGAGAGACCGTCGTAGGATTCTAGAAAATTCATGTGCTAATATCCAGAAAGTGCAAAAAAATCACGAATTTGAGTTTCTACGCTTAGAAATGCAATAATATGTGATGTTGGCTATGAAAAAGTTATGGGTGTCGATCACCAACCTATTTTTGATAAACTGGGTGAATTTTAGGCCAATCAGAGGCGTCGAGGATTCTAGAAAATTCATGTGCTAATATCACAGAAAGTGCAAAAAATCACGAATTTGAGTTTCTACGCTTAGAAATGCAATAATATGTGGCGTTGGCTATGAAAAAGTTATGGGTGTCGATCACCAACCTATTTTTGATAGGCGGGTGAATTTTAGGCAATCGAGACCGTCGGCGGATTCTAGAAAATTCATGTGCTAATATCCAGAAAGTGCAAAAAATCACGAATTTGAGTTCTTACGCTTAGAAATGCAATAATATGTGATGTTGGCTATGAAAAAGTTATGGGTGTCGATCACCAACCTATTTTTGATAAATGTAGGTGAATTTTAGGCCAATCGAGACCGTCGTAGGATTAGAAAATTCATGTGCTAATATCCGCAGAAAGTGCAAAAAATCACGAATTTGAGTTTCTACGCTTAGAAATGCAATAATATGTGATGTTGGCTATGAAAAAGTTATGGGTGTCGATCACCAACCTATTTTTGATAAAGTGGGTGAATTTTAGGTCAATCGAGAGACCGTCGGCCGGATTAGAAAATTCATGTGCTAATATCCACAGAAAGTGCAAAAAATCACGAATTTGAGTTTCTACGCTTAGAAATGCAATAATATGTGGCGTTGGCTATGAAAAAGTTATGGGTGTCGATCACCAACCTATTTTTGATAAATGGGTGAATTTTAGGTCAATCGAGACCGTCGGCAGGATTCTAGAAAATTCATGTGCTAATATCCATAAAAGTGCAAAAAATCACGAATTTGAGTTTCTACGCTTAGAAATGCAATAATATGTGATGTTGGCTATGAAAAAGTTATGGGTGTCGATCACCAACCTATTTTTGATAGGTGGGTGAATTTTAGGCCAATCGGAGACCGTCGGCGGATTCTAGAAAATTCATGTGCTAATATCCAGAAAGTGCAAAAAATCACGAATTTGAGTTTCTACGCTTAGAAATGCAATAATATGTGGCGTTGGCTATGAAAAAGTTATGGGTGTCGATCACCAACCTATTTTTGATAGTGGGTGAATTTTAGGCCAATCGAGAGACCGTCGTAGGATTCTAGAAAATTCATGTGCTAATATCAAGAAAGTGCAAAAAATCACGAATTTGAGTTTCTACGCTTAGAAATGCAATAATATGTGGCGTTGGCTATGAAAAAGTTATGGGTGTCGATCACCAACCTATTTTTGATAGGCGGGTGAATTTTAGGCCAATCGAGAGACCGTCGTAGGATTCTAGAAAATTCATGTGCTAATATCCGCAGAAAGTGCAAAAAATCACGAATTTGAGTTCTTACGCTTAGAAATGCAATAATATGTGATGTTGGCTATGAAAAAGTTATGGGTGTCGATCACCAACCTATTTTTGATAGTGGGTGAATTTTAGGCAATCGAGAGACCGTCGGCCAGGATTCTAGAAAATTCATGTGCTAATATCACAGAAAGTGCAAAAAATCACGAATTTGAGTTTCTACGCTTAGAAATGCAATAATATGTGGCGTTGGCTATGAAAAGTTATGGGTGTCGATCACCAACCTATTTTTGATAGTGGGTGAATTTTAGGTCAATCGAGAGGCCGTCGGCCAGGATTCTAGAAAATTCATGTGCTAATATCCAGAAAGTGCAAAAAATCACGAATTTGAGTTTCTACGCTTAGAAATGCAATAATATGTGGCGTTGGCTATGAAAAAGTTATGGGTGTCGATCACCAACCTATTTTTGATAGGCGGGTGAATTTTAGGTCAATCGAGACCGTCGTAGGATTCTAGAAAATTCATGTGCTAATATCCATAAAAGTGCAAAAAATCACGAATTTGAGTTTCTACGCTTAGAAATGCAATAATATGTGAAGTTGGCTATGAAAAAGTTATGGGTGTCGATCACCAACCTATTTTTGATAAACTGGGTGAATTTTAGGCCAATCGAGACCGTCGAGGATTCTAGAAAATTCATGTGCTAATATCACAGAAAGTGCAAACAAATCACGAATTTGAATTTCTACGCTTAGAAATGCAATAATATGTGACGTTGGCTATGAAAAAGTTATGGGTGTCGATCACCAACCTATTTTTGATAGACTGGGTGAATTTTAGGTCAATCAGAGACCGTCGAGCGGATTCTAGAAAATTCATGTGCTAATATCCACCGAAAGTGCAAAAAAATCACGAATTTGAGTTTCTACGCTTAGAAATGCAATAATATGTGACGTTGGCTATGAAAAAGTTATGGGTGTCGATCACCAACCTATTTTTGATAGGCTGGGTGAATTTTAGGCCAATCAGAGACCGTCGTAGGATTCTAGAAAATTCATGTGCTAATATCCAGAAAGTGCAAATAAATCACGAATTTGAGTTTCTACGCTTAGAAATGCAATAATATGTGATGTTGGCTATGAAAAAATTATGGGTGTCGATCACCAACCTATTTTTGATAAATGGGTGAATTTTAGGTCAATCGAGAGACCGTCGGCGGATTCTAGAAAATTCATGTGCTAATATCCACGAAAGTGCAAAAAATCACGAATTAGAGTTTCTACGCTTAGAAATGCAATAATATGTTATGTTGGCTATGAAAAAGTTATGGGTGTCGATCACCAACCTATTTTTGATACACTGGGTGAATTTTAGGCCAATCAGAGACCGTCGGCCAGGATTCTAGAAAATTCATGTGCTAATATCACAGAAAGTGCAAAAAAATCACGAATTTGAGTTTCTATCTTAGAAATGCAATAATATGTGGTGTTGGCTATGAAAAAGTTATGGGTGTCGATCACCAACCTATTTTTGATAAATGGGTGAATTTTAGGCCAATCGAGAGACCGTCGTAGGATTCTAGAAAATTCATGTGCTAATATCACGAAAGTGCAAAAAATCACGAATTTGAGTTCTTACGCTTAGAAATGCAATAATATGTGGCGTTGGCTATGAAAAAGTTATGGTGTCGATCACCAACCTATTTTTGATAAATGTAGGTGAATTTTAGGCAATCGAGAGACCGTCGGCCGGATTCTAGAAAATTCATGTGCTAATATCATAGAAAGTGCAAAAAAATCACGAATTTGAGTTTCTACGCTTAGAAATGCAATAATATGTGATGTTGGCTATGAAAAAGTTATGGGTGTCGATCACCAACCTATTTTTGATAAATGGGTGAATTTTAGGCCAATCGAGAGGCGTCGGCGGATTCTAGAAAATTCATGTGCTAATATCAATCGAAAGTGAAAAAAATTACGAATTTGAGTTTCTACGCTTAGAAATGCAATAATATGTGACGTTGGCTATGAAAAAGTTATGGGTGTCGATCACCAACCTATTTTTGATAGACTGGGTGAATTTTAGGCCAATCAGAGACCGTCTACCGGATTCTAGAAAATTCATGTGCTAATATCCACCGAAAGTGCAAAAAAATCACGAATTTGAGTTTCTACGCTTAGAAATGCAATAATATGTGATGTTGGCTATGAAAAAATTATGGGTGTCGATCACCAACCTATTTTTGATAGACTGGGTGAATTTTAGGTCAATCAGAGACCGTCGACCGGATTCTAGAAAATTCATGTGCTAATAATATCCACCGAAAGTGCAAAAAAAATCACGAATTTGAGTTTCTACGCTTAGAAATGCAATAATATGTGATGTTGGCTATGAAAACGTTATGGGTGTCGATCACCAACCTATTTTTGATAGATTGGGTGAATGTTAGGTCAATCAGAGACCGTCGACCGGATTCTAGAAAAGTCATGTGCTAATATCCACCGAAAGTGCAAAAAAATCACGAATTTGAATTTCTACGCTTAGAAATGCAATAATATGTGATGTTGGCTATGAAAAAGTTATGGGTGTCGATCACCAACCTATTTTTGATAGACTGGGTGAATTTTAGGCCAATCAGAGACCGTCGAGGATTCTATAAAAATCTTGTGATAATATCCACCGAAAGTGCAAAAAAATCACGAATTTGAGTTTCTCGCTTAGAAATGCAATAATATGTGGCGTTGGCTATGAAAAAGTTATGGGTGTCGATCACCAACCTATTTTTGATAAATGTAGGTGAATTTTAGGCCAATCGAGACCGTCGGCGGATTCTAGAAAATTCATGTGCTAATATCCATAGAAAGTGCAGAAAAATCACGAATTTGAGTTTTTACGCTTAGAAATGCAATAATATGTGATGTTGGCTATGAAAAAGTTATGGGTGTCGATCACCAACCTATTTTTGATAGGCTGGGTGAATTTTAGGCCAATCGAGACCGTCGGCCAGGATTCTAGAAAATTCATGTGCTAATATCCAGAAAGTGCAAAAAAATCACGAATTTGAGTTTCTGCTTAGAAATGCAATAATATGTGATGTTGGCTATGAAAAAATTATGGGTGTCGATCACCAACCTATTTTTGATAGACTGGGTGAATGTTAGGTCAATCTGAGACCGTCGACCGGATTCTAGAAAAGTCATGTGCTAATATCCACCGAAAGTGCAAAAAAATCACGAATTTGAATTTCTACGCTTAGAAATGCAATAATATGTGACGTTGGCTATGAAAAAGTTATGGGTGTCGATCACCAAACTATTTTTGATAGGTGGGTGAATTTTAGGCCAATCGAGACCGTCGTAGGATTAGAAAATTAATGTGCTAATATAAATAGAAAGTGCAAAAAAATCACGAATTTGAGTTTCTACGCTTAGAAATGCAATAATATGTGATGTTGGCTATGAAAAAGTTATGGGTGTCGATCACCAACCTATTTTTGATAGTGGGTGAATTTTAGGCAATCGAGACCGTCGTAGGATTAGAAAATTCATGTGCTAATATCACAGAAAGTGCAAAAAATCACGAATTTGAGTTTCTACGCTTAGAAATGCAATAATATGTGACGTTGGATATGAAAAAGTTATGGGTGTCGATCACCAACCTATTTTTGATAGACTGGGTTAATTTTAGGCCAATCAGAGACCGTCTACCGGATTCTAGAAAATTCATGTGCTAATATCAACCGAAAGTGCAAAAAAATCACGAATTTGAGTTTTTACGCTTAGAAATGCAATAATATGTGATGTTGGCTATGAAAAAATTATGGGTGTCGATCACCAACCTATTTTTGATAGACTGGGTGAATTTTAGGTCAATCAGAGACCGTCGTAGGATTCTAGAAAATTCATGTGCTAATATCCCAGAAAGTGCAAAAAATCACGAATTTGAGTTTCTACGCTTAGAAATGCAATAATATGTGATGTTGGCTATGAAAACGTTATGGGTGTCGATCACCAACCTATTTTTGATAGACTGGGTGAATTTTAGGTCAATCAGAGACCGTCGACCGGATTCTAGAAAATTCATGTGCTAATATCAGCCGAAAGTGCAAAAAAATTACGAATTTGAGTTTCTACGCTTAGAAATGCAATAATATGTGACGTTGGCTATGAAAAAGTTATGGGTGTCGATCACCAACCTATTTTTGATAAATGGGTGAATTTTAGGTCAATCGAGACCGTCGGCGGATTCTAGAAAATTCATGTGCTAATATCCACCGAAAGTGCAAAAAAATCACGAATTTGAGTTTCTACGCTTAGAAATGCAATAATATGTGATGTTGGCTATGAAAAAGTTATGGGTGTCGATCACCAACGTATTTCTGATAGACTGGGTGAATTTTAGGCCAATCAGAGACCGTCGACCGGATTCTAGAAAATTCATGTGCTAATATCCACCGAAAGTGCAAAACAAATCACGAATTTGAGTTTCTACGCTTAGAAATGCAATAATATGTGACGTTGGCTATTAAAAAGTTATGGGTGTCGATCATCAACCTATTTTTGATAGACTGGGTGAATTTTAGGCCAATCAGAGACCGTCGACCGGATTCTAGAAAATTCATGTGCTAATATCCACCGAAAGTGTAAAAAAATCACGAATTTGAGTTTCTACGCTTAGAAATGCAATAATATGTGATGTTGGCTATGAAAAAGTTATGGGTGTCGATCACCAACCTATTTTTGATAAATGTAGGTGAATTTTAGGCCAATCGAGACCGTCGTAGGATTCTAGAAAATTCATGTGCTAATATCACGAAAGTGCAAAAAATCACGAATTTGAGTTCTTACGCTTAGAAATGCAATAATATGTGATGTTGGCTATGAAAAAGTTATGGTGTCGATCACCAACCTATTTTTGATAGGCGGGTGAATTTTAGGCCAATCGAGAGACCGTCGGCCGGATTCTAGAAAATTCATGTGCTAATATCACAGAAAGTGCAAAAAATCACGAATTTGAGTTTCTACGCTTAGAAATGCAATAATATGTGGCGTTGGCTATGAAAAAGTTATGGGTGTCGATCACCAACCTATTTTTGATAAATGGGTGAATTTTAGGTCAATCGAGACCGTCGGCCGGATTCTAGAAAATTCATGTGCTAATATCCACCGAAAGTGCAAAAAAATCACGAATTTGAGTTTCTACGCTTAGAAATGCAATAATATGTGACGTTGGCTATGAAAAAGTTATGGGTGTCGATCACCAACCTATTTTTGATAGACTGGGTGAATTTTAGGTCAATCAGAGACCGTCGACCGGATTCTAGAAAATTCATGTGCTAATATCCATCGAAAGTGCAAAAAAATCACGAATTTGAGTTTCTACGCTTAGAAATGCAATAATATGTGACGTTGGCTTTGAAAAAGTTATAGGTGTCGATCACCAACCTATTTTTGATAGACTGGGTGAATTTTAGGCCAATCAGAGACCGTCGACCGGATTCTAGAAAATTCATGTGCTAATATCATCGAAAGTGCAAAAAATCACGAATTTGAGTTTCTACGCTTAGAAATGCAATAATATGTGACGTTGGCTATGAAAAACTTATGGGTGTCGATCACCAACCTATTTTTGATAGACTGGGTGAATTTTAGGCCAATCAGAGACCGTCGACCGGATTCTAGAAAATTCATGTGCTAATATCACAGAAAGTGCAAAAAATCACGAATTTGAGTTTCTACGCTTAGAAATGCAATAATATGTGATGTTGGCTATGAAAAAGTTATGGGTGTCGATCACCAACCTATTTTTGATAGACTGGGTGAATTTTAGGCCAATCGAGACCGTCGTAGGATTCTAGAAAATTCATGTGCTAATATCCACAGAAAGTGCAAAAAATCAATTTGAGTTTCTACGCTTAGAAATGCAATAATATGTGATGTTGGCTATGAAAAAGTTATGGGTGTCGATCACCAACCTATTTTTGATAGTGGGTGAATTTTAGGTCAATCGAGACCGTCGGCCGGATTCTAGAAAATTCATGTGCTAATATCCATAGAAAGTGCAAAAAATCACGAATTTGAGTTTCTACGCTTAGAAATGCAATAATATGTGATGTTGGCTATGAAAAAGTTATGGGTGTCGATCACCAACCTATTTTTGATAGGTGGGTGAATTTTAGGCCAATCGAGAGACCGTCGGCGGATTCTAGAAAATTCATGTGCTAATATCCACAGAAAGTGCAAAAAATCACGAATTTGAGTTTCTACGCTTAGAAATGCAATAATATGTGGCGTTGGCTATGAAAAAGTTATGGGTGTCGATCACCAACCTATTTTTGATAGGTGGGTGAATTTTAGGCCAATCGAGAGACCGTCTAGGATTCTAGAAAATTCATGTGCTAATATCCAAGAAAGTGCAAAAAATCACGAATTTGAGTTTCTACGCTTAGAAATGCAATAATATGTGATGTTGGCTATGAAAAAGTTATGGGTGTCGATCACCAACCTATTTTTGATAGGTAGGTGAATTTTAGGCCAATCGAGACCGTCGGCCGGATTCTAGAAAATTCATGTGCTAATATCCACAGAAAGTGCAAAAAATCACGAATTTGAGTTCTTACGCTTAGAAATGCAATAATATGTGATGTTGGCTATGAAAAAGTTATGGTGTCGATCACCAACCTATTTTTGATAAATGTAGGTGAATTTTAGGCCAATCGAGAGACCGTCGGCCGGATTCTAGAAAATTCATGTGCTAATATCACGAAAGTGCAAAAAAATCACGAATTTGAGTTTCTACGCTTAGAAATGCAATAATATGTGGCGTTGGCTATGAAAAAGTTATGGGTGTCGATCACCAACCTATTTTTGATAGGTGGGTGAATTTTAGGCCAATCGAGACCGTCGGCCGGATTCTAGAAAATTCATGTGCTAATATCCAGAAAGTGCAAAAAATCACGAATTTGAGTTTCTACGCTTAGAAATGCAATAATATGTGATGTTGGCTATGAAAAAGTTATGGGTGTCGATCACCAACCTATTTTTGATAAATGGGTGAATTTTAGGCCAATCGAGACCGTCGGCCGGATTCTAGAAAATTCATGTGCTAATATCCACAGAAAGTGCAAAAAATCACGAATTTGAGTTTCTACGCTTAGAAATGCAATAATATGTGATGTTGGCTATGAAAAAGTTATGGGTGTCGATCACCAACGTATTTCTGATAAATGGGTGAATTTTAGGCCAATCGAGACCGTCGGCCAGGATTCTAGAAAATTCATGTGCTAATATCCAGAAAGTGCAAAAAATCACGAATTTGAGTTTCTACGCTTAGAAATGCAATAATATGTGATGTTGGCTATGAAAAAATTATGGGTGTCGATCACCAACCTATTTTTGATAGTGGGTGAATTTTAGGCCAATCGAGAGACCGTCGTAGGATTCTAGAAAATTCATGTGCTAATATCCATAGAAAGTGCAAAAAATCACGAATTTGAGTTTACGCTTAGAAATGCAATAATATGTGATGTTGGCTATGAAAAAGTTATGGGTGTCGATCACCAACGTATTTTTGATAGTGGGTGAATTTTAGGCCAATCGAGACCGTCGGCCGGATTCTAGAAAATTCATGTGCTAATATCCAGAAAGTGCAAAAAAATCACGAATTTGAGTTTCTACGCTTAGAAATGCAATAATATGTGGCGTTGGCTATGAAAAAGTTATGGGTGTCGATCACCAACCTATTTTTGATAGTGGGTGAATTTTAGGCCAATCGAGAGACCGTCGGCCGGATTCTAGAAAATTCATGTGCTAATATCCAGAAAGTGCAAAAAATCACGAATTTGAGTTCTACGCTTAGAAATGCAATAATATGTGGCGTTGGCTATGAAAAAGTTATGGGTGTCGATCACCAACCTATTTTTGATAAATGTAGGTGAATTTTAGGCCAATCGAGACCGTCGGCCGGATTCTAGAAAATTCATGTGCTAATATCCACAGAAAGTGCAAAAAATCACGAATTTGAGTTTCTACGCTTAGAAATGCAATAATATGTGATGTTGGCTATGAAAAAGTTATGGGTGTCGATCACCAACCTATTTTTGATAGGCGGGTGAATTTTAGGTCAATCGAGGCGTCGGCCGGATTCTAGAAAATTCATGTGCTAATATCCAGAAAGTGCAAAAAATCACGAATTTGAGTTTCTACGCTTAGAAATGCAATAATATGTGGCGTTGGCTATGAAAAAGTTATGGGTGTCGATCACCAACCTATTTTTGATAGTGGGTGAATTTTAGGCCAATCGAGACCGTCGAGGATTCTAGAAAATTCATGTGCTAATATCCACGAAAGTGCAAAAAATCACGAATTTGAGTTTCTACGCTTAGAAATGCAATAATATGTGATGTTGGCTATGAAAAAGTTATGGGTGTCGATCACCAACCTATTTTTGATAGTGGGTGAATTTTAGGTCAATCGAGACCGTCGGCGGATTCTAGAAAATTCATGTGCTAATATCCATAGAAAGTGCAAAAAATCACGAATTTGAGTTTCTACGCTTAGAAATGCAATAATATGTGGCGTTGGCTATGAAAAAGTTATGGGTGTCGATCACCAACCTATTTTTGATAAGTGGGTGAATTTTAGGTCAATCGAGACCGTCGGCCGGATTCTAGAAAATTCATGTGCTAATATCCATAAAAGTGCAAAAAATCACGAATTTGAGTTTCTACGCTTAGAAATGCAATAATATGTGATGTTGGCTATGAAAAAGTTATGGGTGTCGATCACCAACCTATTTTTGATAGTGGGTGAATTTTAGGCCAATCGAGAGACCGTCAGGATTCTAGAAAATTCATGTGCTAATATCCACAGAAAGTGCAAAAAATCACGAATTTGAGTTTCTACGCTTAGAAATGCAATAATATGTGATGTTGGCTATGAAAAGGTTATGGGTGTCGATCACCAACTTATTTTTGATAGATGGGTGAATTTTAGGCCAATCGAGAGACCGTCGTAGGATTCTAGAAAATTCATGTGCTAATATCCACCAAAGTGCAAAAAAATCACGAATTTGAGTTTCTACGCTTAGAAATGCAATAATATGTGGCGTTGGCTATGAAAAAGTTATGGGTGTCGATCACCAACCTATTTTTGATAGATGGGTGAATTTTAGGCCAATCGAGACCGTCGAGGATTCTAGAAAATTCATGTGCTAATATCCAGAAAGTGCAAAAAATCACGAATTTGAGTTTCTACGCTTAGAAATGCAATAATATGTGATCTTAGCTATGAAAAAGTTATGGGTGTCGATCACCAACCTATTTTTGATAGACTGGGTGAATTTTAGGTCAATCAGAGACCGTCGACCGGATTCTAGAAAATTCATGTGCTAATATCCACCGAAAGTGCAAAAAAAATCACGAATTTGAGTTTCTACGCTTAGAAATGCAATAATATGTGATGTTGGCTATGAAAAAGTTATGGGTGTCGATCACCAACCTATTTTTGATAGTAGGTGAATTTTAGGCTAATCAGAGACCGTCGACCGGATTCTAGAAAATTCATGTGCTAATATCCACCGAAAGTGCAAAAAAATCACGAATTTGAGTTTCTACGCTTAGAAATGCAATAATATGTGATGTTGGCTATGAAAAAGTTATGGGTGTCGATCACCAACCTATTTTTGATAGACTGGGTTAATTTTAGGCCAATCAGAGACCGTCTACCGGATTCTAGAAAAATCATGTGCTAATATCCACCGAAAGTGCAAAAAAATCACGAATTTGAGTTTTTACGCTTAGAAATGCAATAATATGTGACGTTGGCTATGAAAAAGTTATGGGTGTCGATCACCAACCTATTTTTGATAGACTGAGTGAATTTTAGGCCAATCAGAGACCGTCGACCGGATTCTAGAAAATTCATGTGCTAATATCCACCGAAAGTGCTAAAAAATCACGAATTTGAGTTTCTACGCTTAGAAATGCAATAATATGTGATGTTGGCTATGAAAAAGTTATGGATGTCGATCACCAACCTATTTTTGATAGTGGGTGAATTTTAGGCCAATCGAGACCGTCGGCCGGATTCTAGAAAATTCATGTGCTAATATCCAGAAAGTGCAAAAAATCACGAATTTGATTTTCTACGCTTAGAAATGCAATAATATGTGATGTTGGCTATGAAAAAGTTATGGGTGTCGATCACCAACGTATTTCTGATAGACTGGGTGAATTTTAGGCTAATCAGAGACCGTCGACCGGATTCTAGAAAATTCATGTGCTAATATCCAGAAAGTGCAAAAAATCACGAATTTGAGTTTCTACGCTTAGAAATGCAATAATATGTGGCGTTGGCTATGAAAAAGTTATGGGTGTCGATCACCAACCTATTTTTGATAAGTGGGTGAATTTTAGGCCAATCGAGACCGTCGGCGGATTCTAGAAAATTCATGTGCTAATATCCACCGAAAGTGCAAAAAAATCACGAATTTGAGTTTCTACGCTTAGAAATGCAATAATATGTGATGTTGGCTATGAAAAAGTTATGGGTGTCGATCACCAACCTATTTTTGATAAACTGGGTGAATTTTAGGCCAATCAGAGACCGTCGGCGGATTCTAGAAAATTCATGTGCTAATATCCAGAAAGTGCAAAAAATCACGAATTTGAGTTTCTACGCTTAGAAATGCAATAATATGTGATGTTGGCTATGAAAAAGTTATGGGTGTCGATCACCAACCTATTTTTGATAGGCTAGGTGAATTTTAGGCCAATCGGAGACCGTCGAGGATTCTAGAAAATTCATGTGCTAATATCCACAGAAAGTGCAAAAAATCACGAATTTGAGTTTCTACGCTTAGAAATGCAATAATATGTGATGTTGGCTATGAAAAAGTTATGGGTGTCGATCACCAACCTATTTTTGATAGTGGGTGAATTTTAGGCCAATCGAGACCGTCGTAGGATTCTAGAAAATTCATGTGCTAATATCCAGAAAGTGCAAAAAATCACGAATTTGAGTTTCTACGCTTAGAAATGCAATAATATGTGACGTTGGCTATGAAAAAGTTATGGGTGTCGATCACCAACCTATTTTTGATAGGTAGGTGAATTTTAGGCCAATCGAGACCGTCGGCGGATTCTAGAAAATTCATGTGCTAATATCCAGAAAGTGCAAAAAATCACGAATTTGAGTTTTTACGCTTAGAAATGCAATAATATGTGATGTTGGCTATGAAAAAATTATGGGTGTCGATCACCAACCTATTTTTGATAAATGGGTGAATTTTAGGCCAATCGAGAGACCGTCGGCCAGGATTAGAAAATTCATGTGCTAATATCCACCGAAAGTGCAAAAAAATCACGAATTTGAGTTTATACGCTTTGAAATGCAATAATATGTGACGTTCGCTATGAAAAAGTTATGGGTGTCGATCACCAACCTATTTTTGATAGACTGGGTGAATTTTAGGCCAATCAGAGGCCGTCGGCCGGATTCTAGAAAATTCATGTGCTAATATCCAGAAAGTGCAAAAAATCACGAATTTGAGTTTCTACGCTTAGAAATGCAATAATATGTGGCGTTGGCTATGAAAAAGTTATGGGTGTCGATCACCAACCTATTTTTGATAGACTGGGTGAATTTTAGGTCAATCAGAGACCGTCGACCGGATTCTAGAAAATTCATGTGCTAATAATATCCACCGAAAGTGCAAAAAAAATCACGAATTTGAGTTTCTACGCTTAGAAATGCAATAATATGTGATGTTGGCTATGAAAAAGTTATGGGTGTCGATCACCAACCTATTTTTGATAGACTGGGTGAATTTTAGGCCAATCAGAGACCGTCGTGGATTCTAGAAAATTCATGTGCTAATATCACAGAAAGTGCAAAAAAATCACGAATTTGAGTTTCTACGCTTAGAAATGCAATAATATGTGACGTTGGCTATGAAAAAGTTATGGGTGTCGATCACCAACCTATTTTTGATAGACTGGGTGAATTTTAGGCCAATCAGAGACCGTCTACCGGATTCTAGAAAAATCATGTGCTAATATCCACCGAAAGTGCAAAAAAATCACGAATTTGAGTTTTTACGCTTAGAAATGCAATAATATGTGATGTTGGCTATGAAAAAATTATGGGTGTCGATCACCAACCTATTTTTGATAGACTGGGTTAATTTTAGGCCAATCAGAGACCGTCTACCGGATTCTAGAAAATTCATGTGCTAATATCCACCGAAAGTGCAAAAAAATCACGAATTTGAGTTTCTACGCTTAGAAATGCAATAATATGTGATGTTGGCTATGAAAAAGTTATGGGTGTCGATCACCAACCTATTTTTGATAGACTGGGTGAATTTTAGGTCAATCAGAGACCGTCGACCGGATTCTAGAAAATTCATGTGCTAATATCCACCGAAAGTGCAAAAAAATCACGAATTTGAGTTTCTACGCTTATAAATGCAATAATATGTGATGTTGGCTATGAAAAAGTTATGGGTGTCGATCACCAACCTATTTTTGATAAATGGGTGAATTTTAGGTCAATCGAGACCGTCGGCGGATTCTAGAAAATTCATGTGCTAATATCCAGAAAGTGCAAAAAAATCACGAATTTGAGTTTCTACGCTTAGAAATGCAATAATATGTGATGTTGGCTATGAAAAAGTTATGGGTGTCGATCACCAACCTATTTTTGATAGGTGGGTGAATTTTAGGCCAATCGAGACCGTCGGCCGGATTCTAGAAAATTCATGTGCTAATATCCAGAAAGTGCAAAAAATCACGAATTTGAGTTTCTACGCTTAGAAATGCAATAATATGTGGCGTTGGCTATGAAAAAGTTATGGGTGTCGATCACCAACCTATTTTTGATAGTAGGTGAATTTTAGGCCAATCGAGACCGTCGGCCGGATTCTAGAAAATTCATGTGCTAATATCACAGAAAGTGCAAAAGAATCACGAATTTGAGTTTCTACGCTTAGAAATGCAATAATATGTGAAGTTGGCTATGAAAAAGTTATGGGTGTCGATCACCAACCTATTTTTGATAAATGGGTGAATTTTAGGCCAATCGAGACCGTCGATAGGATTCTAGAAAATTCATGTGCTAATATCCACAGAAAGTGCAAAAAATCACGAATTTGAGTTCTTACGCTTAGAAATGCAATAATATGTGGCGTTGGCTATGAAAAAGTTATGGTGTCGATCACCAACCTATTTTTGATAAATGGGTGAATTTTAGGCCAATCGAGACCGTCGGCCGGATTCTAGAAAATTCATGTGCTAATATCACAGAAAGTGCAAAAAATCACGAATTTGAGTTTCTACGCTTAGAAATGCAATAATATGTGCCGTTGGCTATGAAACAGTTATGGTTGTCGATCACCAACCTATTTTTGATAAACTGGATGAATTTTAGGCCAATCAGAGACCGTCGAGCGGATTCTAGAAAATTCATGTGCTAATATCCACCGAAAGTGCAAAAAAGTCACGAATTTGAGTTTCTACGCTTAGAAATGCAATAATATGTGACGTTGGCTATGAAAAAGTTATGGGTGTCGATCACCAGCCTATTTTTGATACACTGGGTGAATTTTAGGCCAATCGAGGCGTCGGCCGGATTCTAGAAAATTCATGTGCTAATATCCATAGAAAGTGCAAAAAATCACGAATTTGAGTTTCTACGCTTAAAAATGCAATAATATGTGATGTTGGCTATGAAAAAGTTATGGGTGTCGATCACCAACCTATTTTTGATAGTGGGTGAATTTTAGGCCAATCGAGACCGTCGCCGGATTCTAGAAAATTCATGTGCTAATATCCACAGAAAGTGCAAAAAATCACGAATTTGAGTTTACGCTTAGAAATGCAATAATATGTGTCGTTGGCTATGAATAAGTTATGGGTGTCGATCACCAACCTATTTTTGATAAATGGGTGAATTTTAGGCCAATCGAGACCGTCGTAGGATTCTAGAAAATTCATGTGCTAATATCACAGAAAGTGAAAAAAATTACGAATTTGAGTTTCTACGCTTAGAAATGCAATAATATGTGACGTTGGCTATGAAAAAGTTATGGGTGTCGATCACCAACCTATTTTTGATAGATGGGTGAATTTTAGGCCAATCGAGAGACCGTCGTAGGATTCTAGAAAATTCATGTGCTAATATCCAGAAAGTGCAAAAAATCACAATTTGATTTTCTACGCTTCGAAATGCAATAATATGTGATGTTGGCTATGAAAAAGTTATGGGTGTCGATCACCAACCTATTTTTGATAAATGGGTGAATTTTAGGCCAATCGAGACCGTCGGCGGATTCTAGAAAATTCATGTGCTAATATCCAGAAAGTGCAAAAAATCACGAATTTGAGTTTCTACGCTTAGAAATGCAATAATATGTGATGTTGGCTATGAAAAGTTATGGGTGTCGATCACCAACCTATTTTTGATAGTGGGTGAATTTTAGGCCAATCGAGACCGTCGGGGATTCTAGAAAATTCATGTGCTAATATCACAGAAAGTGCAAAAAATCAAGAATTTGAGTTTCTACGCTTAGAAATGCAATAATATGTGACGTTGGCTATGAAAAAGTTATGGGTGTCGATCACCAGCCTATTTTTGATACACTGGGTGAATTTTAGGCCAATCGAGACCGTCGAGGATTCTAGAAAATTCATGTGCTAATATCACAGAAAGTGCAAAAAATCACGAATTTTAGTTTCTACGCTTAGAAATGCAATAATATGTGACGTTGGCTATGAAAAAGTTATGGGTGTCGATCACCAACCTATTTTTGATAGGCTAGGTGAATTTTAGGCCAATCAGACCGTCGATAGGATTCTAGAAAATTCATGTGCTAATATCCGCAGAAAGTGCAAAAAATCACGAATTTGAGTTCTTACGCTTAGAAATGCAATAATATGTGATGTTGGCTATGAAAAAGTTATGGTGTCGATCACCAACCTATTTTTGATAAATGGGTGAATTTTAGGCCAATCGAGACCGTCGGCCGGATTCTAGAAAATTCATGTGCTAATATCCAGAAAGTGCAAAAAAATCACGAATTTGAGTTTCTACGCTTAGAAATGCAATAATATGTGGCGTTGGCTATGAAAAAGTTATGGGTGTCGATCACCAACCTATTTTTGATAGTGGGTGAATTTTAGGCCAATCGAGACCGTCGGCCGGATTCTAGAAAATTCATGTGCTAATATCCAGAAAGTGCAAAAAATCACGAATTTGAGTTTCTACGCTTAGAAATGCAATAATATGTGGCGTTGGCTATGAAAAAGTTATGGGTGTCGATCACCAACCTATTTTTGATAGGCGGGTGAATTTTAGGCCAATCGAGACCGTCGGCCGGATTCTAGAAAATTCATGTGCTAATATCCAGAAAGTGCAAAAAATCACGAATTTGAGTTTCTACGCTTAGAAATGCAATAATATGTGATGTTGGCTATGAAAAATTATGGGTGTCGATCACCAACCTATTTTTGATAGTGGGTGAATTTTAGGCCAATCGAGACCGTCGGCCGGATTCTAGAAAATTCATGTGCTAATATCATAGAAAGTGCAAAAAATCACGAATTTGAGTTTCTACGCTTAGAAATGCAATAATATGTGATGTTGGCTATGAAAAAGTTATGGGTGTCGATCACCAACCTATTTTTGATAGGCTGGGTGAATTTTAGGCCAATCGAGAGACCGTCGTAGGATTCTAGAAAATTCATGTGCTAATATCCACCGAAAGTGCAACAAAATCACGAATTTGAGTTTCTACGCTTAGAAATGCAATAATATGTGACGTTGGCTATGAAAAAGTTATGGGTGTCGATCACCAACCTATTTTTGATAAACTGGGTGAATTTTAGGCCAATCAGAGACCGTCGACCGGATTCTAGAAAATTCATGTGCTAATATCCACCGAAAGTGCAAAAAATCACGAATTTGAGTTTCTACGCTTAGAAATGCAATAATATGTGACGTTGGCTATGAAAAAGTTATGGGTGTCGATCACCAACCTATTTTTGATAGTGGGTGAATTTTAGGCCAATCGAGACCGTCTAGGATTCTAGAAAATTCATGTGCTAATATCCAGAAAGTGCAACAAAATCACGAATTTGAGTTTCTACGCTTAGAAATGCAATAATATGTGACGTTGGCTATGAAAAAGTTATGGGTGTCGATCACCAACCTATTTTTGATAGGCTGGGTGAATTTTAGGTCAATCAGAAACTGTCGACCGGATTCTAGAAAATTCATGTGCAAATATCCACCGAAAGTGCAAAAGAATCACGAATTTGAGTTTCTACGCTTAGAAATGCAATAATATGTGACGTTGGCTATGAAAAAGTTATGGGTGTCGATCACCAACCTATTTTTGATAGGCTGGGTGAATTTTAGGTCAATCGAGACCGTCGTAGGATTCTAGAAAATTCATGTGCTAATATCCATGAAAGTGCAAAAAATCACGAATTTGAGTTTCTACGCTTAGAAATGCAATAATATGCGGCGTTGGTTATGAAAAGGTTATGGCTGTCGATCACCAACCTATTTTTGATAGACTGGGTGAATTTTAGGCCAATCAGAGACCGTCGATGGATTCTAGAAAATTCATGTGCTAATATCCACGAAAGTGCAAAAAATCACGAATTTGAGTTTCTACGCTTAGAAATGCAATAATATGTGACGTTGGCTATGAAAAAGTTATGGGTGTCGATCACCAACCTATTTTTGATAGGCTGGGTGAATTTTAGGCCAATCGAGACCGTCGGCGGATTCTAGAAAATTCATGTGCTAATATCCAGAAAGTGCAAAAAATCACGAATTTGAGTTTCTACGCTTAGAAATGCAATAATATGTGATATTTGCTATGAAAAAGTTATGGGTGTCGATCACCAACCTATTTTTGATAAGTGGGTGAATTTTAGGCCAATCGAGAGACCGTCGGCCGGATTCTAGAAAATTCATGTGCTAATATCCATGAAAGTGCAAAAAATCACGAATTTGAGTTCTTAAGCTTAGAAATGCAATAATATGTGACGTTGGCTATGAAAAAGTTATGGGTGTCGATCACCAACCTATTTTTGATAGACTGGGTGAATTTTAGGCCAATTAGAGACCGTCGGCCGGATTCTAGAAAATTCATGTGCTAATATCCACCGAAAGTGCAAAAAAATCACGAATTTGAGTTTCTACGCTTAGAAATGCAATAATATGTGGCGTTGGCTATGAAAAAGTTATGGGTGTCGATCACCAACCTATTTTTGATAAGTGGGTGAATTTTAGGCCAATCGAGACCGTCGGCCGGATTCTAGAAAATTCATGTGCTAATATCACCAGAAAGTGCAAAAAATCACGAATTTGAGTTTCTACGCTTAGAAATGCAATAATATGTGATGTTGGCTATGAAAAAGTTATGGGTGTCGATCACCAACCTATTTTTGATAGGCGGGTGAATTTTAGGTCAATCGAGACCGTCAATGGATTCTAGAAAATTCATGTGCTAATATCCACAGAAAGTGCAAAAAATCACGAATTTGAGTTTCTACGCTTAGAAATGCAATAATATGTGGCGTTGGCTATGAAAAAGTTATGGGTGTCGATCACCAACCTATTTTTGATAGTGGGTGAATTTTAGGCCAATCGAGACCGTCGAGGATTCTAGAAAATTCATGTGCTAATATCCAGAAAGTGCAAAAAATCACAATTTGAGTTTCTACGCTTAGAAATGCAATAATATGTGGCGTTGGCTATGAAAAAGTTATGGGTGTCGATCACCAACCTATTTTTGATAGTATGGGTGAATTTTAGGTCAATCGAGACCGTCGGCGGATTCTAGAAAATTCATGTGCTAATATCCAGAAAGTGCAAAAAATCACGAATTTGAGTTTCTACGCTTAGAAATGCAATAATATGTGGCGTTGGCTATGAAAAAGTTATGGGTGTCGATCACCAACCTATTTTTGATAGGCGGGTGAATTTTAGGCCAATCGAGACCGTCGGCCGGATTCTAGAAAATTCATGTGCTAATATCCACGAAAGTGCAAAAAATCACGAATTTGAGTTTCTACGCTTAGAAATGCAATAATATGTGGCGTTGGCTATGAAAAAGTTATGGGTGTCGATCACCAACCTATTTTTGATAAATGGGTGAATTTAGGCCAATCGAGACCGTCGGCCGGATTCTAGAAAATTCATGTGCTAATATCCACAGAAAGTGCAAAAAATCACGAATTTGAGTTTCTACGCTTAGAAATGCAATAATATGTGGCGTTGGCTATGAAAAGTTATGGTGTCGATCACCAACCTATTTTTGATAAATGGGTGAATTTTAGGCCAATCGAGACCGTCGATCGGATTCTAGAAAATTCATGTGCTAATATCCAGAAAGTGCAAAAAAATCAATTTGAGTTTCTACGCTTAGAAATGCAATAATATGTGATGTTGGCTATGAAAAAGTTATGGGTGTCGATCACCAACCTATTTTTGATAGGCGGGTGAATTTTAGGTCAATCGAGACCGTCGGGATTCTAGAAAATTCATGTGCTAATATCCAAGAAAGTGCAAAAAATCACGAATTTGAGTTTCTACGCTTAGAAATGCAATAAGATGTCATGTTGGCAATGAAAACGTTATGGTGTCGATCACCAACCTATTTTTGATAGATGGGTGAATTTTAGGTCAATCGGAGATCGACCGGATTCTAGAAAATTCATGTGCTAATATCCACAGAAAGTGCAAAAAATCACGAATTTGAGTTTCTACGCTTAGAAATGCAATAATATGTGGCGTTGGCTATGAAAAAGTTATGGGTGTCGATCACCAACCTATTTTTGATAGTGGGTGAATTTTAGGCCAATCGAGACCGTCGGCGGATTCTAGAAAATTCATGTGCTAATATCCAGAAAGTGCAAAATAATCACGAATTTGAGTTTCTACGCTTAGAAATGCAATAATATGTGATGTTGGCTATGAAAAAGTTATGGTGTCGATCACCAACCTATTTTTGATAAATGGGTGAATTTTAGGCCAATCGGAGACCGTCGAGGATTCTAGAAAATTCATGTGCTAATATCCAGAAAGTGCAAAAAATCACGAATTTGAGTTTCTACGCTTAGAAATGCAATAATATGCGGCGTTGGTTATGAAAAAGTTATGGCTGTCGATCACCAACCTATTTTTGATAAATGGGTGAATTTTAGGCCAATCGGAGACCGTCGAGGATTGTAGAAAATTATTGTGATATTATCCACGTAATGTGAAAAAAATCACGAATTTGAGTTTCTACGCTTAGAAATGCAATAATATGTGACGTTGGCTATGAAAAACTTATGGGTGTCGATCACCAACCTATTTTTGATAGACTGGGTGAATTTTAGGCCAATCAGAGACCGTCCACCGGATCTAGAAAATTCATGTGCTAATATCCATCGAAAGTGCAAAAAATCACGAATTTGAGTTTCTACGCTTAGAAATGCAATAATATGTGACGTTGGCTTTGAAAAGGTTATGGGTGTCGATCACCAACCTATTTTTGATTGACTGGGTGAATTTTAGGACAATCAGAGACCGTCGACCGGATTCTAGAAAATTCATGTGCTAATATCCACCGAAAGTGCAAAAAAATCACGAATTTGAGTTTCTACGCTTAGAAATGCAATAATATGTGACGTTGGCTATGAAAAACTTATGGGTGTCGATCACCAACCTATTTTTGATAGACTGGGTGAATTTTTGGCCAATCAGAGATCGTCGACCGGATTCTAGAAAATTCATGTGCTAATATCCACCGAAAGTGCAAAAAAATCACGAATTTGAGTTTCTACGCTTAGAAATGCAATAATATGTGACGTTGGCTATGAAAAAGTTATGGGTGTCGATCACCAACCTATTTTTGATAAACTGGGTGAATGTTAGGTCAATCAGAGACCGTCGGCCGATTCTAGAAAATTCATGTGCTAATATCCAGAAAGTGCAAAAAATCACGAATTTGAGTTTCTACGCTTAGAAATGCAATAATATGTGATGTTGGCTATGAAAAATTTATGGGTGTCGATCACCAACCTATTTTTGATAGGCGGGTGAATTTTAGGCCAATCGAGACCGTCGACGGATTCTAGAAAATTCATGTGCTAATTTCAACAGAAAGTGAAAAAAATCACGAATTTGAGTTTCTACGCTTAGAAATGCAATAATATGTGACGTTGGCTATGAAAAGGTTATGGGTGTCGATCACCAACCTATTTTTGATAGACTGGGTGAATTTTAGGCCAATGCGAGACCGTCGACCGGAGTCGAGAAAATTCATGTGCTAATATCCAGAAAGTGCAAAAAATCACGAATTTGAGTTTCTACGCTTAGAAATGCAATAATATGTTATGTTGGCTATGAAAGAGTTATGGGTGTCGATCACCAACCTATTTTTGATAAATGGGTGAATTTTAGGCCAATCAGAGACCGTCGACTGGATTCTAGAAAATTCATGTGCTAATATCCACAGAAAGTGCAAAAAAATCACGAATTTGAGTTTCTACGCTTAGAAATGCAATAATATGTGACGTTGGCTATGAAAAAGTTATGGGTGTCGATCACCAACCTATTTTTGATAGACTGGGTGAATTTTAGGCCAATCAGAGACCGTCGACTGGATTCTAGAAAATTCATGTGCTAATATCCACCGAAAGTGCAAAAAATCACGAATTTGAGTTTCTACGCTTAGAAATGCAATAATATGTGTCGTTGGCTTTGAAAAGTTTATGGGTGTCGATCACCAACCTATTTTTGATAAGTGGGTGAATTTTAGGCCAATCGAGACCGTCGATCGGATTCTAGAAAATTCATGTGCTAATATCCAGAAAGTGCAAAAATCACAATTTGAGTTTCTACGCTTAGAAATGCAATAATATGTGGCGTTGGCTATGAAAAAGTTATGGTGTCGATCACCAACCTATTTTTGATAGGTAGGTGAATTTTAGGCCAATCGAGACCGTCGTAGGATTCTAGAAAATTCATGTGCTAATATCACAGAAAGTGCAAAAAATCACGAATTTGAGTTTCTACGCTTAGAAATGCAATAATATGTGGCGTTGGCTATGAAAAGTTATGGGTGTCGATCACCAACCTATTTTTGATAGGTGGGTGAATTTTAGGCCAATCGAGAGACCGTCGGATTCTAGAAAATTCATGTGCTAATATCCATAGAAAGTGCAAAAAATCACGAATTTGAGTTTCTACGCTTAGAAATGCAATAATATGTGGCGTTGGCTATGAAAAAGTTATGGTGTCGATCACCAACCTATTTTTGATAGACTGGGTGAATTTTAGGTCAATCAGAGACCGTCTCCCGGATTCTAGAAAATTCATGTGCTAATATCCATCGAAAGTGCAAAAAATCACGAATTTGAGTTTCTACGCTTAGAAATGCAATAATATGTTACGTTGGCTATGAAAAAGTTATGGGTGTCGATCACCAACCTATTTTTGATACACTGGGTGAATGTTAGGCCAATCAGATACCGTCGAACAGATTCTAGAAAATTCATGTGCTAATATCAACAGAAAGTGCAAAATAATCACAATTTGAGTTTCTACGCTTAGAAATGCAATAATATGTGGCGTTGGCTATGAAAAAGTTATGGGTGTCGATCACCAACCTATTTTTGATAGTGGGTGAATTTTAGGCCAATCGAGAGGCCGTCGGCCGGATTCTAGAAAATTCATGTGCTAATATCCAGAAAGTGCAAAAAATCACGAATTTGAGTTTCTACGCTTAGAAATGCAATAATATGTGGCGTTGGCTATGAAAAGTTATGGGTGTCGATCACCAACCTATTTTTGATAAGTGGGTGAATTTTTGGCCAATCAGAGACCGTCGACCGGATTCTAGAAAATTCATGTGCTAATATCCACCGAAAGTGCAAAAAATCACGAATTTGAGTTTCTACGCTTAGAAATGCAATAATATGTGATGTTGGCTATGAAAAATTATGGGTGTCGATCACCAACCTATTTTTGATAAATGGTGAATTTTAGGTCAATTCGAGACCGTCGTAGGATTCTAGAAAATTCATGTGCTAATATCCAGAAAGTGCAAAAAATCACGAATTTGAGTTTCTACGCTTAGAAATGCAATAATATGTGAGGTTGGCTATGAAAAAGTTATGGGTGTCGATCACCAACCTATTTTTGATAAATGGGTGAATTTTAGGTCAATCGAGACCGTCGGCGGATTCTAGAAAATTCATGTGCTAATATCCACGAAAGTGCAAAAAATCACGAATTTGAGTTTCTACGCTTAGAAATGCAATAATATGTGGCGTTGGCTATGAAAAAGTTATGGGTGTCGATCACCAACCTATTTTTGATAGGTAGGTGAATTTTAGGCCAATCGAGGAGACCGTCGAGGATTCTAGAAAATTCATGTGCTAATATCCAGAAAGTGCAAAAAATCAATTTGAGTTTCTACGCTTAGAAATGCAATAATATGTGATGTTGGCTATGAAAAAGTTATGGGTGTCGATCACCAACCTATTTTTGATAAATGGGTGAATTTTAGGCCAATCGGAGACCGTCGTAGGATTCTAGAAAATTCATGTGCTAATATCCACAGAAAGTGCAAAAAATCACGAATTTGAGTTTCTACGCTTAGAAATGCAATAATATGTGGCGTTGGCTATGAAAAAGTTATGGGTGTCGATCACCAACCTATTTTTGATAAATGGGTGAATTTTAGGCCAATCGGAGACCGTCCAGGATTCTAGAAAATTCATGTGCTAATATCCAGAAAGTGCAAAAAAATCACGAATTTGAGTTTCTACGCTTAGAAATGCAATAATATGTGACGTTGGCTATGACAAAGTTATGGATGTCGATCACCAACCTATTTTTGATAGAATGGTGAATTTTGGGCCAATCAGAGACCGTCTGCGGATTCTTGAAAATTCATGTGCTAATATCCACCGAAAGTGCAAAAAATCACGAATTTGAGTTTCTACGCTTAGAAATGCAATAATATGTGACGTTGGCTATGAAAAGGTTATGGGTGTCGATCACCAACCTATTTTTGATAGGTAGGTGAATTTTAGGCCAATCGAGACCGTCGTAGGATTCTAGAAAATTCATGTGCTAATATCCAGAAAGTGCAAAAAATCACGAATTTGAGTTTCTACGCTTAGAAATGCAATAATATGTGGCGTTGGCTATGAAAAAGTTATGGGTGTCGATCACCAACCTATTTTTGATAGTGGGTGAATTTTAGGCCAATCGAGACCGTCGATCGGATTCTAGAAAATTCATGTGCTAATATCCAGAAAGTGCAAAAAATCACGAATTTGAGTTTACGCTTAGAAATGCAATAAGATGTGATGTTGGCTATGAAAAAGTTATGGATGTCGATCACCAACCTATTTTTGATAGTGGGTGAATTTTAGGTCAATCGGAGACCGTCGGCCGGATTCTAGAAAATTCATGTGCTAATATCCACAGAAAGTGCAAAAAATCACGAATTTGAGTTTCTACGCTTAGAAATGCAATAATATGTGGCGTTGGCTATGAAAAAGTTATGGGTGTCGATCACCAACCTATTTTTGATAGTGGGTGAATTTTAGGCCAATCGAGACCGTCGAGGATTCTAGAAAATTCATGTGCTAATATCCAGAAAGTGGAAAATAATCACGAATTTGAGTTTCTACGCTTAGAAATGCAATAATATGTGACGTTGGCTATGAAAAAGTTATGGGTGTCGATCACCAACCTATTTTTGATAAATGGGTGAATTTTAGGCCAATCGAGACCGTCGGCCGGATTCTAGAAAATTCATGTGCTAATATCCAGAAAGTGCAAAAAATCACGAATTTGAGTTTCTACGCTTAGAAATGCAATAATATGTGATGTTGGCTATGAAAAAGTTATGGGTGTCGATCACCAACCTATTTTTGATAGGCGGGTGAATTTTAGGCCAATCGAGACCGTCGCCGGATTCTAGAAAATTCATGTGCTAATATCCACAGAAAGTGCAAAAAATCACGAATTTGAGTTTCTACGCTTAGAAATGCAATAATATGTGGCGTTGGCTATGAAAAAGTTATGGGTGTCGATCACCAACCTATTTTTGATAAATGGGTGAATTTTAGGCCAATCGAGACCGTCGTAGGATTCTAGAAAATTCATGTGCTAATATCCACGAAAGTGCAAAAATCACGAATTTGAGTTTCTACGCTTAGAAATGCAATAATATGTGGCGTTGGCTATGAAAAAGTTATGGGTGTCGATCACCACCTATTTTTGATAAATGGGTGAATTTTAGGCCAATCGAGACCGTCGATCGGATTCTAGAAAATTCATGTGCTAATATCCAGAAAGTGCAAAAAATCACGAATTTGAGTTTCTACGCTTAGAAATGCAATAATATGTGGCGTTGGCTATGAAAAAGTTATGGGTGTCGATCACCAACCTATTTTTGATAAGTGGGTGAATTTTAGGTCAATCGAGAGACCGTCGTAGGATTCTAGAAAATTCATGTGCTAATATCCATAGAAAGTGCAAAAAATCACGAATTTGAGTTTCTACGCTTAGAAATGCAATAATATGTGATGTTGGCTATGAAAAAGTTTTTTTTTTTTATAAAGCGTTTTTGATTTATCGATAATAAGGATCTGAGGGCCCGGAGGAAAAGTAAAAATCTGAAGACGACTAATCCATTTGAGAGCATGAGGCCTCTAAAAGCTAGAATGCAAAAAGAAAGAAGAAGCCAGAACCAAGTACTCTATGATCATCACAGAGTTTATAATACACTCTGTGATGATGTTACCTGAATAATGCTAAAGTAATGAGAATAAATTACAAGTACAAAGGTGTAATCACGCTTTGGGCTTATAAAAAATTCTAGATGTTGTGTCGTTTCCTTGTCCTCTTCCAAATATTGTTGGAACTTGATCATCTATATCTGGTTCTGTTGGGTAATGCTGATGTGGCTGGAGACACTGTGTTTTTCCTTGGTCGTCCTCTTGGTTTTTTGGTATTTGATGTCTTGTGGTGACCCTTATTTTCACTTGAACTGTGATATTCGTATCGGTTCGGTAGCCATTCTATCGGGAACTGCGTCGTGAGAAGGACTTGCCCATGACTCGTTCCCTCTTCTCGCTCTCTGTATCTCTTTTGATAGCATTTCATATTCGCCGTCTTGTCGACTCAGGCTCATCATCTTACTCCTCGTAATCTTGGATTATTGTGGCTGATTTTCATAATCTGAATCAATCGATCTTCTTCCTCTGTAACTTCATACTCTCTTGGTTTCAATCTGATGCTGCAGGATGAAGTGCCGTCAAGTTGATTTTACGCTTCCAGTTCTTTGTCTCCATTTATGTCAGTGGTTTGGAAAGCGATGGTTTAATTTGCGATTACACGGTGCGCAGCTGCGACTCTAGTTGTTCGTTGAGGCATGGAGCGAGTTTTGTGTGTTGTGATGCTAGCCATAGCAATCTCCTCGGCATCTGTTGTTATCGGAAGTCATCACTTCTTGTCATATTCATCACACGTAGACTCATGTCTGGTGCGATCGAAAGTAGACTCAGTACCCAGCTGCTGTCAGCGACCTTAGCGATTCTTGAAGTACTTAGCGGCGAGAACAACATCAGCAGCGTGATGCCGCCTTAGCGGCGGCAGCATCGCGGATCGCGGCTTTGATAGCGGTGACTTAGCGGCGATAGCGATTATCGTAGCGGCGAAGCGGCGGTATGCGAGGCATCGGCGGTATCCTGCGGCGAAGCAATTGCGGAGTAGCGATGCGGCGTCAACGAGTTGTCGGCGTCGGCTCGATGGCGCAAATTTCTGCGAGATTGGTTGCGGCGGCGGCGAATGCAGCAACAGCGGCGTGGCGGCGGCGGCAGCGTGATTATCAGCGGCATCAGCGACACGGAGAAGGCGGCAACGGTTGCGGCGTGTCTCTTAGCGGTTGTGGCATGGCGATGGCATCTGCGGCCAAACCCGGCACCGATAACATCAGCGAGAATCAGAGGTTTGGCGGTGGCAGCGACAACAAAATTGGTAGCGGCGGCGGCATGATCGATCGTGCGGCGGCGACAGCGGCCATGCATCTCGGCTGACCTCGGCGTGGCCTCGGCGGCACGGATGCAACAACCTCCCAAGCTACCACCCGACAACCGGCAATATCGATGGCGGGAGCACCGGTGTGACCATAACGGTACCACTCCCGGTAGCCTCGGCAACACGAAAATCAGCGGTAGGCGACGGTTTATCCTTATTTTGAGTTAATTTATTTTTGGTTGGACTTTGGAAGATTGTATTTGTGGTTGTGGGTTGTTCTTCTTTGTTTTTTGGTAACCACACGCGATCATTTGGATTGTTGGGATTTTGTTGTTTTGAGTTTTGATAGGTTTTGGAATTTGTGGAATTTCTTTGGAAGTCAAAGGAGGAGGAGGATTCTCCTTTGAAGGTTTTGATGATGGATTAAGTTTCCAACAAGATGCACGTCATGACCTTGAAGGCAACACTTAGTGCAATATTTAGGAGGACATCAAATTCAATTTTGTAGGAATTAGTATTGAACTCTCCATCATATGATTTGGATTGTGAATTGGGTGGGATGCTCCTCGATAAATCAACCTCGACTTTGTGTGAGCACAACTAGGTCGAGTCTTATTTGTCAGTTGCTTTGTCTACACAAATAGGCCTACCTACGGTGAAGCAAATGACAATAAGGTAGACTCGCCAAAGTAGTTGGGTGGCAAGTTGGGAAATGAGATCAGCCCAGCAATCTTTGGTTTCTTTAGTAGGGTCGAAGTTAATCTCACGTTTCATAGAACGCATCGGGTGAGATCGTTCTTCTTCTTAATATCAAAGACCCGTTGATGGACATTAAGACATCATAATCCTCGTAATGGAGCATCTAATGAGCACGTGTCTACTACATAGATAGCGATATTGACATATGCTTTAAGCGATTGTTTGGGTATTTGGTCCTTAAGAATTCAATCTCGGCATTCCATGTTGAATTTACCAATTCTGACCCATTTGAGATTTTGTCTCATAACTAAGGTATCAATTTGACTTGTTCGAACATGAATGTAGGTTCCCATGTAAGTATGTTACTGTTTTGATGGTAGCAGGGATTTAGTGGATTGCCTTGGGTTGAACTTGCGGAGCATTACTGCGACTTGAGAGTAACTCGGTGAGTTCACGATAGTAGTTGTAGGCATACGATAGTTAGAATGGAATTTGAGTAAGTTGGGGTTGGGTAAAGGCGTTAAAGAGGAGTTGAATGGTGGACAACCTCCGGAAGTGTGATCTCCATCATCATTGAACCCAGCGGCGAACTTTTGAAAAGCGAAATGAAGGTGGAAAGTGGGTGTAACAGTCGACTATGTGAAGGTGAGTCTAGTATTACCACCTCAGCCGTCGACTAATGCCGGTGTGGAAAGTTCAAAGCGGCGGAGGTTTGATTCGGTGAATCGGCGAGATCGAATGAATCGGCGATCTGGTGGGTATAGAAATGACGGCAAGGAGATGGTGAAGCTATTGGTACCACACGAACCTCGACTTTGCGGAGTTAGCCGGGAAAATGGAAAAAGGCAATAGGAAGGCAGGAAAGTTTCGATCTGAAAAATCGGAGATTTAGGGAGAATCGAAGGTCAAGGGTACTATGGAAATGACGGGCTAGAAAGCGAAGCTAATGGTATAAGTTTCGTCTTCAATGGCTTCTGAGTGGCGGAAAAGGCTAAAGCGGCGATATTCTTTGTTAAATGCGGAAATCGCTTTGAGGCGAGTGCTGCGTTTTATTTTTATGAAAAATATGAAACAGTTATGGGTGTCGATCACCAGCCTATTTTTGATACATTTGGGTGAATTTTAGGCCAATCGAGACCGTCGGCGGATTCTAGAAAATTCATGTGCTAATATCCATAGAAGTGCAAAAATCACGAATTTGAGTTTACGCTTAGAAATGCAATAATATGTGGCGTTGGCTATGAAAAAGTTATGGGTGTCGATCACCAACCTATTTTTGATAAATGGGTGAATTTTAGTCCAATCGAGACCGTCGAGGATTCTAGAAAATTCATGTGCTAATATCCACAGAAAGTGCAAAAAATCACGAATTTGAGTTTCTACGCTTAGAAATGCAATAATATGTGGCGTTGGCTATGAAAGCGTTATGGGTGTCGATCACCAACCTATTTTTGATAGATGGGTGAATTTTAGGTCAATCGAACCGTCGGCCGGATTCTAGAAAATTCATGTGCTAATATCATAAAAGTGCAAAAAATCACGAATTTGAGTTTCTACGATTAGAAATGCAATAATATGTGGCGTTGGCTATGAAAAAGTTATGGATGTCGATCACCAACCTATTTTTGATAAATGGTGAATTTTAGGCCAATCATGAAATCACGGATTCTAGAAAATTCATGTGCTAATATCCACGAAAGTGCAAAAAATCAATTTGAGTTTCTACGCTTAGAAATGCAATAATATGTGGCGTTAGCTATGAAAAGTTATGGGTGTCGATCACCAGCCTATTTTGATAGTGGGTGAATTTTAGGCCAATCGAAGCGTCGATCGGAATCTAGAAAATTCATGTGCTAATATCACAGAAAGTGCAAAAATCACAATTTGAGTTTCTACGCTTAGAAATGCAATAATATGTGGCGTTGGCTATGAAAAAGTTATGGGTGTCGATCACCAACCTATTTTTGATAGATTGGGTGAATTTTAGGCCAATCGAGACCGTCGATCGGATTCTAGAAAATTCATGTGCTAATATCCCAGAAAGTGCAAAAAAATCACGAATTTGAGTTTCTGCGCTTAGAAATGCAATAATATGTGACGTTGGCTATGAAAAAGTTATGAGTGTCGATCACCAACCTATTTTTGATAAATGGGTGAATTTTAGGCCAATCGAGACCGTCGGCGGATTCTAGAAAATTCATGTGCTAATATCCGAAAGTGCAAAAAAATCACGAATTTGAGTTTACGCTTAGAAATGCAATAATATGTGGCGTTGGCTATGAAAAGTTATGGGTGTCGATCACCAACCTATTTTTGATAGATTGGGTGAATTTTAGTCAATCGAGAACCGTCAAAGGATTAGAAAATTCATGTGCTAATATCCAGAAAGTGCAAAAATCACGAATTTGAGTTTCTACGCTTAGAAATGCAATAATATGTGGCGTTGGCTATGAAAAAGTTATGGGTGTCGATCACCAACCTATTTTTGATAGATTGGGTGAATTTTAGGTCAATCGAGAGACCGTCGTCGGATTCTAGAAAATTCATGTGCTAATATCCAGAAAGTGCAAAAAATCAATTTGAGTTTCTACGCTTAGAAATGCAATAATATGTGGCGTTGGCTATGAAAAAGTTATGGGTGTCGATCACCAACCTATTTTTGATAGGTAGGTGAATTTTAGGTCAATCGAAGCCGTCGGCCGGATTCTAGAAAATTCATGTGCTAATATCCATAAAGTGCAAAAAATCCGCAATTTGAGTTTCTACGCTTAGAAATGCAATAATATGTGGCGTTGGCTATGAAAAAGTTATGGGTGTCGATCACCAACCTATTTTTGATAAATGGGTGAATTTTAGGCCAATCATGGGCCGTCGATGGGATTCTAGAAAATTCATGTGCTAATATCACAGAAAGTGCAACAAAATCACGAATTTGAGTTTCTACGCTTAGAAATGCAATAATATGTGACGTTGTCTATGAAAAAGTTATGGGTGTCGATCACCAGCCTATTTTTGATACACTGGGTGAATTTTAGGCCAATCGGAAACCGTCGATCGGATTCTAGAAAATTCATGTGCTAATATCCACCGAAAGTGCAAAAAAATCACGAATTTGAGTTTCTACGCTTAGAAATGCAATAATATGTGACGTTGGCTATGAAAAAGTTATGGGTGTCGATCACCAACCTATTTTTGATAAATGGGTGAATTTTAGGCCAATCAAAGTCGTCGGATTCTAGAAAATTCATGTGCTAATATCCACGAAAGTGCAAAAAAATCACGAATTTGAGTTTCTACGATTAGAAATGCAATAATATGTGACGTTGGCTATGAAAAAGTTATGGGTGTCGATCACCAACCTATTTTGATAGTAGGTGAATTTTAGGTCAATCGAGAGACCGTCGGCCGGATTCTAGAAAATTCATGTGCTAATATCACCGAAAGTGCAAAAAATCACAATTTGAGTTTCTACGCTTAGAAATGCAATAATATGTGGCGTTGGCTATGAAAAAGTTATGGGTGTCGATCACCAACCTATTTTTGATAGAATGGGTGAATTTTAGGCCAATCGAGACCGTCGGCCAGGATTCTAGAAAATTCATGTGCTAATATCAGCGAAAGTGCAAAAAATCACGAATTTGAGTTTCTACGGCTTAGAAATGCAATAATATGTGGCGTTGGCTATGAAAAAGTTATGGGTGTCGATCACTGACCTATTTTTGATAGTGGGTGAATTTTAGGCCAATCGAGAGCCGTCGATCGGATTTAGAAAATTCATGTGCTAATATCCAGAAAGTGCAAAAAATCACGAATTTGAGTTCTTAGGCTTAGAAATGCAATAATATGTGGCGTTGCCATGAAAAAGTTATGGTGTCGATCACGACCTATTTTTGATTGATAGGTGAATTTTAGGCAATCGAAGCCGTCGATCGGATTCTAGAAAATTCATGTGCTAATATCAGCGAAAGTGCAAAAAATCACGAATTTGAGTTTCTACGGCAGAAATGCAATAATATGTGGCGTTGGCTATGAAAAAGTTATGGGTGTCGATCACCAACCTATTTTGATAAGTGGGTGAATTTTAGGCGATCGAGAGCGTCAGCCGGATTCTAGAAAATTCATGTGCTAATATCCATGAAAGTGCAAAAATCATGAATTTGAGTTTCTATACTTAGAAATGCAATAATATGTGACGTTGGCTATGATGAAGTTATGGGTGTCGATCACGACCTATTTTTGATACATGGGTGAATTTTAGGCGATCGAGAGCCGTCGGCGGATTCTAGAAAATTCATGTGCTAATATCCGAAAGTGCAAAAAATCACGAATTTGAGTTTCTGCTTAGAAATGCAATAATATGTGGCGTTGGCTATGAAAAGTTATGAGTGTCGATCACCAGCCTATTTTTGATAGGCGGGTGAATGTTAGGTCAATCGAGAGGCCGTCGGCCGGATTAGAAAATTCATGTGCTAATATCCAGAAAGTGCAAAAAATCGCAATTTGAGTTTACACGCTTAGAAATGCAATAATATGTGGCGTTGGCTATGAAAAAGTTATGGGTGTCGATCACTGACCTATTTTTGATAAATGGGTGAATTTTAGGTCAATCGGACCGTCGTAGGATTCTAGAAAATTCATGTGCTAATATCCACAAAGTGCAAAAAATCACGAATTTGAGTTTCTACGATTAGAAATGCAATAATATATGATGTTGGCTATGAAAAAGTTATGGATGTCGATCACCAACCTATTTTGGATAGGTAGGTGAATTTTAGGCCAATCATATACGTCTAGGATTCTAGAAAATTCATGTGCTAATATCCACAGAAAGTGCAAAAAATCGAATTTGAGTTTCGCTTAGAAATGCAATAATATGTGACGTTGGCTATGAAAAAGTTATGAGTGTCGATCACCAACCTATTTTTGATAGGTGGGTGAATTTTAGGCCAATCGAAGCGTCGATCGGAATCTAGAAAATTCATGTGCTAATATCCAGAAAGTGCAAAAAATCACGAATTTGAGTTTCTACGCTTAGAAATGCAATAATATGTGACGTTGGCTATGAAAAGTTATGAGTGTCGATCACCAACCTATTTTTGATAGATTGGGTGAATTTTAGGCCAATCGGCAAATCGATCGGATTCTAGAAAATTCATGTGCTAATATCCACGAAAGTGCAAAAAATCACGAATTTGAGTTTACAACTTAGAAATGCAATAATATGTGACGTTGGTTATGAAAAAGTTATGGGTGTCGATCACGACTTATTTTGATAAATGGGTGAATTTTAGGTCAATCGAGAGACCGTCGTAGGATCTAGAAAATTCATGTGCTAATATCACAGAAAGTGCAAAAAACTCACGAATTTGAGTTTCTGCGCTTAGAAATGCAATAATATGTGACGTTGGCTATGAAAAAGTTATGGATGTCGATCACCAACCTATTTTTGATAGGAAGGTGAATTTTAGGCCAATCGAAGACCGTCGATCGGATTCTAGAAAATTCATGTGCTAATATCAGAAAGTGCAAAAAATCAATTTGAGTTTCTACGCTTAGAAATGCAATAATATGTGGCGTTGGCTATGAAAAAGTTATGGGTGTCGATCACCAACCTATTTTTGATACATTCAGGTGAATTTTAGGCCAATCGGAAGCCGTCGATGGATTCTAGAAAATTCGAATGTTAATATCCGTAAAGTGCAAAAATTCATGAATTTGAGTTCTTAGGCTTAGAAATGCAATAAAATGTGGCGTTGTCTATGAAAAAGTTATGGTGTCGATCTGACCTATTTTTGATACCATTGTGAATTTTAGGCCAATCGGAAGCCGTCGTAGGATTCTAGAAAATTCATGTGCTAATATCAGCAGAAAGTGCAAAAATCGCAATTTGAGTTTCTACGCTTAGAAATGCAATAATATGTGGCGTTGGCTATGAAAAAGTTATGGGTGTCGATCACCAACCTATTTTTGATAAAGGTGAATTTTAGGCCAATCGAGGCGTCGACCAGTTTTAGAAAATTCATGTTAATATCCACAAGAAAGTGCAAAAATCACGAATTTGAGTTTCTTACTTAGAAATGCAATAAAATGTGGCGTTGGCTATGATGAAGTTATGGGTGTCGATCACGACTATTTGTGATTGGCGTGGTGAATTTTAGGCTAATCGAGGCCGTCGATCGGATTCTAGAAAATTCATGTGCTAATATCACAGAAGTGCAAAAAATCACGAATTTGAGTTTCTATTAGAAATGCAATAATATGTGGCGTTGGCTATGAAAAAGTTATGGGTGTCGATCACCAGCCTATTTTTGATATTTGGGTGAATTTTAGGCCAATCGAGAGGCGTCGGATTACAGAAAATTCATGTGCTAATATCACGAAAGTGCAAAATCACGAATTTGAGTTTCTACGGCAAAATGCAATAATATGTGATGTTGGCTATGAAAAAGTTATGGGTGTCGATCACCAACCTATTTTTGATAGGTAGGTGAATTTTAGGCCAATCGAGACCGTCAGGATTCTAGAAAATTCATGTGCTAATATTCATAAAAAGTGCAAAAAATCACGAATTTGAGTTTCTGCGCATATAAATGCAATAATATCTGATGTTGGCTATGAAAAAGTTATGGATGTCGATCACTAACCTATTTTTGATAGTGGGTGAATTTTAGGCCAATCAAAGACCGTCGATCAGATTCTAGAAAATTCATGTGCTAATATCCCGAAAGTGCAAAAAATCTGCAATTTGAGTTTACAAACAGAAATGCAATAATATGTGGCGTTGGCTATGAAAAAGTTATGGGTGTCGATCACTAACCTATTTTGATGATGGGTGAATTTTAGGCCAATCGAGAGACCGTCGACCGGATTCTAGAAAATTCATGTGCTAATATCACCAGAAAGTGCAAAAAATCACGAATTTGAGTTTCTACGCTTAGAAATGCAATAATATGTGACGATGGCTTTGAAAAGGTTATGGGTGTCGATCACCAACCTATTTTGATACCTTTGGGTGAATGTTAGGTCAATCGGACCGTCGGCCAGGATTCTAGAAAATTCATGTGCTAATATCCGCAGAAAGTGCAAAAAAAGCACTAATTTGATTTTCTACGCTTAGAAATGCAATAATATGTATCGTTTGCTATGAAAAAGTTATGGGTGTCGATCACCAACCTATTTTTGATAAATGGGTGAATTTTAGGTCAATCGAGAACCGTCGACGGATTCTAGAAAATTCATGTGCTAATATCCATAAAAGTGCAAAAAAATCCAATTTGAGTTTCTACGCTAGAAATGCAATAATATGTGGCGTTGGCTATGAAAAAGTTATGGGTGTCGATCACCAGCCTATTTTGATAGGTGGGTGAATTTTAGGCAATCGATAGACCGTCTGGGATTCTAGAAAATTCGTGTGCTAATATCCACGAAAATGCAAAAAATCAATTTGAGTTTCTACGCTTTGAAATGCAATAATATGTGACGTTGGCTATGAAAAGTTATGGGTGTCGATCACCAGCCTATTTTTGATGGTGGGTGAATTTTAGGCTAATCAGAGACCGTCGATCGGACTCTAATTAATTCATGTGCTAATATCCACCGAAAGTGCAAAAAAATCACGAATTTGAATTTCTACGCTTAGAAATGCTATAATATGTGACGTTGGCTATGAAAAAGTTCTGGGTGTCGATCACCCAACCTATTTTTGATAAGTAGGTGAATTTTAGGCCAATCGAGAAACCGTCTCAGGATTCTAGAAAATTCATGCTAATATCCAGAAAGTGCAAAAAATCAATTTGAGTTTCTCGCTTAGAAATGCAATAATATGTGATGTTGGCTATGAAAAAGTTATGAGTGTCGATCACCAACCTATTTTTGATAGTAGGTGAATTTTAGGTCAATCGAAACCGTCGATGGATTCTAGAAAATTCATGTGCTAATATCACCAGAAAGTGCAAAAAAATCGCAATTTGAGTTTTACGCTTAGAAATGCAATAATATGTGACGTTGGCTATGAAAAAGTTATGGATGTCGATCACCAACCTATTTTTGATAAATGGGTGAATTTTAGGTCAATCGAGAAACCGTCGGCCAGGATTCTAGAAAATTCATGTGCTAATATCACGAAAGTGCAAAAAATCACGAATTTGAGTTTACGCTTAGAAATGCAATAATATGTGGCGTTGGCTATGAAAAAGTTATGGGTGTCGATCTGACCTATTTTGATAGGCTAGGTGAATTTAGGCAATGAGGCGATCGGCGGATTCTAGAAAATTCATGTGCTAATATCACAGAAAGTGCAAAATCACGAATTTGAGTTTACTGCGCTTAGAAATGCAATAATATGTGGCGTTGGCTATGAAAAAGTTATGGTGTCGATCACCAACCTATTTTTGATAGGTGGGTGAATTTAGGTCAATCGAAGGCCGTCGGATTCTAGAAAATTCATGTGCTAATATCCAAAGTGCAAAAAATCACGAATTTGAGTTTCTACGCTAGAAATGCAATAATATGTGATGTTGGCTATGAAAAGTTATGGGTGTCGATCACCAACCTATTTTTGATAAATTTAGGTGAATTTAGGCCAATCATACCGTCTAGGATTCTAGAAAATTCATGTGCTAATATCCGAAAATGCAAAAAATCACGAATTTGAGTTTCTCACGCTTAGAAATGCAATAATATGTGGCGTTGGCTATGAAAACGTTATGGGTGTCGATCACTGACCTATTTACGATAAATGGGTGAATTTTAGGCTAATCGGAAGCCGTGATTCGGACTACCAATTAATTCATGT
>JAQGDG010000649.1:0-78559 GCA_029844215.1 Przewalskia tangutica
TCCTTACAACCCCGCCCACAACAAAGGCTACGCACTTCTAAGATTTATAATAACTATGACGACAGTGGCTCCGCCATACCCTCAATGTACAAGATCCTGCACTGCATCAGGTAACATACCAGAAAGATAAGCCTCCGGCGAAACGGAGCTTCCGAAGACGCTTGAAGTGATCTCCTAAAAGCTGGATCGACAAACTGATGATTACCATGTATATTAACGCACTCAAGGAGGTCAAGATAATGTACCAAGTATGTGAAATCAGAACACTGTGAAATGAAATCATAATAGTCTATATAAAGGGCGTGAGATATGATGATAACCAAAACTATGCGCTTCACAACATAAAAGCGCCATGTCAAGTCGTGACTTCACGCCTTCAAAGTCATCCTCATGCCCGTAGAACTCCTTCCTCACCGTCGCCTAGGTACAAATCATGGGGATACGTATAATACGCTCTCGCCATCTCACGGACCCAAGATAGAAACGTTGAAATACATTTCCCTGCTCATCTCACGAACTCTCTGGTAATGGATGGAATACATTCCCTGCCCATCCTGTGGACGCCGGTAGTCGAGTGGAAATACATTCCCTGCTCATCCTACGAACACAGTAGTCGAAAGTGAAATACATTCCTGCTCATCCACGAACACCCAGAAGTCGAGTGAAATACATTCCTGCTCATCCAATAAACACTGAGTCGAGTGAATACATTCTCTGCTCATCCCATGAACACTAGAGTCGAGTGAAATACATTCCTTGCACAACAAGTCTATCACACGCAAACATAGGCAAGTTACAACTTAAAGTACTTTCATTTTACGACAAAGTCCTGTTTTAACTCAAAGTACTACGACGTTAAATTCCTTTTAAGAGATCCATTCCTTTATAAAAGTCACCCGACACCCGTGAGTATAAAAATAGAGGACTTACATCCTTTAAGTAAACCAAAACAACTTCCTTTAAAGTCAAGTTACCACATTAAACCAATGATAAAACCCTTCTTTTATTTTCATAAAGTCGTTATAACCAACTTCCCATAAAGTTGTTATAACACTTTATGTTTTAAACCAATTCTAAGACAAAACAATGCCTTTCTTTTCCTACCAAGTCTCTTTTATTTTAGAAAGGTTTCATAGTTCAATGTTTTAATCTCTTTTAAAACAAGTGAATAAATATACGCCATAAAGTGAAAGCGCTTATTCTGTTTATAAACCATTTATTAAAGCAATGCATGATCTAGGAAATGTAATATCATTTTGTCTCATCTTAGCTTTACAGATTGAGGTTTTACTGGTTTTTATAATACTTCATTATTCATTACATTTTCCTTTATTAACGCCGCTGGTTTGTCGACACTATTCCGATTTCTAATCAAGAAACATTTATTCCTTTTAAACCAAGCACCCATTACTCACGAATGAGGTTTCACATCGTTAACAAACTTCATATCAATACAATTAAGTCAAGTCTCTTATCTTTTAAGATTAAGTCTTTAACTTCTAAAAATCAAGAACCATTCTTTTATCTTCTTACGCACGTTATACCTAACTTCCCATAAAGCTAGTATAACTCTTATGTTTTCAAACCAAGCATTACTCTTTCTTTCAAAAAGGTTTCTTTATTTCTTTGAAATACTTCAAGATTCTTCTTATTCAGCTTAAGTCAAAAGACATTGCCGTAACACTATATTCAAAGAATACACGACATCTACCATATAATATATACATATTATTCAGCTTAAGTCAAAAGACATTTCACACGTGACGCTCATCAGACTATATGTATTCTTTTTAAAATACTTCATGCTCAAGAGTATAGGAAGAATCACATACCTCGCGACGATTATCGACTATAAGCAAACGCCCACGGCCATAACCCTACTAGCCTTGTCCACCTTCTAAGTAGCACACGCTACTTGCGCAACATTCAACCAATAAAGGTTATCACCATCAAGTACACCCCATGTAAGTACAATTAATCTTCTACTTATATTCTTTTGACGTGATTTCAGCCAAGTCTATTCTCGTAATATCCTTCTATTACGCTTCAATTCACTTTACGAATCTTATATTCATTTCTATACTACTACGCATGTATTTCCAATTACAATAGAAGGACAAAGAGTATTTACCTCGATGAGCCCAAAATTATCCAAGCTTAATGTCGCCCCGAGCAACGCTTAGCTCCTACTCCTAGTGCTCCAACTACCCAAATAACCCTTAGAAGTTCTACGCATCTTACTACTTAACACTTCAACCGACTATGAAGGTTTTCCTTGGGGTTTCGCTTTGTATAAAGGAGTATAATAGTATTTCCACTCTACATATGAGGTAACTTTGAAAGTACTACGTATATGGCAAAGTATTTGGGCATTATAACAATACTGAGAGTATTTCAATACCACAAAGCTGGTATACTACAAAGCAATTTATTAGTGGGGTTTGCCACGGCTAGGGCTCACAAAAGTGTGGTTTTACTAAAAGGCCTCAACAAAGCGGAGGTGGGCGGACTAACTCAAGAGGAGGGAGAGCGGAGACTTAGAAAGATTGCTCAAGTTTGACAAGAAAGTCTTCAACTTATGGTATTTATAGTCAAGAATGGCCAACCAACGGCCAAGATCAAGCCAAGTGTCATGCAAGTGTAGGGTCAAGATTTAACCATGTGGACCTTATCCATCTACCACCAAAATATCACAAATATCCTACCTACTCCCTTGCCACCTTCGCCCAACTTGCCGCCCAAGTCCTTCCAACGCGAGGTGACACTTGTCACCCTCCCGTTGGTCCAAAATGTTTCGCTCTAAAAAATCCGCAAAATTAAAAATGACATAGCCGCATTTTTCCCTTCTCGCAAGTTTAGTAAAACGCTTCGGTCAAGAACTAATTCTACTCCACACTGTGCTCCAAATTTCGAACTTAGCCTAACTTAAGGCTTAAATTATATACGCACGCCTCACGCATACCCGGAACATACGGGTATAACATTCTCCTCCTAGAAACATCTCGCCCCGAATGTTCTTCTCAAGACGAATAACTAAGAAGTTATTCTTAACTTAAACAAGTTTCCAATGCCACACACGCCACAAACATAACACACGCTCTCTTCCTTCCTTACTTGTCGTGCCCTTCTCGAACACTCCTGAACTCTTCTAGTATACGCACTCACACTTCGCCATCGCCTGGGCTTTCCAAAACTTTGGAGTCACTACTCCAACTCGGTCATCATACTAGCCTCAATCTCCTTAAGGCCATTCCCGCCTTCACGACCGCCTCCGTCGAACATATCCACGAACTCATCCGATGGTCATCAAAACTGGGCCTAGCACCTCGTGATCTTACTCAACCGCGACCACCGCAGCCGACCCCACCTCGAATGAGTCGCGTCGTCTACAACATGGCCCCAACTCACCCACTTAACGCATCAAGCTCTGTTTCCGATCCGAACAATCTTATTTATACAGCCGCGAAAGCTACCACTTCCATTTTACACTACCCAAGGAATTTTCCACCACCACCCAATGCATACTTATACATTCCGACAAAGATCACTTGCAAAATCTTATACATAGTACACAACATATAATCATTGCCCTTCATATACGTTCTCGACGCCGCAGTGAAACAAGCAATTGCAAAAAGACGTGACGCCCGCTACAACGCGGTACATCGGTGGGACATGAATCTCGCCAAGCTAGCACTCACGATACTCGCAACTGTAAGCCCGGAGCTCACTCACTCAATACCCCGAACGCCCGACATCGGAGGACCACTGCCGGGCGGAGGTACATAACTAGCTCGGCCGGGCCGAGGCGGTCCACCTTTGAAAGCTACCAGCGACCTCTGCCTCGCCCTCTTCGCCGATCTCTGGCCATTCCGCCGACCTCTCCGTGCCTCACATCCTAGTGCACGAGCCAGACGCGGCAAAGTCCATGCCCCAAGAGCTACACCCGCATAAGCCTCGCCAGCAATCATCTAGCCCTGACGTAGCGTGTACTGGCCCTCCATATCGGGCCATTACAATGGGGACATACTGAAGCACGAGTCGAACTCCACATTGTACTTTCTAATCGCCCGCCCGCCCCGCCTCAACGCCAAAAACTGCCGCCCGAGCCCTCTCATCCGCGAGGCAAGAAGTGTGCAAGAATTGCCTTGAGAACTCGTCCCATAAAGTCGGGAAGTGCATTCTTCCCGACAACCCCACGAATCAAACGGCCGATCATAGTATCACGCAACGATGCGAACCTAGACCACCGACTCGGTCTCCGATGCTCGATTACTCACGATCCAGAATCGCCGACGTAATCCTCATGATCATCTCGTGCCCACCTATAAAATCGCGGTTACACTCAAAAACTCGTAGTCTCAAACCGCTCGCGGGGTGAACTACGGTGCTACTGGACTGAACTGCCGATTCACTTATTCTCATATCCGCCACGACCGCCAAGAATTTGTAACGCCCAACTCCGCCCGCATCGTGCCTTACCTCGCACCCTAGTGATACAACATCGTAGAAAACCAAGGAAAATAAAACACGAAGCCATGAAACAAGAGATATAATAAATAAATAAAGCAACCAAAATAGCCGCTTTCAATAAATTACATAAAACCCTAACAGCTTATCCTTTTACAAACCCCGCCACAACAAAGTTATGTACTTCTAAGATTTACAACAACTATGACGGACAGGTCTCGCCATACCCCCGAATGTACAAGAACCTACAACTCAGTGGAAACATACCAAAGATAAGCCTCCGAAGGAACTGAGCTTTCCAACACGCAAATGAGATCCTAAGAATGGATCCACGATCACGCTCTCTACCATGCAGATTAACGCAAATTCCTCGGGGAGGTCAAGACAACAGTACCAAGTATGTGAAATCACAACATCAGAAATGAAATCATAATAGCCTAAAAAGGTGAGAGACATGTATGACAACCAAAATACAAGACGCAACATAAAAGTAGCTTCAAGTCGTGGACTCACGCCTCAAAGTCACCACTCAATATAACTACGGGTCTCACGCCACAACATCCATCATGTTCGTGATCACGGCCGCATGCCCTAATATCAGACGGCAGGTAGATACGCCCATGATGCAACAATAATAAAGCGTCGCATTTCGCCACATGCCCCTGACATCAGTGACGTGCAGATACGCCATGTAACCTCAACAACAATATATCGCATGTCAACCCCGCCAGATGGCCACATGCTCCGGAATACGTGACGCGTACACGCCCACGTTGCGTACAACCATATATCGGTAATCAACCCGCCGATGCCCCTAATATCAGACGGCAGACACGCCCATGTGACATCAACAACAAGACAAGAATCAAAATGGAAACATACCCGTGGAATTCTCCATCACCGCCAAAGACGCCCAAGTGTTCTCAATAAGTCAACCGACTTCTATCGACGCAGAATACGTAAAGACCACACTCGCACAACAAAGGCTATCATCACAAGCATAGCAAGCCTCACAACAATCAAGCATAGGCAAGTTTCACAACAACAAGCATAGGCAAGTTTCACACAACTCAAAGTACTTTCATTTATGCCAAAGTCCTGGTTTTAACCCCAAAGTACTACATACGCTAAGTTCTTTTAAAAGAGATCCATTACTTTTATAAAAGTCACCCGATACTCCGTAGTATTAGAATGACCAACCCACATTCCTTTCCAAAATCAAGTAACAACGTTCTTTCCTAAGTTCCGCTTTGCCTAGTTTCAATTACTCAAGCTTCATTTTCAAATGGTTTCATAGTTCATAAACTTAATCACTTGATTCCTTTTAGAACAATCGAGTAATATATGTCTCACGCGAGAGTAGGTTATTCTTGTTTACAACATTCTTATTACGTTAACATGATCTAGAAAATGTAATATCATTTTGTCTCATCTTAGTTTCTATTAGACGGAGGTTTCAATGGGTTTTAATACGATACATCATTATTCAATACGCTTTCCTTTATTAACGCCGCAGCGTCCTGTCGATACACATTCCGATTTCCAAACCAGAAACATTATCCTTTTAAATAAAACCAAGTACTCATTACTCACGAATGAGGTTTCACACAAACATTCACATTAAACAAATAAGTTAAGTCTCTTATCTTCTAACATCAGTAAACCATTTTCTTTACCTCTCTTAAGACATTATACCTAACTCCCATAAAGTTAGTATAACTTTTTTTAAAACCTTTAAAACCAAGTGTTACTTCTCCTTCAAAACGATTTATAAATCTTTGAAATACAAGAAGTTCTTTATTATAACTAGCCGCTTATAATTCACATCGCTACCTTTTAAAACCACAAAGTATTTTTCTACCTACATAAAGTCGTTATAACCAACTTCCCATAAAGCCGTTATAACACTTTATGTTTTAAAAACAATCAAACACAAGGCAATACACGTGACGCTCATCGCATTCACATAGTTCACACATATCATGCTGTAAGAGATGGTAAGAGGTTCACATACCTCGCGACATTTATCGACAATAGCAAATGCTCCAAGTACTTCAAACCGCTTCGCTACTCCTTAAGCCACGATCGCATCCACACGTAGTACTTCAACCTATAAGGCCACGCGCCATTAACATCTAGATCTCATCGCTCCATTTTCTACGTAAAATTTGGCAGCACTCCCTCTCCCGCAACAGAATCTCCTCCTTATCGAGGCTCCGCCACCAAGCCAACCAGTGGGGTTAATACATCTAACCGACGCAGACAATTCTACTACACAAGAATGCTACATAAGTCTATCAATACCCTAGGTAATTACGTGGGCTTCTTCTCTTTATTATCCTTCTACGTGATTACTGCTCAATTCTTCATTCTTCAGCTTAAGTCAAAAGACATTGCCACAATATTAAGTTCGTCTATATATAGTATACAACAACTATATATTCAACACTTATGTAATTTCCAATTACAATAGGGACAAGATATTTACCTCGATAAGCCCAAAAATTATCCGAAGTTTAATGTCGCCCCGAGCAAGGTTTAGCCTCATCCGAAAGTGCTCCAACCGCTCCAAACAACCCTTAAGTTCTAACCAACTTCTTAAGTACTTCAAACAACAATGAATATTTCAGTGGTTTCGCTTGAAGGGCTAAAGGAAAGTATAATCGCATTTTCTTCAGAGCAAAGGTACTTCTTGAAAGTACTATAAGTGTATAAGGGCTAGAGTATTTTGGCATTATAACAATAATAGAGAGTATTTCTATACCACAAAGGGGTATTTATACGAGACAACTAGGCTGTGGGGTGTACCCCACGCTAGCACTACTGTGAGTGGGGATACTTCGCCAAGGGCCTTCTCAGGAGGGAAATGACGCATCACAACATGTAGAGGGGAGGGATATTTCAAGACTTAGCACATTTTTCGACGAAGAACTCTTCAAGCTTAGTGGCATTTATAAGTCAAGGAATGGCCAACCAACGCCAAGATCCATCCAAGCGCATAGTGCCAGGCCAGGATTCACCTAAGTACACCTTTATCCATCTACCACCAAAATATCCTACCTAATCCTTGACAAAAGCCAAGGACAAATCGGCCCACCATTGCACGCTCAACCTTATCCAATGCGTAGGGTGACACATGTCACCCTCCCGCTGGTCCAAAATGTTTCGCCTCTAAAAATCCGCAAAAATTAAAATGACATAGCCGGAATTTTTCCAACGAAAAGTCGTGGAAACGCTTCGTCGAAAAACGACTCTAATCGGGTGTTGTGTACAAATTTCGAATCTTGCCTAACTTAAGGCTCAAATTTCTACGCACGCCTCACGCATATACCGGAAATACCGGTATAACATTCTCCCTTCCTTAGAAACATTCGTCCCGAACGTTCCTTCTCAAGACATGAGATAACGATTAAGTTCTTCTTAAACAAGTTTCCAATGCTACACATGGCCACAAACATAACATGCGCACGAAAACCCAAATTCAAGCCAACGAGGAATCACTTTCGCATGCAAAATAATACAAATTTCACTCGGTCCAAGGGACACGCCGCATCTTTACTTCACAAAAGAAACGATCACACACGCCCACTTCTCCCCTATCTCGTCGCATTCCTTCTCGAACACTCGAGCTCTTTCTAGTATCCGCACTCACACTCACAACGCTTCGCTTTCCAACCCTCGAGTTACTACCTCCAAACTTGGTCATCTTACTACCCCGATTTCTAAGGCCATTCTCGCCTTCACGAACTGATTCTCGTCGAACATATCTATGAACTCATACGATGGTCATCTAAACTGGGCCTAGCACCTCGCGACCGCCACCGCGCGACCACCAGAGCTGACCCTTCCTCGAACGAGACGCCAAGTTGGCCCGCAACTCGCCCCAACCCGACTCCATCAGAGCGCCAACTTCCGCCTCCGACACTGAACACACTGCGAAGCTACCACTTCCATCTCACACTAACCGCATTTTTAAATCACACTATAGCACAAAGCTATCCAACATAACACTTAACACATCATTAACATCAATAAATACAAGTATCTACAGTGGTTATGATATACTCAAACTAGGCGTTCAAGGACCGCTAAAATCGAACTTCCACCGCACTTACCGTGGCCCGCAAATCGCTTCTAGTAGTCCGTGGCTATCCTACCATACTCCCGTCGGAGCTTCGCCATATGGCCCGCTGGCCGCAAGAATAACAAGCTCCTCGTACTACGACATTCAAATGCGGTCTACCACATCGACCACACCGAGGCAGGTGATCGCACTCCGCCAACACCCTACTCCTCAACATTCAAACTCGGGAGCCCTCGACTACTTCCCAATATCCTGGCGGTCCCGGCGTCAGCGGAGGACCACTGCAATGGCGGAGGTACATAACTAGTCACGGCCGAGGCGGTCCGCCTCGAAGTCGCCAAAATATCCTGGGCCGCCTTGGCCTTCTTCACGAAAGCCGTCCATCCGCCGATTCGCGCCTCGCACCCAAGTGCATGAGTCACGCGCAACGCCCATGTCTTATCAAGAGAAACACCCGCACAAGCACTCGCCATATAATCATTCCAGCCCAAGACGAAGCGACGCACCCTATCCTCCATATCCGCAATGCGCAGGAGATATCGAGCCAAAGAATCAACTCGACATTGTACTCCCGACAAGGCGCCTCTCGCCTCGAATAAAATTGGCTTACCGCGTCTCCTCATCTCAAGGAGGCAAGAAGCGCGTGAGAAAAGCCCCTAAAACTAATCCCATATCGCCGAGGTGCATGCTTTCCCGGAAAGCTCCCACGAATCAAACTAATCGATCAGAGTATCACGCAATGACGCGAACCGGGCGTCACGTGACTGGTCTTCAAGCCTTGATCACCCGTGACATCTCTTCAGAATCGACTGACGAACTCGCGATCATCCTCGTGCCTCGACCGTAACTCGGGCTACAACTCGTAAAATCTCGTGAGCCTCAAACTATTCGCTTCGTGCACCATGCCGCTGAATCGAATCGCCAAGGCCCACCTATTCATATCTGCCACAACCCCGCCAATAATCGCCATCTCTCGCGACCCATCTCCCCCGCTTCCGCATCGCGGGACTAGAGGCTCAGTATCAGAGTCTCATCGCCCACCGCCGCGCTCTAAACTCCATCAGGCCGGGCGCGTCGCGAACTCGCCGGGAAGACTGCTCAGTACCGACCGGCTCGCGCTCGCACTTCTCTCGAATCACACTAGCAGCCTCCTCGCTGCCTCGCCCTTCGGGCCCCGGTTGCCTTCGCAGAGGCATAACTGTAAAAATGAAACACGCCGTGGGTCCAACTTATCACACACTTTCAAGGCACGATCTCGTAATGAGAAGAATAGAAACCAATCCTAAATGTCTTATAGCCTCCTGACATAGATGTGGTGCACAACACACCGATAATCAAGACTCTATTAGACACTCACTCAGAGACACTTTTCGAGGACTAATCGCTTCGATACCACTTTGTAACGCCCAACCTCGCCCGCATCGTGCCTTACCCCGCACCCTAGTGATACAACATCGAGAAAACCAATGAAAATAAACACGAGTCATGAAACAAGAGATATAATAAATAAACAGCAACCAAAATAGCTTGCCTTCAATAAATACATAAAACCCGAACAGCTTATCCTTTTTACAAACCCCGCCCACAACAAAGGCATGCACTTAAGATTTACAACAACTATGACGGACAGGCTCGCCATACCCCTCAATGTACAAGAACCTACAACTCAGTGGAAACATACCAAAGATAAGCCTCCAAGGAACGAGTTTCCAACACGAAATGAGATCCTAAGAAATGGATCCACGACCGATGACTTACTCATCAGATGAACGCAGCCTCAAGGAGGTCAACATAACAGTACTAAGTATGTTAAATCACAACATCAGAAATGAAATCATAATAGCCTCAAAAGTGCAGAGACATGTATGATAACCAAAATACAAGACGCAACATAAAAGTACTAAGTCGTGACTCACGCCTCAAAGTCACCACTAAATATAACTACGGGTCTCACGCCCACAACATCCATCATGTTCGTGATCATGGCCGCATGCTCTCTACATCGTGATCGGTAGACATGTCCATGATGCAACACATAATAAGCGTCGCACGCTACATGCCCCTAATATCGTGACGGCAGATACGCCCATGTAACCTCAATAACAATATATCATGGTCAACTCCGCCGCATGGCCACATGCCCCCGGTCAGACGGTGTAGACACGCCCATGTTGCGCACAACCATATATCGGTAATCAACCTACTGCATGGCCGCATGCTCCCTATCGTGACGGTAGAGACACGCCCATGTGACATCAACAACAAGACAAGAATCAAAATGGAAACATACCCGTGGAATTCTCCATCACCGCCAAGACGCTCCAAGTAAGTTCTCAATAGTCAACCGCCTCTATCGAGACGCAGAATACGTAAAGACCACACTTGCACAACAGCGCTATCATCACAAGATAGGCAAGTTTCACAACAATCAAGCATAGGCAAGTTTCACAACAACAAGCATAGTAAGTTTCACACAACTCAAAGTACTTTCATTTTATGCCAAAGTCCGGTTTTTAACCCCAAAGTACTACATACGCTAAGTTCTTTTTAAAAGAGATCCATTACTTTTATAAAAGTCATCTGATACCCGTAGTATTAGAACGACCAACCCACATTCCTTTCCAAAATCAAGTAACAACGTTTCTTTTCCTAAGTTCCAGCTTGTCTAGTTTCAATTACTCAAGCTTCTCATTTTCAAATGGTTTCATAGTTCATAAACTTAATCACTGATTCCTTTTAGAACAATCGAGTAATATATGTCCCTGCCAGTAGGTTATTCTTGTTACAACATTCTTATTACAAAGAAAGCATGATCTAGAAAATGTAATATCATTTTGTCTCATCTTATTTCTATGCAGACGGAGGTTTCTACCGGTTTTAATACGATTACATCATTATTCAATACGCCTTTATTAACGCCGCAGTTGGTCCGTCGATACACATTCCGATTCCAAATCAGAAACATTATCCCTTTAAATAAAACTAAGTACTCATTACTCACGAATGAGGTTTCACACAAACATTCACATTAAAACAAATAAGTTAAGTCTCTTATCTTCTAACATTAGTAAACCATTTTCTTTACCTCTTAAGACATTATACCTAACTCTCCATGTGCCTAGTATAACTTTTTTTAAAACCTTAAAACCAAGTGTTACTCTCCTTCAAAACGATTTATAAATCTTTTGAAATACAAGAAGTTCTTTATTATAACTAACGCTTATAATTCACATCGCTTACCTTTTAAAACCACAAAGTATTTTCTACCTACATAAAGTCATATAACCAACTTCCCATAAAGCCGTTATAACACTTTATGTTTTAAAACAATCAAACACGCTAATACATGTACGCCTACTGCATTTCATAGTTCACACATATCATGCTAGAAGAGATAGAAGAGGTTCATATACCTCGCGACGACATCGATAATAGCAAACGCCCAAGATTTCAAACCGCTACTACTCCTTAAGCCACGAGATCGCACCACACGTAGTACTTCAACCTATAAGGCCACAAGGCGCTATTAACATCTAGATCTCATCGCTCCATTTTCTACGTAAAATTTGGCAAAGACTCTCCCCGCAATGTCAGAAATCTCCTCCTTATCGAGGCTCGCTACCAAGCCAACCAGTGGTTAACACATCTAACCTGGACGCTGCATAATCTACTACACAAGAATGCTACATAAGTTCATCAGAATACAGCCCTAGGTAATTACATAGCTTCTTCTCTTTATTATCCTTCTACGTGATTACTGCTCAATTCTTCATTCTTCAAAGTGCTTAAGTCAAAACACATTGCCACAATACTAAGTTCAGTCTTATATATAGTATACAACAACCATATATTCAACACTTATGTAATTTCCAATTACAATAGGGGACAAGATATTTACCTCGATAAGCCCAAAAAAATTATCCGAAGTTTAACGTCGCTCCCGAGCAAGGTTTAGCTCCTCATCCGAGTGCTCTAATCCGCCCAAACAACCCTAAGTTCTAACTAACTTCTCTTAAGTACTTCAAACAACAATGAAGATTTCCTTAGGGTTTTGTTTAGTGGCTAAAGGAAAGTATAATCGTATTTTCCGGTTTTTTCAGATAAAGTGTACTTGGAAAGACTATATGTATAGTGGCTAGAGTATTTTGGGCATTATAACAATACTAGGAGAGTATTTCTATACCACAAAGCGGGTATTTATACGAGACAACTAGGCTAGTGGTGTACCTACCACGCCAGCACTACTGTGGGATACTGCCATGTGGCCTTCTCAAAGCAGGGAGGTGTACATGACGAATACAACAAGGAGAGGGAGGAGATTTCAAGACTTAGGCACATTTTTGACGAAGAACTCTTCAAGCCAGGGGTATTTATAGAGTCAAGGAATGGCCAACCAATGGCCAAGATCCATCCAAGTGTATAGCAAGTGTAGGCTAGGATTCACCTAAGTACACCTTATCCATCTACCACCAAAATATCTACCTAATCCTCGACAAAAGCCAAGGCCAAATCGCCCACCATTATCACGCCCAACCTCATCCAACGCTGAGGGTGACACATAGCCGGAATTTTTCCAACGAAAGTCAGGAAACGCTTCGCCGAAAAACGACTCTAATCGGTGTCAGGTACAAATTTCGAATCTTGCCTAACTTAAGGCTCAAATTTCTACGCACGCCCTCACGCATATACTGGAAATACGGTATAACATAATCGCCATCTCCTTGTACTTTATCTCATCCGCCTCCAGCCGACTGGAGGCTCGTGTATCAGAGTCTCAAAGCAGCCCATCGCCGCGCTCTAAATCATTGGCGGCGCCGCTGAACTCGCCAGCACTGCCTCGTGTAATCGACCGCTCGCGCTCGCATTTCCTCAGATCTCACTACGCTTCCTCGACCGCTTTGCCCATCTGGGCTCGTTGCCTTACGCGAGGCATAATCAAAGCGAAAGGAATACGCTGGAGGGTCCAACTTATCACACACTTCTAAGGCATGATCTCGAATGAGAAGAATCGAACCAATCTTAAATGTCCTATAGCCTCGATTATAGATGTGGCGCACAACACACCGATAATCAAGACTACTAGACACGGTCAGACACTTTCCGAGATTAATCGCTCGATACTACTTTTGTCACGACTGCCCGGCCCGCGGATCGTGCCTTACCCCGCACCCTAGTGATACAACGCCGAGAAAACCAGCGGAAATAAAAAAACTTAAACATTCAAATAGACATGGATCAAGATAAAAGAAAATAGGCCAACCCAAACGGTTGCCTTTCAACATATATAAATATAGACATTTGAACAGTTACAATCCTTACAACCCCGCCACAACAAGCACTGCACTTCAAGATTTTATAACAACTACGATGGGACAGGGCCCCGCCATACCCCTGAATGTACAAGATCCTACAGACTCAGGGTAACATACCAAAGATAAGCCTCCGAAGGAACGGAGCTTCCCAAGACGCTGAAAGGTGATCCTAAAAGGATCGACACTGACACTTCACCGCAGATGAACGCAGCCCTCCGGGCGAGGTCAGCATAATAGTACCAAGCATGGAAATCAAGATATCAGAATGAAATAATAGTAGTCTATAAAGCAGAGAGCATGATGATAAATCCAACTACGCCACAATAAATAAGAAGTCATGTCAAGTCAGGGACTCACGCCCTCAAGTCATTATTCAAATATAACTATGGGTCTCACGCCCACAACATCAATCATGCCCGTGGAATACCTTCCTCACTGCCGGCAGTCTATGATATAAAGCACCAACGAATACACATGAACACCAGGTCCCACCTGTGTCCTAATAAAATGTAACAGTAAGCACGTAAGGCATAGCCGACTACTAACACCCACAAGATTAACAAGTGTCATAAATCCGATTATAATATCCGTCAGACCGCCATATGATCAAAGCCGTCACGCTCAGATCAAATGCGCGCGTTTAGCCCCGAACTTCCGCAGCTCCGCATAGCCACTCCAATGGCCCGCATGAGGTATTCCCGCATCGAGGGTAGCTACTCCCGGCAACGCCCCGGACTCGCATCCGCATGGCCACATGCATCGCATGACCATATAGGCCGCACACTAACCCGAACTTCACAGCCTCGCATAGGTCCTCGGACCCGCATGAGGTATCCTCAATCACGGTCCTGCATCGCTCGAAGTCTACCCCCGTGACGGAGGCAGCTTAACCCCGTGAATACGCTGTCGCGAGTGGTACAATACCAACCTAACGCTGATCGTTAAACAACTTAAGCGCAATCGGGGAAAACCCTTTACACAATCATCACAAGATACTAACACACGAATTCCTAGCATGTTTACTTAACAAGTCAACAAGAAAGTATTACAAGGCTATCACAAACCAACACAATCGTTATACACACAAGGTACTTTCTACTATATGACAACAAGATCGGGTTTTATCCCCAAAGTACTTCATACATTAACTTTAAAAGATACGCATTTTCACAAAAGTCACACAATACCAGAGTATATGAAAATAAGAGTGATTATCTTTAAGTAAATCAAAACACTTCTCTTGTAAAATCAAGTAACACGCTCTTTCCAAACGCTCAAGTTTGCCTAATTTTATTTACTCAAGTTTCTCATTTTCAAAGGTTTCATAGTTCATAGTTTTAATCCTTTAAAACAATTTGAGAAACATATACCTTAGCGTAAGTAGGTTATTCTTTGTTCATAACAATCTTATTACAATAAATGCATGATCTAGGAAATGTAATATCATTTTGTCTCATCTTAGCTTCTATGCAGATGGAAGTTTCTACTGATTTTAATAATACTGTATTAGTCAAAACATTCCCTTTATTAGCGCTGATGTGGTCTGTTCGATACTTATTCTGATTTCAAATCAAGAAACATTTATTCCTTTAAAACCAAGTATTCATTACTCACGCAACGAGGTTTCACACTTTTTAACAACATTCAATTAAGTCAAGTCTCTTATCTTTTAAGATCAAGTCTCTTAACTTCTTAAATCAACAAATCATTCTTTTTATCACTCTTAAGCCGTTATACCTAACTTCCCATAAAGCTAGTATAACTCTTAAGCTTTTAAAACCAAGTGTTACTCTTCTTTCAAAAAGGTTTTTAATTCTTTGAAATACTTCAGATTCTCTTTATTCAGCTTAAGTCAAAAGACATTGCATTATTATTCAGCTTAAGTCAAAAAGACATTGCCGAGATTATTATTCGCTTAACACACGACGCCTACCGCATTTATATATATATTCTTAAAATATCATGCCAAGAGTATAGGAAGAATCACATACCGTGGACGATTTATCGACTATAAGCAAAACGCTCCAACGCATCGTAGTCCCATTAGCCTTTTCCACCCTCCTAGCAGAATACGCCACTCGCAAGATTTCAACCTATAACGGTTATACAAGTCTATCAAAGTCCTGACTACTCGGTGTTAATCTTCCGATGTGATTTCAGTTCAATTCTCTTCTATATACTTTCCTTGTATATACCTTATACTTAATTCTTATACTTCAATAAGATGCACACTTAATTACAAAAGGAGACAAGATATTTACCGATAAGCCCATAATTATCCAAGTATAAACGTCGGTCCCGAGCAACGCTTAGCTCCTACTCCAGTGTTCCAACCCGCCCAAACAACCCTTAGAAGTTCTACGTAACTTCTACTTAATACTTCAACTAAGTACGAAGATTTTCCTTGGTTTCAAGTATGAGACAAAGGACATAAGTAGTATTTCCTGCTCTACGCAGAGGTAACTTTGGAATACTACAAGGTATACTGGCTAAGGTATTTTGGGTATAGTAACAATACTTTGGAGAGTATTTCTACCAAGAGTGGGGTATTCTACGAGAACAACAAGGTAAATGGCACTCCACGCTTAACCCTCCTAGAAAGAAAGGGCGGGTCTCACACACCACGCGAGGAGAGGGTGCTACTCTGGCCAAGGGGCCTCACAAAGTGGAGGGATTTCAAGACACGAGGAGTGAGGAGTGGATGAAGAAAGCTTCACAAAGCGAGGGTATTTATAGGGAAACCAAGGGCCAAGATCTAGCTGGCTGGGCAAGTGAGGCCAAGACGTGCCCAAGTTCCCCTAGCCCTACTCCTTAAAACCTCACAATTATCTTACCAAACCTTATCTTGAAATCGCCCACTTTACCGCCCACAACTTCCGCCAATGAGAGGTGCCGTGTCGCCTCTCGCTGGTCCAACATGCTTCGCCTCTGAAAAATCCGCAAAAATAAAACGACATAGCCAGAATTTTCCTTCGCAAGTTATGCAAAACGCTTCGAAAACGACTCTAATCGGGTGTCAGGCACAAAATAAATCGCCCAAGCCAACTTTAAAGCCCAAACTCCTCTACGCACGCCCCACGCATACCCGAAATACTGGTATAACATTCTCCTCCTTAGAAACATTTGTCCCGAATGTTCTTCTAAGTCTCAAAACAACGCGCCAAGATAGTCTTCACTACTATACTTACGAGAACAAACCCGCCACACCGCCACGTAAACACCCGCGCAAATACTTCCATCCAAGTCCACGAGGAAACACTCTAACATCACCACAAATACCTCTCCTGGGTCTAAAATATACTTCCTTCAAGACCTTCTCTTTACAAAAGAAATGATCACATCTATGCTCGCCATACATGCCGCTTCTTCCCTTACGTGTCGCATTCTTGTACACTCGAACTCTTCCTCATAACTCACCACATTTCATACGCTTCAGCCTAAACTCGCCACACCCTATCCGGTGGCACCTTCAAGAAGACCACCGCCAACTCAACTCTGGCTGCCGCGACATCCGCACGATTTAAGCCGCTAATAACCTCTTCAAGACAAGCTTCACCCTATCCACACCGCCGAACAAGCCCAACCAACTATCCGAACTCTTGCCAACATCGAACCAATCGATCGAAGAATCTTACACTTCCGCCCTACAAGGCTTCATATGCGCGACATCCGAACACCAAATGGTAGCTTAAACACTCTCCACAGCGATAACAATCCTCACGCTACACCCAAATCACAACACCGCCCGAGGACTAACGCGCCATCGAGACTCACCGAAGTTCCTAATCGCTCGTAAAACTTCCAAAACGAAATAATGAACTGGCTCCACCGTCGACATAAGGTGAAAGCAGCACCTCGCAACCTTCCCGAAATAATCATCTCAGAAATTACTACCGAGTACACGGTCTTTACTAGAAGAAAAGACCGCCGACCTCCTCGCCCGACCATCGGTCGAACGATCCACGACTCGACACGGGTTAACCAAACACGGGCCTAACACCCGCGTGACTACCACAAGGCGACCACCACAACCGACCTCACCACCATACAAGCCGCTGGTTGACCCGCAACACGGCCCCAACCCGACCCGCAAGAACGCGAAACACTAGCTCCCGGCGAACAATCTCACTAATCACGCACGAAACCTAGCGTCTTCTTAGCTCAACTACCCTATTTCCTTCCTCCCTACCGTGACTTATCACACAAACAAATCTCACGCGCACTATGCACTGATAAGGATCAAACATAACAATACATCTTTACCCAAGACGGCCTTACCTCTAAGGTCTCTACGATAAAGCTCTAAGGCTCACGCTTTTTCTTATCCCCAATCTTTCCCTGCTAACTAACCATGATTTCTAATCACAATATACTTATGTTACCCGAACATAACACTTAAGATATACTCATCTCATCACGCCTACAATCTCTGTAGGGTTAAGAATACACCAGATCTACTCGCTTCACTCTCCTTAGTCGTTTAATCAAACCCCGCTCGTAGGCGCATACCAGTGAAGATGATGAAATGGTCACCGATCACGGCGTTGAGTCCTCCTACTTATATCCTCCTACTAGGACATTCTTTCGACACACGGCCTCGACGGCCGCAGTAAAACAAGCACCAACTAAAAGACGACATTCCCTGACGACGCCACAAATTGTGAACACTGGGAAAACTGAACTGACCGGCCGGAACCTACGCAGTAGCTGTGGAATCGAAGATCCGAGCTCACCAACTCTCGCATACCCCAAACATCCTCGAACCCCGCGAGGACCACTCAGACCGCGGACGTGCATATCTAATTGGCCGCAGGCGATTCGCCAAAGTTACCAAAGGACCTTTGTTCGCCCTCTTCTCGTCGCCCTCGTTAACCCGCTGATCTCTACGCTTTTGGCTCGCGCGCATAAGCCCGCATACGTGCCATGCTCACGCCTAATCAAGAATTTCTCGCACAACCTCTCTTAGATAGTCATCAAGACTCGCAGACATCCAGATATTCTCCGTAGCCAAATCCATAGTTAGTAACAGGTCGCTTGCAATTTATATTCTCTGCTCTCTGGGCCGTGGAACCGGCGTTCAAAAGTCATGGCCGCAGAGGAACCGCCGCCGTGATAAACTCGGCCAAGCAGCGACGCCGCAGAACTCCCCGAATGAAGACCACCCCAGTGATGATTGGGCTCGCGCCCACGTAATCTCTCAACTCTACCGCAGCCTCTGGCCGCTTTCGCCTCCCGGCCCGGCTTGCCTACGCGAGGCATAATGGTAAGGAAAGAAATACGTTAGAGGTCCAACTTTACAACACAATCCTAAGGCACGATCTCAGAGTGAGAAGAATGGAAACCAATCCTAAATATCCTATAGTCTCCTCGACATCGTGGTGCATAACACACCGATAATCAAGACTCCTATCGATACGGTTCGTAGACACTTTCCGAGGATTAATCGCTCGATATTACTTTTGTCACGACCAACCTGCCCGTGGATCGTGCCTTACCCGCACCCAAGTAGCCATACATCGAGTAATCACGAATATAAAACAAGACATGAAAATATTATGAAGTAAGAAACAAGAATTGAGAAAACTTGCCTTTCTAAGCATATATATAAATCAATTTAAAATCCGAATACGCATCCCACTTACAACTCGCCACAACAAAGATTACGCACTTCTAAGAGTGACATGATAACAATGGCGACAGTGGCCCCGCCATACCCCGAATGTAAGCACCTACTACGACAGTGGACTATACCACGGATAAGCCTCCGAGAAACGAGCTTCCCAAACGCCGAATCAGGACTCGAGAGCTACGATCAACGATCGCGTACTCAACTCGCGACATTTAACGCAGCCTCGGCTGAGGTCAAGATAACAGTACTAAGTATGTGAAATCAAGATATCAGAATGAAATAATAGTAGTCTATAAAGCAGGAGACATGTATGATAACCAACTACAGTTCACAATAAATAAGAAGTCATGTCAAGTCAGGGACTCACGCCCTCAAGTCATTATTCAAATATAACTATGGGTCTCACGCCCACAACATCAATCATGCCCGTGGAATACCTTTCTCACCGCAGCCTATGATATAAAGCACCAAGGAATACACACGAACACCTGTGTCCCACCTGTGTCCTAATAAAATGTAATGGTGGTACAAGGCATAGCCGACTACTAACACCTACAAGATTAATAAGGTCATAAATTGTAATATAATATCTGTCTAGACGCCATATGATCAAAGCCGTCACCGCTCGCAGATCAAACGCGCGCTTCAGCCCTCGAACTTCCCGCAGCCGCATAAAGCACCCAATGGCCCGCATCGTATTCCCCGATCGAGGGTACTTACCCTCTAAACGCCCCGACTCGCACCGCATGGCCACATAGATCGCATTTGACCATATAGGCCGTGACACTAACCCGAACTCGCAGCCCGTGATAGTCCCCGGACCCGCATTTAGGTATCTCGACCACGTCCTGCATCGCTAAGTCTACCCCGTGACGGAGGCGCCTTAACCCCAGAATATGTCGGCGCGTGGTACAATACCAACCTAACGACGGATCGTTAAACAACTTAAGCGCAATCGAGGGAAAACCCCTTTACACAATCATCACAAGATACTAACACACGTAGCTTCCTAGCATGTTTACTTAACAAGTCAACAAGAAAGTATTACAAGGCTATCACAAACCAACACAATCAAGTTATACACACAAGGTACTTTCTACTATATGATTAACAAGATCGGGTTTTTTATCCCCAAAGTACTTCATACATTAACTCTTTAAAAGATACGTTACTTTCACAAAAGTCACACAATACCCGTAGTATATGAAAATAGAGTGATTATCTTTCAAGTAAATCAAAACACTTCTCTTTGTAAAATCAAGTAACACGCTCTTTCCAAACGCTCAAGTTTGCCTAATTTTATTTACTCAAGTTTCTCATTTTCAAAGGTTTCGTAGTTCATAGTTTTAATCCTTTAAAACAATTTGAGAAACATATACCTTATGCAAGTAGGTTATTCTTTGTTCATAACAATCTTATTACAAAGAACCATGATCTAGGAAATGTAATATCATTTTGTCTCATCTTAGCTTCTGCGTATTTGAAGTTTCTACTGATTTTAATAATACTGTATTAGTCAAAACATTCCCTTTATTAGCGCTGTTGTGGTCTGTTCGATACTTATTCTGATTTCCGAAATCAGTAAAACATTTATTCCTTTTAAAAACCAAGTATTCATTACTCACAAATGAGGTTTCACACTTTTTAACAACATTCAATTAAGTCAAGTCTCTTATCTTTTAAGATCAAGTCTCTTAACTTCTTAAATCAACAAATCATTCTTTTTATCACTCTTAAGCCGTTATACCTAACTTCCCATAAAGCTAGTATAACTCTTAAGCTTTTAAAACCAAGTGTTACTCTTCTTTCAAAAAGGTTTCTTAATTTTTTTGAAATACTTCAGATTCTCTTTATTCAGACTTAAGTCAAAAGACATTGCCGTAATTATTATTCAGGCTTAAGTCAAAAAGACATTGCCGAGATTATTATTCAGTTAACACACGTACGCTCACCGTGATTTCATATATATATTCTTTAAAATATCATGCTCAAGAGTATAGGAAGAATCACATACCGTGGACGATTTATCGACTATAAGAAAAACACTCCAACGCATCGTAGTCCCGCTTAGCCTTTTCCACCCTCCTAGTGAATACGCCACTCGCAGACTTCAACCTATAACTGCTATACAAGTCTATCAAAGTCTAGACTACTCGCAGGTTAATCTTCCGATGTGATTTCATCAATTCTCTTCTATATACTTTCCTTTGTATATACCTTTATACTTAATTTTATACTTCAATAGTATGCACACTTAATTACAAAAGGAGACAAGATATTTACCCGATAAGCCCATAATTATCCAAGTATAAACGCTGGTCCCGAGCAACGCTAGCTCCTACTCCGGTGCTCCAACCCGCCCAAATAACCCTTGAAGTTCTAATAACTTCTACTTAATACTTCAACTAAGTATGAAGATTTTCCTTAGTGGTTTCGTATGAGACAAAAGGACATAAGGTAGTATTTCCTGCCCACGTGCAGAGGTAACTTTGGAATACTACAACGATACTAAGGTATTTTGGGTATAGTAACAATACTTTGAGAGTATTTCTACCAAGAGTGGGATATTCTACGAGAACAACAAGGCAAGTGGGTACCCCACCGCTAACCCTAAAGGAAGGGAGTGGTCTCGCCACACCACAAGGAGTGGTGCACTCTGGCCATGGCCTCACGGTGAGAGGGGCTTTCAAGACTCGGAGGGAATGAGGCTGGACGAAGAAAGCTTCACAAAGGAGTGGTATTTATGGGGAAACCAAGGGCCAAGATCTAGCCAAGTGGGGGCAAGTGGAGGCCAAGACGTGCCCAAGTGCCCCTAGCCCCTACCCTTAAAACCTCACAATTATCTTACCAAACCTTATCTTAAAATCGCCCACTTTATCGCCACAACTTCCGCCAATGAGGGTGCCAAGTGTCGCCTCTCGCTGCCCAACATGCTTCGGCTCTCTGAAAATCCGCAAAAATAAAAATGACATAGCCGAATTTTCCTTCGCAAGTTATGCAAAACGCTTTAAAAAACGACTTAATCTGGGTGTCAGGCACAAAATAAATCGCTCAAGCCGCCTTTAAAGCCCAAACTTTCTACGACGCCCCACGCATACTGAAATACGGGGTATAACACCGGAAATTCCAGGATATGTTTATAAGAACGTACGTAAGAACTCAAAAATGTTAAGATTTGAGACGAGTAAAACTTTATCGGAATTTTGGAATTTGTCGGAAAATGAAATATTTCGACGAACGGGAGGGCGACACGTGTCACCCCCCCTTACTTGGTCTTGGGCGAAAATACATGGATAAAATGGTCATTTGACGATATTTGAAGATGACCAAGTCTTGCTAAAAATGAGATTGATATTATTGACTAAGTCAAAGGCCACTTGGGCTTGTGTTAGACCCCGTAGTTCCAGAGTATGTATATGAGGACGTACGTATGAGAATACGACATTAAAGTTGGAAAGCGAAGAAAGACGTGATTTTTCACTTAAAAGTTTCCTGATTTTATGAAGGAAAAGTTTCGTTAACGGGTATTGATTCCCGATTTGATATTCGACTTTTTGGAATATTTAAGAATTATGAAATTTTATTTCTGAATCGGCCACGCTGGGCCCACGGAGGAAATTTACTGGCCATGTGGGCCCACTTTATTTTCTGGATTTTTGGCATTACGATATTTTTCTGAAGACGGAATATTTTGATTTAGCAGGGCGACACGTGTCACCCCCTCGAGGCCATGGGCCGATTGTCATGGAGTGTCGATCGTTCGCGGACAAGCTGGCCCATTTTCAGGCGGCCACTTGTCCCATTGTTACATGACAAACGGTTGGCCAACTACCCACACACATGTACCCCACCCTCACCACACACTTGCCCAGATCTTGGCCATTGATTTTCCTATAAATACCCCATTGATTTCAAGACTTCTTCATCCACTTAAATGTTTCTAAGTCACAAATATCCTCCCTCCTCAGTAGCTCGTCCAAATCCCCCTCACTTTGTGTAGAAAATACTTCAAGTATTGTCAGATTATCCCAAAATACCTTAGCCTAGTATTCCTAGTAGTATTCCAAGTTATTTCAATAACTAAGAGTCCTAAAAATACTACTTTATTCCAATAGTCGCAAAACGGCTCTAGAAAAATCTTCATACTTAGATTAGTTGTTAACAGGTTGTTTGCAAACTTCTGGGCGGTTGCTTCGAGCTGGTCGAGCGCCAGAATCGAGCCAAACGCTGCTCATGATCGACTTATATCTTGGATAATTTTGGGCTTATCGAGGTAATGATCTTTATCCCCTATCAGAATGGGAAATTACATGTAGTAGTAGTTAATAATTGAGTATAAGATATATTGGAAGAATCAATATAAAGAATTGAATTGTATTTATATTGGACTGTATTTACAGAAGACTTGTAGTATTATTGTGGAGTAGAATTGTACACGTCCGTTAGACGGTAACCCCCCTCTCCGGATTGTTGGCTCGCAGCAGCCTCGTTGTGAGGAGTTTTACGGTTACGTGGGAAGGTGCTGCCGAACTTTTCGTAGAATAAGGAATCTTGTATCTAGAATTATTCTACTGTCACTACCCGTTCCGGGGCCCGTGACTGGTGTCTTACCCGGGTACCCAAGTAGTCATACATCATAGTAATCAGCGGAACATAAAAACAAGACATGAAACAATCAGAAATGAAACACATTTTATTCGAGAGAAAGTCGCTTTTCGATATATATAAATACAAAGTTTGAACAGCTTTAACTTTTTACAAACCCCGCCACAACAATACTACTGCACTTCTAAGAATGTAACGACAACTATGGCGACAGTGGCTCCGCCATGCCCCCGAATGTACAAGAACTTACTGGACTGTGGTAACATACCAAAAGATAAGCCTCCTGAGAAACGAGCTTCCCAAAACGCTGATTTGTGATCCTAGAAGTAGGATCGACAACCGATGCACTTCACCGCAGATGAACGCAGCCTCCAAGGAGGTCAAGACAACAAAACCAAGTATGTGAAACTGAAAAATACTGTAAGTGAAATCATAACAGTCTATATAAAACAGGAGACATATATGATGACCAAACTACAGTTCACAATATAAAAGTAGTCATGTCAAGACAGGGACTCACGCCCTCAAGTCATCACTCAAATATAACCCGCACAACGGCCGCATGCCCCGACATCTTACCTCGGTATAAGCATGGCCATGGAACCATCCTAATTGAAGCATACCCGGCCACCCATCGTGTCGTGATGTCCAAAGGAAATAACAAGATAACAATCGTAATGGAAGCATACTCGGCCACCCATCGCGGTCAAGATGTCCAAGCCAATAACAAGATAACACTTAATGGAAGATACCCGGCCACCCATCGTGTCGCGATGTCCAAAAGGAAATAACAAGATAACAATCGAACGGAAGCATACTCGGCCACCCATCGTCGGTATGTCCAAGCCAATAACAAGATAACACTTAATGGAAGCATACCCGCCACTCATCGTGTCAAGATGTCCAAAAGGATCGACAGTGGAAGCATACCCGGCCACCCATCGTGTCGCATGTCCATCAATCAATCAAATAGCCGGCCCTCCAACGAGAGACGCGGTAGCACAGGAATACCACACTTGCACAACAAAGGCTATCACCACAAGCCTAGGCAAGTTTAATCATACTCACAGACATTTATTTTATTACAACAAATCCGGGTTTTAACCCCAAAGTACTACATACGCTTATCCTTTCAAAAGACATCTTTTACGTGAAACAACTCGATACTATTATCCGTAGTACCAAATAATGCTCATGTTTTAAAATCAAGTACTTTATACTATTTTAAACCAAGTGGCTTACACTTTTTAGAACAACGTCAAGTAACAACATTCTTTTCAAAAGTTCAAGTTTGCCTAATTTCAGATGCTCAAGTTTCTCATTTTTGAAAGGTTTCGTAGTTCATAGTCTTAATCATTTAATAACATGATTCTCTTTTAAAAATAGTTGAGTAATATATGCCTTACGCGTGAGTAGGTTATTCTTGTTTATAAAAATCTTATTAGAGCAGCCATGATCTAGGAAATGTAATATCATTTTGTCTCATCTTAGCTTCTATGCAGATGGAGGTTTCTACTGGTTTTAATACTTCATTATTCAATACATTTCCCTTTATTAGCGCTGCAGTAGTTTATTCGATACTTATTCTGATTTCCGAAATCAGTAAGACGTTATTCCTTTTAAAAACCAAGTACTTATTACTCACGAGTGAGGTTTCACACTTATTAACAAAATTCATATTAATTCAATTAAGTCAAGTCTCTTAACTTCTAAAATCAAATAACCATTCCTTTTATCTCTCTTAAGTCGTTATACCTAACTTCCCATAAAGCTAGTATAACTCTTCTTTCAAAAGGTTTCTTATTTCTTTGAAATACTTCAAGATTCTTTATTATTCAAAGCTTAAGTCGAAAGACATCACATAAAGCTACGCTCGCTAACACACGCACGCTCACCGCACTATATATATTTCTTTTAAAATATCATGCTCAAGAGGATAGGAAGAATCACATACCGCGACGATTATCGACTATTAGCAAAACGCTCCAAAGCATCAGTAGTCCTCATAGCCTTTTCCACCCTTCGAGTAGAATACACTATTCGCAGATTTCAACCTATATCTCATTAAGAGTCTATCAACGCCTAGACTATTCTGCAAATACTTCTAGATACAGATTCCTTTATTCTACGGAAAATTGGGCAAAGACTTCCCTATCCGCCAAACTACACGCCATCAGAATACACCCCATGTAAGTACAGCTTTAATCTTCTTCTTTAATATCCTTCTATTACAGCTCAATTCTCTTCTCAGAATATCCTTCATGTATCTTATATACATTTCTATACAACTACAAGATGTAATTTCCAATTACAATATAAGGACTAGAGTATTTACCTCGATAAGCCCAAATTATCCAAGATTAAACGCCGATCCCGAGCAAGGTTAAGCTCCTACTCCGCGCTCCAACCCGCCTCCAAACAACCCTTAGAAGTTCTACACAACGCCTTCTTAATACTTCAACCGCTATGAAGATTTTCCTTAGGGTTTCGCTTAGTGACTAATGGAAATATAGTAGTATTTTCTGCTCTACGACAGAGGTAACTTTGGAAAGTACTACAAGGTATTTGGGCTAAAGTAGTTGGGAATAGTAACAATACTTGAGAGCATTTTTCTACCAAGGGGGTATTATACGAAACAACTAGGCAAGTGGGTTTTACAAGCCTTCTCAAAGGGGAAGAAGCTCGACGAACACTTCTAGCAAAGGGGAGGATTTCAAGACTTGGGAAATGATTTTTGAATGAAGAAATCCTTCAACTTGGGGGTATTCATAGGACATTCAATGGCCAAGATCAGCCAAGTGGGGAAAGTGGAGGTCAAGATTTGGACACGTGTTTGTGGGTCCCACTTTCATCAACTACACAAAATATCCTACCAACTCCTTGACAAAAAGAAGCTAAAAACGTGCCAAGAAATCCCTCGATTGTCGTTCACTTGGGTGACAAGTGTCACCCTCTCGTTGGTCCAAAATATTTCATCTCTGAAAAGTCCACAAAATTTTAAATGACATAGCCAGATTTTTCCTTCGCAAAGTCCTGAAAACGCTTCGCTTGAAAACGACTCTTTTCACTAGTTGTGTACAAATTTCGCCACTTTGCCTACTTAAGGCTTAAACTTTTGACGCACGCCTCACGCATACTCGAAATACTGGCATAACATCTACGAACAAATCTAGAGGTCGATAGACGTTGTGGCCTTTATAGTCAAGTACTACGAGCAGCGTATTCTACTGAAGGATGGAAAAGGCGAGCAAGGTTAGAGTACTTTGGAGCGCTTTGCTAATTGTCGATAATCGCCGCGAGGTATGTGAACCTCTTCCTATCCTTTCTAGTACGATATTTGTGAAATATATTTAGTGCGGTAGACGCGGTGTTTAATGGAAATTGATTTTCCTTTTGTGTCCTTGACTTGATTCCAAAGTTAGGTGACTTGTTATGAAATATTAAGGACTTGAATTATGTTAAAAGTTGTAAAACCTCACTCGTGAGTAATGGGTGCGTGGTCTTTCAAAGAATAAAGTTATCTTAATTTCAAAATAAGAATGGTTTTATCATTGATTTAAAATGATAACTTGACTTATAAACAACTTGATTTTGGGAAAGGAGAAGTAACTTGATAGGTTACTTGTTTTTAAAAGAGTAAGACCCTTGGTTTAAAAAGTATATTGTTACTTGACTATTAAAGGAAAAGTGCCTTTGTTTTAAAAGAAGGTATGAAAATTGTTTTGGTTTTACTGATGTCTTTTGACTTGAGTTTTAAATAATAAGAATCTTGAAGTATTTCAAAAGAGTTATTAACCATTTTGAAAGAAAAGAAATACTTTGTTTAAAGCTTAAGTGTTATACTAGCTTTATGGAAAGTTAGGTATAACGACTTAAGGAAGATAGAAGGAACGGTTTACTTATTTGTTTATGAAAGTCTTGTATTGATTTGGAAAGTGTAGTAAGACGGTTTGATAAGCAAACATGTTAGATGCTACGTGTGTTAGTGTCTTGTGACGCTTGTGTAGCCGGTTTCCCTTGTTGTGCTTATGTTGTTTAACGATAAGCCGCTACGCTAGTATTGTCCCACTCACCTCGACATGTTATACCGGGTTGCTGCCCCGCGGAGGATGCCTCACGCGTCCACGGGACCCATGCGAGCTACGAGTTCCGTGTTAGTGTGCGGGGAATACCTCATGCGGTCTATGTGGCCATGCGGACTACGAGTCCAGGACGATGCCGAGGAGTAGCTACCCTCGATGCGGGGAATACTGTTATACCCCGTATTTTCAGAGTATGTACGTAAGGGCGTACGTACAAAAGTTTAGCCTTAGTTAGGCACTATGGACGAAAAACTTGTGCACAACCCACGAAAAGAATCGTTTTCCGACGAAACGTTTTACAAAACTTCGAAGGAAAATTCCGCCATGTCATTTATTATTTTTGCGGATTTTTCCAAGAGACTAAACATTTTGGATCAACGAGAGGCGACACTTGTCACCCCCAATCGGAGGATGTTTGGGCGGTAAAGGGACGAAAGGTGGCTTGTTTTGTCAAGGAGTTGGTAGGATATTTTTGTGTAGTAGATGGATAGGGACACTTGCCTAAATCCTCACCCTACACTTGCATAGCACTTGCTTCATCTTGGCCATTGGTTGGCCTATAAATACCCCTCTAACTCAAGGTTTTCTTCATCCACAAATCCATTCTCCAAGTCTTGAAAATCCTCCTCTCTTATAAGCTTTTCGTCCAAAGCTCCCCTTCCTCGAGCCCTTAGTCAAACCTACCCCCTCCCTTGGTAGAAAAGTTGTCTTCCAAGTTTAAGTTACTATTCCAAAATACCCAGCCCAAATCCCTTATAGTATTTGAGTAAGTTGTGTAGAACTTCTAAGGGCTTCTCGAGCTATCTGAGCGTGCAAATTGTGAGCTAAACCTTGCTCAGGATCGACGTTTATACTTGGATAATTTTGGGCTTACCGAGGTAAATACTCTTGTCCTTCTATTGTAATTGGATATTGCATATAAGAATAGTTAAGACTTGAGTATAAGATACTTACAAGGGTATTACAGAATAGAATTGAACTGTTATCACAGTAGACTTGTATAATTACCAGGTAGGGAAGTGCTGCCCGATTTTCCGTAGAATAGCGAACCCTCTGTTTAGAATGTCCAACAGAGTAGTCTAGACATTGATAGATGTCTTCGACTATTATAGGTGATACCGCGCATATTCGACTTGGCAGTGGATTTCGTGAAGGTATGTGATTCTTCCTATACTCTTGAGCATGATATTTTAAATATATATATAGTACGGTAGACGACGCTGTTAACCGAATAATAATTACGGCAATGTCTTTTGACTTAAGCCCTGAATAATAATTACGCAATGTCTTTTGACTTAAGCTGAATAATACTTACTGCAATGTCTTTGACTTAAGCCCTAATAATAAGAATCTTCAAGCATTTCAAAAGAATATCAATCATTTTTAATGTAAGAGAAATATTTGGTTTTAAACAAAAGCTTAAGAGTTATACTAGCTTTACGGGAAGTTAGGTATAACAACTTAAGAAAGATAAAAGGAATTGTTTACTTATTTGCTTATAAAAACCTCAGATTGATTGTATGTGTAGTAAGATTGTTTGAAAAGTAGACATATTATGATGCTACGTGTGTTAGTGTCTGTGATGTCGTGAAAGGGGTCATTCTTGTTGTGCTTACGCTAAGCTAAACGGTAAGTCACTTGTATCATATTATATCACCTACCCTCGACTTGTTATACCGAGGGCTTGCCACCCTCGACGCGTCTATACGGCCTACGCATATGTGACTATGCTGAGTCGCGGAGTTCCAGATTGATCATTCCGGTGTTTTATCCCGACAAGGGGATGACCTATGCGTTGCGTGACTACGCGGTCTATGAGACTATGCATCGCGGAGTCCGAGTGGTACCGGGTTAGCTACCACGCGAGGAATACCTTACGCGTTCAGTGCGACCATGATCGCGGAAGTCCAGGACTAGGCACGTATAATGATACGATGGGAGATCGCCTTGCTTCGATCATTCGCGCCTAGGAAAGACCAAACGTTATATCTATTTTGCTCTTGTTTATGTTGCACTACGTAGTTAAACCGTCAGATTTGTAAATGGTTTTAAATACTTTGATTTTACTTCAATACTTTACGCTTTCACATACTTAGTACCATTGATCGACCTCCTTCGGCCGCTGCTCATGCCGCAGTAAGGTGGCAGCAATGCTAGATCCACATCCTTAGGATCTTTGCTTTGGTGTCGTGAGCTTCATCTTCTCCTGAGGCTCTACTGGGTACGATCTCCTGTTGTTGTAGATAGTTTTGCACATTCAGGTATGGCGGCCCCGTCCCGCCATAGTTGTTTACATTCCTGAGGTTCAGTAGTCCCGCAGGCTTGGGATGTAATCGCCAAACTTTGTTTATATATATGTCGAAGGCACCCTTTTCTCGTAAACGTGTCTCATTTACAATTGTTTCATGACTTGTTTTTATATTCTCACGACACTCGATGTATGACTACTGGGTGCCCGTAATACTACCACAGCCTAACGTCGTGACAAAAGTGGTATCGTGAGCGCTTAATCCTCTGAAAGTGTCTACAAACCGCATCTAGTAGTTCGATTATCGGTGTGTTGCGCACCACACCAATAATCGTGAGGCTATAGGATATTTAGGATTGGGTTCCATTCTTCTCATTCCGAGATCGTGCCTTAGAGCCGTGTTATGAGTTGGACCCTCTAACGTATTCCTTTCTCAGAACAGCTTATGCCTCCACGTAAGGCAACCTGTGCCCGTAGCGGCGCAGGCGGAGCTGCTAGTAGGACACCGAGAGTCACGAGGGCTCAGGCCCAGTCTATACCCGAGACGGCGAGTTCTATGACGCCGCCGCCCAGAGAGACCACGCATCGCACCTCCCGCCCCAAAGTCCGGCGGGGAGTTAGGGTACAAGGAGATGGCCCGGCTATTGGCCAGATCGTGGCGATACGAGACAGCCGACGCAGCAGCTCAGCCCACCCAGAGTACCCGTGGTTCACCCGAGGCGAGTAGTTTGAGGCTACGGACTTTTCGAGTTGTAGCCCGCCGTAGTTTTACGGGTCGAGGCGGAGGATGATCCGCAGGAGTTCATCCGCCGCCACAGAGGATTATGAGAGTGATCGTGCCGGAGACCGAGTCCGTGATTCGTTCGCATCGGCCGCGCGTGATACCGCATCGATTGGTTTGATTCGTGGGAGTTATCCGGGAGAGCACGCGTCCCGCTACTTGGGATGAGTTCTCGAGGCTTTCTCACTCACTTCTTGCCTCCACGCATGAGGAGGGCACCCGCCGACAGATTTTTGTCCGAGACAGCAGAGGCGCGCCAGTGAGTACAACGTAGAATTCCATTCTTTGGCTCGAGCATGTCCCTGCATTGGTAGCGGATATGGAGGACGGTGCATCACTACGCCACCGGGCTAGATGATTATATGGCCGAGTCTTGCGCGGTGTGGCCCTTCACCAGAATGGACATTACCCGTGCGCAGCTCATGCACTTAGATGCGAGGAGCGTAGACCGACGGGTCGATGTGATATCAGCAGAAGGCTGCCAAGACGGCCGGTTCTTTTGGTAGTTCTGGTGGACGGCCTCGGAGACGCCTAGATTTGCGCCACACCAGCTCGAGCACTCCCATATCATTGTTTGCATAACCGTAGTATTCGGCGGTCAGGCCCGTGACTTGGACTTCGGTAGCAAGGGTGCTAACCGATCAAGGTCCGCTGGGTGTCCGCTGTGGTAGATTCCATTCGGGAGTCAGTACTTCTTGAGCTTGCTACACTTGTGCCAGCAGGTCATTATGCGAGAGTCCGTCCACCGCAGGCGGCAGGCAGGGTCGCCTTCGTGGTATGTTGCGGCCTCATCTCCTTCGCCATCGCCGGAGGCGTGGTACCATGGACCAGCAGGTCGCGCAGAGGTCGTGCGCTGGTCTCAGCTTCTAGCGGTCCTCGAATCAGATTTATGCCTTGTCCACCGGCAGACCAGAGGCGCCGCCGACGCCGCCACTGTACTCTATCGGGTCGTTATGACGCCACGCCTTGATAGATCCGGGTTCTACTGGCCCTATATATCTCCCTTATTGCTAGTAGGATAGGATAGAGCTCGAGTCCATGACCCTTTCGAGGTAGTTACACCAAAGGTGATTCGTGGTAGCTCGGCGGGTATATAGGCTCGCCAGTTGTCTTTATGCGCATCGCCGACCAGCCGACTGATAGAGTTGGGCATGACGGATTTCGATGTGATCATGGGTATGGATTGGTTAGCTTCGCTACGCCAGTAGACCGCAGAGAGAGTGGTACGGTTCCAGCTCGGGAGCTGCTATCGAGCGGGAAGTGGAACACGGTGTCGCCGGTGGTAGGTTTATTTCCTACCTCAAGGCTAGGAAGATGGTGCATCGGTATATCTACCATCTCATTCGGGTGTTTGATACCGAGGTCGCGCACTGCATTTCCGCTCAAGAGTCGAGAGTTCCCGCATGTGTTTCAGCACGACCTCCCGTGCATCCTCCGAGAGCGAGATAGAGTTTTGTATCGACAGAGCCTGCACACTCGCTCATTTCCATTCCGCCATACGTAATGGCACCCGCCGAGTTGAGAGAGTTCAAGGATCAGCATAGAGATTTGCTAGAGAAGGGCTTCATCGCATCTAGTGTTTCTCCCCGGGAGCGCCAGATTGTTCGTGAAGAAGAAGGGCGACGCCGCATGTGTGTTTATTACGTGTTGAACAAGGTGACCATTAAGAATAGATACCCCTTCCCAGATTGATGATTTGTTCGACCGGGCAGGTGCGAGATGTTTCTCCAAGATTGATCTGCGATCGGGCTATCATCAAAAGTAGTCGATATAGCGGATGTCCTAGATCGCATTCCGCATCTGCAGACGCATTATGAGTTCGTGGTCATGTCTTTTGGGTTGACCAATGCTCCGCGATATTCATGGATTTGATGAACCGAGTGTTCAAACCATTTTGGACACGCTTGTGATAGTGTTCATTGATGACATCTTGCTTTATTCTCGCCGTATCGCGAGTACGCGAGCATTTGGCGATCGTGGTCGAGAGTTCTCCAGACAGCAGCTTATACGCCAAGTTTTCGCGCGAGTTCGCTGACTTCGTGGCTTTTCTTGGGCATATTGTGGGTGATAGTATTCGTGGATACGCCAAGATCGAGGCGAGAGTTGGCCTCGACCTACTACTCCGGCTGAGGTTCGCATTTTAGGCCTCGCAGTTATTATCGGCAGTCAGAGAAGTTTGCTTCTATCTCTCGCACCTTGACTAGGTCGACTCGTAAGACGCTAAGTTTGATGGGTGATGCCAGGAGCGTGGTTTCCGCCATCGGGAAAGATCGACACCGCCTCGCTTCTTACTCTTCCGGCGGTCCAGACGGCTATGTCATGTATTGTGACGCCGGGCATCGGGTTGGGATGTGTGTTGACGCAGCAGGCAAGGTTATAGCGACGATCCCGACAGCTTAAGAAGCATGAGAGGAACTACCCCACCCATGATTTGGAGTCGCGCGGTGATTCACGCCTCAAGATCCGAGGCACTATTTATATGGGGTTCATGTGGATATTTATACGCACCACAAGAGCCTCCAAAGATATCTTCACCCGAGGAGCCGAACTTACGGCAGACGGTGGTTAGAGTTGCTTAAGAATTATGACGTCGATATCTGCATCACCCTGGGAAGGCCAACGTTGTGGCGTATGCCCTTAGTCGTAGGTCACGGGTAGTCTATCGATGTGCGCCGAGAGAGGGGCATGGTTCGCGATTTGCATCGCTTAGCGAGCCTTGGTGTTCGCTTGATTGATTCCGATAGCAGCGGGGTTCGGAAGTTCGGCGGGTTGTCGAGTCTTCCATCGCCGAGGAGGCGAAGAGGCAACAATTTGAGGATCCGGTTTTGATTCGGCATCGCGATACGGCTCTTCGTGAGGATGGTCCTTTAAGGTAGCATCGCGGGGTGCTAAGGTTTGAGGGCGGTTGTGTTTTCCGATATCGCAGACTTGGCGCGTGTTCTAGGGAAGCACACAAGGCTGCGTTACTCATACATCCGTGGTCGCACTAAGATGTACCACGACCTCGAATCCGTATTGGTAGGATGGCTTGAAGAGGACGCCGCAGAGTTTGTAGCTCGGCCCGTGTTGTCGCAGATGAAGGTAGAGCACCGTGAGGCCGTGGTTTGTTGCGACGATAGAGATCCCGACCGGAAGCGGAGGTGATCAACATGGACTTTATCACAGATTACCTCGCACTCGCAGAGAGACATGATTCTATTTGGGTTATCGTCGACAGTCGTTAAATCAGCCCACTTTCTTCCGCCGGGACGACTTTTTCCGAGGATTATGCGCACTTACATCCGAGAGATCGTCGATCGCATGGAGTCCCTATTTCTATCATATCTTACCGAGGAGCCCATTTTACGGCTAACTTCTGGAGGTCTTTCGAAGGGTTTAGGACCAGTGAGTGAGCATCGCATTCCATCCACAGACATGACGACAGGTGAGCGCACTATCCGCACTCGAGGATATGCCGCGAGCCTGTGTTATTGACTTCGTGGTAGTCGAGGATCATTTGCCTCTAGTTGAGTTTATGATAATAATAGCTACCACCCAAGATTCGGATGGCGCCTTATGAGGCCTTGTATGGGAGGAAGTGCGATCGCTGATAGGCTGGTTTGATATGGCGAGGTACGCTAGTGGGACCAGATTTGCAGGAAGTGGATAAGGTGAAGCTTATCCGCGAGCGTTGACGGCTCAAAGTCGCGAAGTCATACGCAGATCATCGTCGCCGACATCCGAGTTCGAGGTCGATGATTGGGTTTTCTGAAGGTGCCACACATGAAGGTGTGATGAGGTTCGGAAGAAGGAAACTCACCAAGGTACATCGGGCCCTATCGATTGTCCGCAGGTAGGCAAGGTTGCCTATGAGTTGATCTGCCGTCCGATCCGGAGGCGCGGCATCCGTCTTTCATGTTTCTATGCCGAGGAGATGTATCGGATCCATCTAGAGTGCATCCGATTGACGATGTCCACCGACCGAGGGGTTATCGTATGAGGAGAGTCCCAGCGATACTCGATCGTCGTGTTAGGAGGCCGCGGACGGGATGTGGCTTCGCCATGTCTGTGGCGCGAGAACATGAGGAGATGACGTGGGAAGCAGAGGAGGACATGAGGCGCAGGTACCTCACTTATTTCCCACACCTCCGTGTAACTTACTTTCCTATTTGCTGGTTTTAATTATCGATTTGCTTAAGTGTTATATCAGCGGCCATGTGTGACACTTGCAAACTGTTAAGTTGTGAGGTACTTTATCGTTAACTGTCTTGGGAAGGAACATTTGGGACGAATGTTTCTAAGGAGGGGAGAATGTTATACCCCGTATTTCCAGAGTATGTACGTAAGGGCGTACGTACAAAAGTTTAGTCTTAAAGTTAGGCACTATGGACGAAAACTTGTGCACAACTCACTAAAAGAATCGTTTTCCGACGAAACGTTATACAAAACTTGCGAAGGGAAAATTCCGGCTATGTCATTTATTATTTTTGCGGATTTTTCCGAGAGACGAAACATTTTGGACCAACGAGAGGGTATATGATTCTTCCTATACTCTTGAGCATGATATTTTAAATATATATATAGTACTACAGGCGTTTGTGTTAATCGAATAATAATTACTTAATGTCTTTTGACTTAAGCTCTAATAATAATTACGGCAATGTCTTTTGACTTAAGCCCTAATAATACTTACTGAATGTCTTTTGACTTAAGCCCGAATAATAAGAATCTTCAAGCATTTCAAAAGAATCTTGAATCATTTTTAACATAAGAGAAATATTTGGTTTTAAACAAAAAGCTAAGAGTTATACTAGCTTTATGGGAAGTTAGGTATAACAACTTAAGAAAGATAAAAGGAACATTTACTTATTTGTTTATAAAAACCTTGTATTGATTGTAAGGTGTAGTAAGATTGTTTGAAAAGTAGACATATTATGATGCTACGTGTGTTAGTGTCTTGTGATGTTGTGAAAGGGTCATTCTTGTGCTTACGTTGCTAAATGGTAAGTCGGTTACTGTTATTATATCACCTACCCTCGACTTTTTATACCGGGGCTTGCCACCGACGCGGTCTATACGGCCTATGCAACATGTGACTACGCGAGTCATGGAGTTCCGTGATTGATCATTCCGTGTTTTATCCGTCGCGGGGATGCCCTTTGCGATCTGCGTGACTACGCGGTCTATGAGACTATGCGGATCGGGAGTCCAGAGTGGTACCGGGTTAGCTACCCCGACGCGAGAATACCTCACGCGGTCATGTGTGACTATGCGGATCGCATGGAAGTCCAGGACTAGGCACGCATAATGATACTATGGGCGATTGGCCTTGCTTCGATCATTCGCGGCCTAGGAAAGACCAGTTACGTTATATCTATTTTGCTCTTGTTTATGTTGTGGCACTACGTGTAGTTAAACTGGTTGTATTTGCAAATGGTTTTAAATACTTTGATTTTACTTCAATACTTTACAGTTTCACATACTTAGTACCTGTTGTACTGACCTCCTTCGGGGGGCTGCGTTCATGCCGCAGGTAAGGGCAAGCAGGTGCTAGATCCACATCCTTAGGATCTTTGCTTTGGTGTCAGGAGCTCCATCTTCTCCGGAGGCTCTACTTTTGGGTATGATCTCCCTGTTGTTGTAGATAGTTTTGCACATTCAGGGTATGGCGGGGCCCTGTCCCGCCATAGTTGTTTACATTCCTAGAGGTCTGTAGTCCTGTTGTACAGTTGGGATGTAACTGCCAAACTTTGTTTATATATATGCCGAAAGGCACCCTTTTCTCGTAAAGTGGTCTCATTTACAATTGTTTCATGACTTGTGTTTTATATTCACGACACTGATGTATGACTACTTGGGTGCGGGTAAGGCACGATACAGTTCCGAATCGGTCGTGACAAATACCTCACGCGGGCCTAGGTGGCTTTATCGAATCGCGCAGTTCCGTGATTTGACGCGCATATTGATACCGAGGGCGAAAGCCGCCGATCATGGAGCGGTCTAGAAAGACCTCATGATACGCTTTTATAGCATTGATGGTACGTGGGTTTTAGTAGTTTGTTATGCCTTCGCATTACTTACCGCATTTTATTATGACACGTGGGACTCGTGTTCACGTATTCCTTGGTGCTTTTATATCACGGATCAGCCGATAGTGAGGAAGGAATTCCACGCATGATTGATATTTTGGGCATGAGACCCATGGTTATATTTGAGTGATGACTTTGGCGCGAGTCCCCGACTTGACATATGCTCACATATTGTGTATCGTAAATTGGTTATCATATATGTCTTCTTTTATATAGACTATTATGATTTCATTTACGATTTTCGGGCCACATACTTGGTACCGTTGTCGACCTCCTTCGGGGCCGCCTCATGCCGCAGTAGAGGTACACCGCTTGTCGATCCTCGCTCATAGGTCACAAATTGCTTTGGGAAGCTCCGTTCCTGAGGCTTATCTTTCGTATAGTCCTGTCATTGTAGGTACTTACATTCTGGGGTATGGCGGGCCCCGTCCGCCGTTGTTATAACATTCTTAGAGGTTTGTAGTACTGTTGTGGGCAGGGTTTGTAAAAGGGATGTAACTGTTCAAATTTTTATATATATATGCCGACAGACAGCTTTTCTCAGATAAACTGCTTCTCATTTCATATTGTTTCATGTCTTGTTTTATATTCCACGTTACTCGATGTATGTCTACGGTGCCGGGTAAGGCACGACCACGCCCTGGTCGGGTCGTGACAAAAGTGGTATCAAAGCAGTTAATCCTCGGAAAGTGTCTACATACCGTATCTAGTAGAGTCTTGATAATCGGTGTATTGTGCACCACACCTATAATCAGGAGGCTGCAGGATATTTAGGATTGGTTTCCATTCTTCTCACTCTGAGATCGTGCCTTAGAGCCGTGTTATAAGTTGGACTCCTCTCGACGTATTCTTTTCACCCGTTATGCCTCTACGCAGGCAACCGTGAGCCCGAGCGGCAAGGCAAAGAGGAGCCGCGAGTAGAGCACGAAGGTTACGTGACACGGCCCAATCATTATCTGAGACAGCGCTTCATCCGGGGAGTTATGCGACGCCGCTAGCCCCAGGAGAGTTTAGAGCAATAGCAGTAGCTACTGAGACCACGATACCTGAGCCTCTAGTCCCATGGCCGCCGACAGAGGATATGGGTTACGCGAGACGGCCCATTAATAGCTAGTCCGTGGCTGGAATGAGGACTGACGGAGCGGTGGTTCGCAAGCACTAATAGTTCACCCTAGATCCGATAGCAGACTTCGTGACTTCGAGTCATCCACCCGAGTCCTATGGATTGAGGACGAGGAAGATCATCGTGATCGAGAAGATCATCGTGACGCTCGGTATTTAGGAGTTGGTCGTAACTCCGGTGGTCTCGTTCACGATTTGCATAGGTTCTAGCCGCCGATTCGCTTTCCTCGTTGTTCACTTCAGACAGCGCCATCCCGGGAATGTCGTTTTTTACTAATGCTTGTGTTACGGCCTTCGGCCATGCGAGAGAGTAATGTCCTAGTATGAGGGATACAGTGGGATGACTTATCCTACCAGTCGATGGATTCTGGTTCGGAGAGGAAGGGTGTTAGCTGCAGGAGGCCACCCCACCTCAGTAAGGCCGTTGTAGTAAGTGTTCTTATGGAGTGTCGTGCTACTTAGATAGTTTGTTAGGCTGCCAGCAGGACCATTTTTTTTTGCAAGAAATTGTCCGACCGCAGGTGGCGCGGATGTTACGACTCACCTTCTGGATCGCATTCGTTCATCACCGTCAGAGTTATGCGCCCACAGAGCAAGATTTGATTAGGCGGCAAAGGAAAGTGAGACGGTAGTTATAGAGATATCTTCACTCGGTAGACTTGTTTAGTCGCTATGGTAGATATACGTGGAGTGCTATGTTCGGTTAGCATTGTGTAAGTTGTGATTAGAAAACATGGGTAGTTGAAAAGCGGTAAGTCCGGGACGAAAATGGGGAGCCTTAGAATGTATAATAATGGGACCTTCGATGCAAGTCGCCCCGGTGGATGATTTTACGTTGGTCTTTGTCAAGTACTCGGTAGACGTGGTGTATTTGTGTGAAAATTCCATGGATAGTGTGAGATGGAAGTGGTAGCTTTCATGACGTGGAATCTGTAAGATTGTTCTGATCGGGAACGAGAGTTTAGTACGGTGGGTCGGGTTGAGGCCATGTTGCGGGTCAACCGCACTCGAATGTGGTGGGTCGGGCTTGAGGTGGTCCCGCTTAGACGACGGGTCACGAGGGTGTTAAGCCCAAGTTTAGGTAACCATCGCACGAAGTTTGTGGACGCGTCGACCAGTAGTAGGCCGGCTGGTCAGCCCATCTTGTCTTTAGTCGACTGCATACTGGCGGAGGGTTACGCGAGATGTTGTATATCGTGAAGGTTGTAAGGTCGCACGGTTCCTACTTTTATTTTATTGCAGCAATGGAGCCCGCTTTATGGCTATTTCTTTTCGGGAGGTTTTACCAGAGGTTAGAACTCAGTGAGTCTCGTGATGGCATTCACCACCGCCGATGGGCTAACATCGCGTTTATCCGCATATTTGAGGATAGTTTACGCCTGTTTTGATTTCTGCGGTAGTCGCGAGGATTATTTTGCCTCTTGTTGAGTGAGTATTATATAGATACCATTTTAGTATTCTGATGGTGCCTTATGAAGCCTTGTATGGACGAAAGTGTAGGTTGTCGGCCGATTGGTTTGATGTTGGCGGTTCGATAGTTGGTCCCTACTTGTTTCACAGGACGTGGGTAAGGCGAAGCTTATCCGTAAGAAGTTATTAGCAGCTCGTAGTCAACGTGTCGATGGATAATTCCGCGTCGACACTGGAGTTCAGGCCGACGGTGGTCTTCAAGGTACCACCCTGGCGGTGTGACGAGATTTGGAAAGCAAGGGAAACTTAGCCCGAGGTACTTGGGCATTTTCGGATCGCTTGTAAAATAGGCTAGGTTGCCTATAAGTTAGCACCGTCGTCCGACTTAGAGACAAGACGTCCGGCCTTCCATGTTGCATGATTCTAAGAGTATCGAGATCCATCTAGAATGTTCCCGCTAATGATGACCGAGTTGGAGGTAGTAACCCCGAGATTTTGGAAATCAAGCAATGACGTAAATGTGGTACGATAGTAGGAAGAGTTCGAGTGTGGAGGAAAGTACGACGAGTAAGAAAAGGCTAAGATGTGTTAAGAAGATGGAAGTTGTCCTTGTTATAAAGTAAAGTGAAGGAAATATCCTTTCGACCATGGGTGGAGCTATTAGTATTGTTATACGCTTTAGAGATGATTCTTGGCTTGGATGTGAGTTTTTGCGCACAGACGTGGTATTATGGCCGTGTGGCATAATTGGTTTCGTAAGTATAGTAGTAAAGACTATACCAAGACAGCGTGCTTGGAGACTTAGAAGGAACATTCGACGAATGTTTCTGAGGAAGAATGTTACACCCGTAGTTCCAGACATGTATATGAGGACGACGCACGAGAATACGACATTAAAGTTGGAAAGGAAGAAAGATGTGATTTTTCACTAAAAGTTTCCTGATTTTGTGAAGGAAAAAGGTTCGTTAATGGGAATTGATTCCCGATTTGGTATTCGACTTTTGGAATATTCAAGAATTATGAAATTTTATTTCGAATTGGTCACGTGGGCCCACTGAGGAAATTTACTGGCTTGTGGCCCACTTTATTTTCGGATTTTCGCATTACGGATATTTTTCTAAGACGGAATATTTTGACTAGCAGGGCGACACGTGTCACCCCCTCGAGGCCATGTGGCCGATTGTCGCGAGTGTTGGACGTTTTCTTGGTGGACAAGTGGCCCATTTTTGTGGTGGCCACTTGTTCCATTGTTATTGTGGACAAATGGTTGGCCAACTATCCACACACATGTACCCCATCCTCACCACATACTTGCCTAGATCTTGGCCATTGATTTTCCTATAAATACCCCATTGATTTCAAGACTTCTTCATCCACTTAAATGTTTCTAAGTCACGAAAATCCCTCCTCATTGTGTAGCTGTCCAAATCCCCACTTTGTGTAGAAAATACTTCAAGTATTGTTGTATTATCCCAAAATACCTTAGCCTAGTATTCCTAGTAGTATTCCAAGTTATTTCAATAACTAAGAGTCTTGAAAATACTACTTTATTCCAATAGTCGCAAAAATGAAGCCCTAGAAAAATCTTCATAACTTAGATGAAGTGTTAAGAGAAGTTGTTTGGAAAATTCTAAGGGTTGCTAGGAGCGGGTTGGAGCGTCAGGAATGGAGCTAAACGTTGCTCAGATCGACTTATATCTTGGATAATTTTGGGCTTATCGAGGTAATGATCTTTATCCCCTATCAGAATTCGAAATTACATGAAGTAGTAGTTAATAATCGAGTATAATATATATTGGAAGAATTAGTATAAAGAATTGAATCATTTACATTGGTGTATTCTGATGAGACTTGTAGTATTATTGTGAGTAGAATTGTACACGTCCGTTAGACGTGTAACCCCCCCTGTGATTGTTGGTTTGGTAGCAGGCCTCGTTAGAGGAGGAGTTTTATGTGGTTGCGGTGGGAGGTCTTCGAATTTTCTGTAGAATAAGGAATCTTGTATCTAGAATTATTCTACGAAGAAATCTAGAGGTTGATAGACGTTTTGTGGCCTTTATAGGTTGAAGTACTACGAGTAGCGTATTCTACTTGAAGGATGGAAAAGGTGAGCAAGGTTAGAGTACTTTGGAGCCGCTTTGCTAATTGTCGATAATCGTCGCGAGGTATGTGAACCTCTTCCTATCCTTTCTAGCATGATATTTGTGAAATATATTTAGTGCGGTAGACGACGCGTGTTTAAAGGAAATTGATTTTCCTTTTGTGTCCTTGACTTGATTCCAAAGTTAGGTGACTTGTTATGAAATATTAAGGACTTGAATTATGTTAAAAGTTGTAAAACCTCACCGTGAGTAATGGGTGTGGTCTTTCAAAGAATAAAGTTATCTTAATTTCAAAATAAGAATGGTTTTATCATTGGATTTAAAATGATAACTTGACTTATAAACAACTTGATTTTGGGAAAGGAGAAGTAACTTGATAGGTTACTTGTTTTTAAAAGAGTAAGACCTGGTTTAAAAAGTATATGTTACTTGACTTTTAAAGGAAAAGTGCCTTTGTTTTAAAAGAAGGTATGGAAATTGTTTTGGTTTTACTTTGATGTCTTTTGACTCGAGTTTTAAATAATAAGAATCTTGAAGTATTTCAAAAGAGTTATTAACCATTTTGAAAGAAAAGAAATACTTGGTTTCAAAGCTTAAGTGTTATACTAGCTTTATGGAAAGTTAGGTATAACGACTTAAGGAAGATAGAAGGAACGGTTTACTTATTTGTTTATGAAAGTCTTGTATTGATTTCTGGAAAGTGTAGTAAGATGGTTTGATAAGTAAACATGTTAGGATGCTATATGTGTTAGTGTCTTGTGATGCTTGTGTAAAGGGCTTCCTTGTTGTGCTTATGTTGTTTAACGATAAGTCGCTACGTTAGTATTATACCACCACCTCTTGACATGTTATACCGGTTGCCGCCCGATGCGAGGATGCTCACGCGGGTCCAGGGACCTATGTGGAGCTACGAGTTCCGGTGTTAGTGTGCGGGGAATACCTACGCAGTCCATGTGGCTACGCGGACTACGAGAGTCCGGGACGATGCCGAGGATTAGCTACCCTCGCGGGAATACCTCACGCGGCCCAGGTGGCCTCGCGAGCAGCGGTGAGTTCAGGATTTGACGCCGCACATTGATACCGAGGGCGAAGCGCCTTCGATTATGTGGCGCGGCCTAGAAAGACCTCGTGATACGCTTTATAGCATTGATGGTACAGTGGCTTTTAGTAGTCGGCAAATCCTTCGTACTTACCGTCTGATTTTATTATGACACAGTGGGACCTCGTGTTCATGTGTATTCCTGGTGCTTTTATATCATGGATCACGGCGTGAGGAAGGAATTCCACTGCATGATTGATATTTTGGGCATGAGACCCATGGTTATATTTGAGCGATGACTTTATGGCGCGAGTCTCGACTTGATATGATCGCCATATCATGTGTGTATCGTACATTGATTATCATATATGTCCACTGTTTTATATAGACTATTATGATTTCATATACAGTATTTTAAGTTTCACATACTTGGTACTGTTATCGACCTCCTTCGAGGTGCGTTTATGCCGCAGTGAGGTACACCATTGTCGATCCTCGCCAGGGTCACAATTCAACGTTTGGGAAGCTCTGTCTCCTGAGGCTTATCTTAGGTATAGTCCCCGTCGTTGTAGTACTTACATTCAGGGTATGGCGGGCCCTGTCCGCCATTATTGTTATAACATTCTTAGAGTGCAGAGTCTTGTTGTAGGCGTGTGGTTTGTAAAAGGGATGTAACTGTTCAAGCTTTTATATATATGTATGCCGACAGGCAGCTTTTCTCAGATAAACTGTTTCTCACTTCATATTGTTTCATGTCTTGTTTTATATTCCGCTGGTTACTCTGATGTATGTCTACTTGGGTGCCCGGGTAAGGCACCAGTCACGGGCCCGGGGTCGGGTCGTGACAGCTTGATCCTTGTGAAATGCATCCAAGTCACCCATTTGTTTTAATCTTAACCCTTCCTTGTGCTATATAAGCTTACTAGTAGCAAGACTAGTTCCCACACTTAGTCATATTTCAAGAAAATTTGAAGAAAACTCTAGGGAGCTCTTGGGTTTGAAGGGTTCAAGAGAGGAAAATTTTTCGTTTGTTGTCCAATAAGCTCCACACTTTAAACCAAGGTTCCTAAGGATATTGTATGGGTATCTCAATAGAAATATCCCAGAAAAGTGGCGTTTTCGTATTAGTCGCAAGGCGAAAACCTAAAGAGTTCTTCAACTTTGAAGTTGGAACTTGAAGAGGAGTTCTTCATAAGCTTCTAAGGGTTGCTTGGAGTGGATTGGAACGTCGAAATGAGGAGCTAAAGTTGCTAAGGATCGACTTGTAATCTTGGATCATATTTGGGCTAAATGAGGTAATAATCTTCGTCTTACTTTTGTAATTGAAGATTCCATGTTATGATAAGTTAGAAATGATCATGTGATATGTGTTATGAATATTGATAAGTGTTATGGAAGTTTAGAAGCTCAAATCCGAAAATGACAAGTTGAGTCATTTGAAATTGAAATACAATTTGGTCGATAATTAGAATCGTCGCATATTACCTACTTGAAGATTGTAGTAGTTATAATCAATTACGGCTTGATAACATGTTATACTAAACAACTTGAATTGAAAAGGGAATTGGAAAGGTTGTGTCATTCCACCGACCGTCACTGCTTTCGCGATCGGTGCCCTACAGGCACCTCTTACTGGTATACATCAGAGAATAGCAGTGGAACATACACAACTCAAAAAAAATATTTAGACATAAAAATCAACAGGCTAGCCGATAAGGTTACCTTCCGTAAAATATACATAATAAAACAGTATATTTTTTTTCTTTACAACCCAATCCACAAGACACTGCACTCTAAGAATAACAACTGGGGCGTGATGGGGCCCGCCATACCCCTGAATGTACAACGACCGACAATACCAGGGATAAGCCTCCGGAGTAATAGAGCTTCTCAATAGCTAAATCAGTGATCCTACAAGTGAGGATCAAAGAATCAGACTCTACTGGGCATTTAACGCACCTCAAGGAGGTCAAGATAACATGTACCAAATATGTGAAACAGCATCAGAGTGAAATCATAAGTCTAAAATAAAGCGGAGACACGTATGATAACTCATATAACGATAATCGTGCCTTACTAACAATGAGAGTAAACAAGAGTATACTTTCTTCGCATAAAAATAGGAGGCTCATGATCAAATCAGACAACCCGCCACAGTGATCATTAAGCAACTACTCCTGGACTATTTCACCTGAAGGTCGTATGGACCCGCATGAGGTATTCCTCACATCATGGGTAGCAAATCCATGGAGTGGTATAATGTCTTGGGGGTTTACCCCTCAATCATACTCAGAAGGTGGTATAACGTCTTGGGGGTTTACCCCACATTTATACTCTTACCCTGGAGAAGGTGGTATAACGTCTTGGGGGTTTACCCCACATTTATACTCTTACCCTGGAGAAGGTGGTATAACGTCTTGGGGGTTTAACCCGCATTTATACTTTTACCCTAGCTCAACCGACTATCATACATAACATAAGCACTACCGGCTTATCATACAATATATAAGCAAGTTAAGAAATCCCCCTAACTTCTTATTAGTCTTATTCATATACACTCCCATTTTAGTTTACTTAAGGCACTAACATGTCATTATAAAATCCGGGAATTTAACCCAAAGTACTACGTACTTCATTTCTTTTAAAATGACTCTTTTTCATATAAAACTTCCAAGATACTAATAACCGTAGTATCAAGTCATAACTACTTTTCAAGACAAGTCACAATACCTTTTAGAAATACAATTATAGGCTTCTAAATCAAGTGACTTCTTTCTTTTAAAACTTTAAGCAATTGATGCCTTTAAATCAATTTATCTTTCATTATTTCAAGTCATTTATCACTTAAATTACTTAGAGTAAATCACCCTCTTTAACATTTCCATAAAGCTATTATAACCAACTTCCCATAAAGCCGTTATACTAGCTTTATGCTTTAGAAACTTACATTCTTCTTTATAACCAAGAGACTTAAACTTTCCAACAAAACAAGTATCAAAAATACTTTCAACATACTTAAAGTCTCTTAACTTTTGAAAACCAAGATATCCTTAATATTTAAACAAGTGGGTTAATTCCCTAACTCAACCAACTTGATCATTCTTAAGATAAACCAAGGATATCAAATGGACTAGATTCGTCAAAATCTCGTACGTCTACCGTACTATACATTTACAACTTAATCATGCTCAAGAGATAAGAAAGTTCCACATACTTCTTCGGTTTAATCCGCTTGCTAATTCCAATATGCCGTACGTATTATGTCAACCTATAATGACCATAATACGTCTATTAACTTCTAGCTTCAAACGTAGAATATTCCAAGTGCAAAGTCACTAAATTCTACGGAAAATCGGACAACACTTCCTTTGTTTCTACATACTTTGCCACCTTTTTCAAGGTCGAATTCAATAACAAAACACGCCACATTTAAGGCTCAACAATGTAGTTATAAATAGGGGATTACACGCCTACAAGACGTGTAAAATTCCGCCCCACAATTGACATCAAACTAGTCCAAAAATACAATGTCCATTCGGCAATTAGGGACAACAATACAATGTCTTTTCCAATTCCTTTTCAATCCAAGTTGTTTAGTATAACATGTTATAAAGCCGCAATTGATTATAACAACTATAATCTTCAAGTAGATAACATGCGACGATTCTATAAAACAGCCAAATTGTAATTCAATTTCAAATGACTCAACATGTCATTTTCGGATTTGAGCTTCTAAACTTCCATAACACTTATCAATCTTCATAACACATATCACATGATCATTTCTAACTTATCATAACATGGAATCTTCAATTACAAAAGTAAGACGAAGATTATACCTCATTTAGCCCAAATATGATCCAAGATTACAAGTCGATCCTGTTACACCCCGTAAGTCCAGGACATGTATAAGAGAATGTACGTAAGGAATCAAGACTTGGAAATTGGTACGAAAGGAAGAATTGTTTTTCCGACGGAAAATCTTCCGAACGTCGGAAAGGAAGAATGTTCGTTGAGGAGAATTAGATTCTCAAAATGCATTATTTGAATAATATGGAACTTATTAACTTTATGGAAATTTATTTTTACGGATTTGGTCATCTGGGGCCCACCCGAGGAATTTTACGTTTTGTGGGGCCCACGAGAGTTACGGAATTTTATGGACGAATGAGAGGGCGACATGTGACACCCCCACATATGGTCTTGGACGATTTTGGTAAGGGTAAAATGGTCATTGACCATCAAGGAAGATAAGTCTTCAAAGCTTGAGATTGTTGACCAAGTCAACTTGTCCACTTGGCTTAACATTAATTGTCCTTCATCCTAGCCCACAAGTGTATTAATCTAAGCCATCCAATGTGTTATATAAGCATACTACTAGTGCAAGACAAGCTCTTCCAACACTTAGAAAAATTAGAGAAGCCTTGTTCTTGAGATAGTGCTCTCGGGTTCACCCATCTCCCACACAAAAAAATTGTAGTTTTGATCCATTATTCACAAGACTTAAACCCAAGGTCCCTAAGGGTATTGTAAGGATATCTCAATAGAAAGATTTCGGAAAAACGACGTTTTCACGTTAGTCGCAAGGCGAAAACCTAAGTAGTTTTCCTAGTTTTGGATTGAAAATGGAAGAGAAGTTGGTTGTGAACTTCTAAAGGCTTCAAATAGAGGATTGGAGCGTAATGGAAAGGAGCTAAGAATTGCTAAGGCGCGACTTTGAATCTTGGAAATTTTAAGGGCTTATAAAGGTATAAATCTTGTCATTTTAGCAATTAAAGTTTACTTATTGTTGTAGCTATGGATATTAGCAAGCATGAGGTATATATTATGAAGTTTGATAAGTATATTTTCTATTGGAACCCTAATCCGAAAACTAGCATGTTTAGCCTTAAGATTACAATTCAAGTTGATTATTAGTTTAAGTCGTCGCATGTTGTATAAGAAGGAAATTGTAGTTGTTGAAGTTGTTTATGACTATATAACATGTTAGACCTTAGAACTTGGAATTGGAAAAGGATTGGGAAAGACTTTGAATTGTTGGTTATGTTGTTAGCCGAGAATGCTTTAAATATGGAACTACTTGGTATGAATTGTGGGGAGGAATTTTACACGTATTGTAAGGCGTGTAATCCCCTTTGATTGGTTGGTATGTTGAGCCTTAAATGTGGCATGTTTGGTTATTGTATTCTGCCTTGAAAAAGGTGGCAAAGTATGTAGAAACAAAGGAAGTGCTTCCCGATTTTCCGTTGAATAAGAGACCGTATACTTAGTATTATTCTACGTTAGAAACTAGAAATTGATAGTCATGTTGTGACCATTATAGGTTGACAATTCTACGTACGGCGTATTCGGCTTAGCTTGTGGATTTAGTGAAAGGTATGTGAACTATCTCCTCTTCTAGCATGATTCCTTAAGGTAAAGAAAGTATGTCCTACTCCTTAAATGATCCATTCCTTGGTTGTATTTGGATTGCCTAAAATAGAATTCGTTCTATGTACTTCCTTGATTGTACTTTGATGTTTAAATTGTAAGTTGTATAATCCATTGCCTTAGTGAAGTTTGGATTATTAAGAGTGAAAGTATTTTACTTAAAGTACATAGAGTCTTGAAAAGGAAGTGGTTTCCAAATCTTTTGGCTAGTGCCTTAGTTTTAAAACCTAAGGTTGTTATAATGACTTTAGGGGAGTCAAAAAGAGTGATTTACTTAATTGTTTTAAAAGAGTAGAAATGACATGATTTAAGAGAAGAAACTTGTTTTCTAAATATTAAGAGACTTGAAGTATTTTGAAAGTTAAGAAACTTGATTTGTAAGTATGTGATACTTGGTTTTAAAAGTATACGTCTCTTGGTTATAAAAGGAATGAATATGTCTAAAACCATAAAGGGTTATAACGGCTTTATGGGAAGTTGGTTATAACGGCTTTATGGAAGGTTAAGAAAGTTGTCTATTTTGATTAATGGGCATAAGATGCCTAGATTGTGAAAAATTTGAAGTTACTTGATTTCAAGCTTTGAAATGAGTTTTCTAAAAAGTGTAGTAACTTACTTTGAAAAATAGACACACCTTGATACTACGGGTGTTAGTATCTTGGGGTTTTACATAAAAAAGTCTTTTGAAAAGAATGTACGTACGTAGTACGTTGGTTTGTTTAATTGAGAATTATTATATGTGTGCCTTGATAAGTACTTTGGCTTGTTTAATTGAGAATTATTCTATGTGTGCCTTGATAAGTACTTTGGCTTGTTTAATTGAGAATTATTCTATGTGTGCCTTGATAAGTACTTTGGCTTGTTTAATTGAGAATTATTCTATGTGTGCCTTGATAAGTACTTTGGCTTGTTTAATTGAGATTTATTATCGATCTTGAGTTTATAAAATGAAAGTCTATAGATTTTATGAACTTGCCTATGTGTGCTGGTGATAACCTTTGAGTGCAAGTATTATGTTTTATTACGTTGTCGCGACTCTCGGTTGGAGAATTTTGTCTTGTTGTAAGTTTACTTGGAGCGTCTGCACGTGATGTGGGATTCCACGGTATGCTTCCATTATTTGTGTTACTCCTGACATGCTTATCGATGTGGGATTAGGCATGTGACCGGGAGGCGGGTTAGAATCCGGTTGTTTGTATTACCACATGGTCAGTGTTTATACGATGTGGGATTAGGGCATGCGACCGCGTGGGATATTGTTATTCCATGGATTAGCCCTGAGATTTAGTGACGTAGGATGGATCTGGTAGTTAGCTTTCGTACTTGTCCCCCGTCGGTGACTGACGCAGGATGGCTCTGGTAGTTGGCTTTCGTACTTGCCCCCGTCAGTGCTATTGCACAGTTTGGTACGATAGGCTCCGGTAGATAACTTGCGCACTTGCCCCGGTCATATCTCGTGACGGCGAGTTGGATCTGTAGTTAGCTTTACGTACTTACCGTCGATTGTTGGCGAGTTGGATCAGTAGTTGCTTTACGTCTTGCCCCGTCGGTTTATGATACATGTTGGATCTGGTGGTTCGTTTTCCTACTTAGCCCGTTCAGATTTGTTATACCGTATTTCCGTATATGCGTAAGGGAATACGTGCAAAATCTAGCCTTAAAGTTTAGGCAAAACATTTTTTTGGGCACAACTCACAAAAGCGAATAGTTTCCGCGAAAGCGTTTCCACGCTTTCGTAGGGTAAATTCCAGGCTATGCCATTTCTAATTTTGCGGATTTTTCAGAGGCGAAACATTTTTGGACCAGCGGGAGGGCGACACTTGGCACCTCCGATTGGTGGACTTGAATCGTCCATTTGGGCCGAATTGGACGGCCCTATGATAACGCGTTTTTGTGCCTTGTGCACAAGTCGAGAGTTGGTAGGATATTTGTGTATAGTTAATCCTCACTTTCACTTGCCTTGCACTTGTCTTAATCTTGGCCATTGGTTGGCCACTTCTTGACCTATAAATACCCGCCCAAGATGAAGAGTTCTTCGTCCACAAAGCTTCAAGTCTTGAAAATCTTCTCCTCTCCAAGCCTTTTCCAACACCTTCCCCTCAAGCGTGAAGTTTGGCGGGGGCCTACCCACTAGCCTAGCCAAATCTACCCCTCCTTGGTAGAAAAGTTGCCTTCTTGTATTGTTATAATGCCCAAAATACCTAGCCCAAATACCTTAGTACTTAGTAGAAGTTGTGAAGAACTTCAGGTTTGTGGGCATACAACTTAGGAGCAAACCACTTGCTCGGTGTGACTTTTCTAGGATATTATTGGGCTTACAGGGTAACTAATCCTAACCTCTTTTGAATTAGAGAATATATCTTTGTTGTAGTATAAGAATAAGTATAAATACTTAGAAGAATATCACGAGAATAGAATCGATTTGTTACCATGATAGAAGGGTTTAAAGAAGAATAATCAAAGTGTGCTTACATAGAATTGTTTTCTGATGAACTTATATAGCTCATGGTAGTGAAATGCAACTTTCCATAAATTGTGAACCCTACATTTAGAATGACCTTGAGTAGTCTTTGATAGATGTGCGTGACTATTATAGGTGACTCTGCTTGCGACATATTCAACTTGGCGGGTGGTTTTATTTGAGAAGGTATGTGATTCTTCCAAAAGCATGATATTTTACAATATATAGTGCGGTGAGCGTCATGTGTTAGCGAATAATAACTACGGCAATGTCTTTGACTTAAGCTGAATAATACTTACGGCAATGCCTCCTGGCTTAAGCACGAATAACAACTGCAGCGATGCCTGGCTTAAGCACTTTGAATAATAAAGATCGAAAGCATTTCATAAGAATCTTTGAATCATTTTTAGAAGAGAACTAATTGGTTTTAAGCGAGCTTAAGAGTTATACTAGCTTTATGGGAAGTTAAGTATAACCACTTAAGGCGATAAAAGAAAGCAGTTTGCCTATGTGTTTATAAGGACTTATATTGAATTGTGAAAAAGAATAATAAGATGGTTTGATAAGTAGACATGATATGATGCTATGTGTGTTAGTGTCTTGTAGCGTTTGTGTAAAGAGTATTCTTGTTGTGCTTATGTTGTTAACGATAAGTGTTAGGTTAGTGTAACATCACTCACTCTTGGCATGTCTGGGGTTGCCCACTCCGTGCGAGGTGAACTCGGTGATGCAGGACCGTGATTCGAGAATACCTCATGCGGGTCGAGGACCTATGCGAGCTACGGAGTTCGAGTTAGTGTCGGGGTTATACCTCATGCGATCTATGTGGCCGTGCGGACGACGAGTCGGGGCGATGCGAGGTAGCTACCGCCGATGCGGGGTTATATACCTATGCGGGCCTATGTGATTGGCCTATGCGGACTCACGAGTCGAGTTAGGCTTGCATGGTGATACTACTGACGATTGGCCTGCGATCATTCGCGGCCTAGAAAAGACACATTCTGATTTACCTATTCTTTGCTCTTGTTTGTGATGCTTAGCATATGCGGTTTCCTTGGTTGTTTTATACATACTTAAAGCTGTTTTAAAATGATATGTTTCATTTAAGTATTTCTGATTTCATATACTTAGTACTGTTGTACTCGGCCTCTTGAGGCTGCGTTCATCTGCGGTAAGGCGGCAGTGCTAGATCCACATTCTTAGGATCTACTACGTTGGTGTCGGGAGCTCCATCTTTTAGGAGGCTCTACTTTGGGTATGATCTCACTGTTGTAGATAGTTTTGTATGATCGGGGTATGGCGAGAACACTGTCGCCATAGTTGTATATTTCCTTAGAAGTGCAGTAGTCATTTATGCAGTGTCGGATATAGCGCTAAACCACGTATATATATATATCTTAGAAAAGCGTGTTTTCTCACATAAAGCGTGTCTTATTTTATAAGCTGTGTCTTATTTTATAAAGCTGTTTCATGTCTTGCTTTATATTTCGATTACTCGATGTATGACTACTTGGGTGCCGATGAGCACAGTCACGGGCCGAGCGAGTCGTGACAAAAGTGGTATCGAAGCGATTAATCCTCGGAAAGTGTCTGAGCCGTATCTAGTAGAGTGCTTGATTATCGGTGTGTTGTGCACCACAATGTCGAGAGGCTATAGAGATATTTAAGATTGGTTTCCATTCTTCTCATTACGAGATCGTCTTTAGAGCTATGTTATAGGATTTGGACCCACTCTAACGTATTCCTTTCTATATGATTATGCCTGCGTAAACCTTGGGCCCAGAAGGGCAAAGCGATCGAGGAGCTCTGGCAGGACTCCCGAGTCACGAGGCTCGAGCCGATCTATACGAGAGGCAGCGGGTTCTATGGCGCCGCCCGGCCCAGCGAGACCACGATACCACACCTCGCATCCCGCGGCACTGGGCGGAGAGTTGAAATCAGAATGCCCGGTATTGGCTAAAGTTGTGGCCGATCTGAGAGAAGGCTGGATCACGGCGATTCGGTTCAGCTCGGCTCGATCGCACCGTGGTGCAGAAAGCGAATAGTTTGAGACTCTGAGATTTCTTGAGTTGTAGCCGCTTGAGTTTCTGGGTGGCGGAGGATGATCCGCGAGGATTCATCCGTCGGCTCTGAAGAATCGTAGGGTGATCGAGGCCTCGGAGGCAGTGCGTGACCTTTGGTTCGCGTCGGTGCGTGATACCGCGATCGATTGGTTTGATTCGTGGGAGTTATCCGGGAAACACGCGTCCCAGTCTGGGATGAGTTCTCGGAGCTTTCCTCGCTCGGCTTCTTGCCTCGCGAGATGAGGCGCGCGGTGATATATTTTACTGCGGCGAGAGAGGGCCTTTGTCGAAGTACAATGTCGAGTTTGATTCGTGGCTCGATATGTCGGCGTTGGTAGCGGAATATGGAGGATAGGGTGCGCGCTACGTCCGGCTGAAGCGACTATATGGCGAGTCGTATGCGGGTGTTTCTCTCGGCCGGGTATGGGCATTACGCGTATAGCTCGCTCTTGGATGTGAGGCGTAGACCGCCGGGTTGTGACGGCAGCGAGAAGGCAGGGGCGAGGTCTTTTGGTAGCTATCGTGGTGGCGGCCTCGTGGCGATCTAGATTTGCACCACGGCCCGGCCGAGCACTCTGCGCGGAAGTCCTCGGCCCGGGGATATTCGGCGGGCGAGGCCCCGAGACTTGAGGCGTCGAGGCGTGAGTGCGGCCGTCGAGACCACCGCCGGTGTGGCGTCACGGTAGATCCGCCGGGAGTTGTGGTGCAGGAGTTTATTTCGATTGTGGCGGCGGCCAGGTCACTATCGTATCAGACGAGGCGATCTTGATGGTAGGAGTCGGCTACGGAGTTCTTCAGCCGGTCTTCTTCATCTCTCGATTTACTCGCCGGGAGGCGAGAATACTCGTAGGTCGGCGGTCGCGGCGTCGTGGCTCGGGTCGATTCGGCGGTCCTCGAGCCGCATTTATGCTTTGTCGGTAAGCGAGATCGAGGCCTCACGATGTCGTCACGGTACTTTATCGGTTCTGGGTTTGATGTGTATGCTTTGATAGATCAAGGTTCTACTACGTCTATATATCTCCCCTTGTTGCTAGAAGGATAGGGATAGAGCACGAGTCCATGGAGCCCTTTCGAGTAGCTACGCGATGCATTGATTCGGTGGTAGCTCGGCGGGTATATAGAGCTTGTCTGTGACCATTTACGATCGTCGGACCCTGGCCGACTTGATAGAGTTGGAGATGATTGACTTGGCGTGATTATGGGGATGGATTGGATACCTTAACTCGCCAATGTAAATGAGAAGAAAGTAATAGTTCGATTTCGGAGGCCGGTTGTTGAGTGGGAGGAACGCGGTATCGCAGAAGTGAGTTTATTTCTACCTCGAGGCTAGGAAGATGGTGCGAAGGGTATATCTACCGTCTCGTTCGGTGTTTAATCTTGAAGGCTGCGGTACCAGATTTTGGTCGATTCGATGTCAATGAAGTTCGGGCGTGTTTCGGATGACCTCCGGGTATCCCTCACGAGAGGAGATCGAGTTTGTATAGATGTGTTGCGGATACTCGGCTATTTCCATTCGCCATCTGAGAATGGCTTGCCAGTTGAGAGAGTTGAAGGACCGGTGAGGATTTCTTTGGAGAAAGGGCTTCATCGGGCCTAGTGTTTCTCCACCGGAGGCCGGTGTGTTCGTAAAGAAGAAGAAGGGCGGGGCGCTGCGCATGTGTGTTGATTCTGAGCGGTGAGCAAGGTGACCATTAAACGAATACCCCTTCCGGGATTGATGATTTGTTCGACCGGTTGCGAGTGCGAGATGTTTCTCGAAGATTGATCTGCGATCGGGCTATCATCGGTCGAAGTCGAGAGGTGGATGTCCACAGAGGCTGCGTGGGACGATGCGGGCATTATGAGTTCGAGTCATGTCTTTTAGGTTGACAATACTCGTGATATTAATGGATTTGATGAACCGAGGTGTTCAAACCATTTTGGGCAGCGTTTGTAATAGTGTTCATTGATGATATCTTGGTTTATTCTCGCTCAGAAAGCGAGGAGCATGCGGGCATTTAGGGAAGCTGTCTTGTGATTCTCGAGACCAACGATTATGCGCCAAGTTTTCCAAATGTGAGTTTTGGTTGACTTGATGGCGTTTCTTGGGCATATTGTCGGGTGATGGCGTTCAGTGGATCGGCGAAGATCGGCGATCGAGGACTTGGCTCAGACCTGCTACTCAAACAGAGGTTGATTTTGGGCCTTGCGAGGATATTATCGGTTCGTGGAAGTTTGCTTCTATCTGCACCGTTGACTAGGTGACTCGAAAGCGGCCAAGTTTGATGGTGATGCTTGTGGCGGGGTTTCGATTCTTTGAAAGAGAGGCGGCGAGCGCCCGTTCTTACTCTTCCGGAGGTCGGATGGTTATGTGTGTATTGTGATGCGTCGAACGTCGGGTTGGGATGTGTGTTGATGGCATGGCGGGTTATAGCATATGCATCGGCGGTGAGAAACACGAGGAACTACCCGCGTGATTTGGGTTGGCGGTAGTGATTGCTTTGAAGATCTGGAGGCACCTATTTGTATGGGGTTCACGTGGATATTTATCAGACCACAGAGCCTCGGTATATCTTGGCCAGGAGGCCCGAACTTACAGCGAGGCGGTGGTTAGAGTTGCTTAGGATTACGATGTTGATATCTGTACCACGGGAAGGCCGATGTTGTAACAGATGCTCTTAGTCGTAGTCGATGGGAGCCTATCGGATGTGCGGCTAGAGAGGAGGACATGGTTGCGTGATTTGCATCGATTCGCGAGCGGTGTCCGTTTGATTGATTACGATAGCGGTGGGGTTAGAGTTCGTGAGGTTGCCGTCTTCCATCGTCGAGAGGTGAAGAAGCCGATTCGAGATCCGATTTTGACACGTTATCGTGATCTGGCTCTTCGTGAGGGCAAGGGTCGCTTTTGAGTAGCACGATGGGGTGCTAAGGTTTGGCGGTGTGTATTCGGATGTTTGAGGACTTGGCGGAGTTCTTGGGAAGCACCGTAGCAGCGTTACTCTATCCGTCGAGTCGACGAGATGTACCACGACGCCAGATGCATGTATTGGTGGGATGGCTTGAAGAGGGCGTTGCGAGTTCGTAGCTCGGTGCGTGTTGTCAGCGAGTAAAGGTAGAGCACGAGGCACGGTGGTTTATTCTGACGATTGAGATCCGACACGGAAGTGGAGGTAATCGCGTGGACTTTATCACGGGATTACCTCGCCTTCGGAGGAGACATGATTCTATATGGGTTATCGTCAGCGGTGCGAAATCAGCCCACTTTCTTCCCGTCGGGGCGACTTTTGGTGAGATTATGCGGACTTTACATCAGAGATCGTCGGTGCATGGAGTCCCTACTTGATCATGCTCGACGCAGAGGCCCGGTTCTGGCTAACTTCTGGAGAGTCACTTCGAGAGGTTTAGGGGCGAGTGAGCACATGCTGCATTTCATCCACAGAGACAGACGAGGCGAAGCGAGCGCCTTATCCGGACTCTTGAGGATATCTGCGAGCTGTGTTATTGACCGGTGGTAGTTGGGAGGATCATTTGCCTCTAGTTGAGTTGCGTATAATAATAGCTACCACTCCGGTATTCAGATGGCGCCTTATGAGGCCTTGTATGGGAGGAAGTGCGGATCGCCTATAGGTTGGTTCGATGTGGCGAGTGCGGCTAGTGAGACGGTTGGTACAACCTGGCGATGGATAAAGGTGAAACTTATCCAGGCGGCTATGTGACTCAGTCGTAATCGTATCACGAATCATCGTCGTCGGCATGCTTGAGTTCGAGAGTTCATGATTGGGTTTTCCTAAAGTGTCGCCCATGAAGGTGTGATGAGTCGGGAAGAAGGAAGCTCGGCCTAGGTACATTGGGCCGTTTGATTGTCGCATGGTAGGCAAGGTTGCCTATGAGTTGAATCTGCGTCCGTCTGGAAGCGATGCGTCCGGTTTTCACGTATCTATCTTTGAGAGATGTATCGAGGATCCGTCAAGTACGCGATTGGCGATGTCCGGGTGCCAGGGGTTGCTCGTGAGGAGATTCCATGGCGATAGTCGATGCGTCGGGTTAGGCGTCTGCGGACGAGGCGTGGCTTCCGTCGAGGTCTTGTGGCGGAGCGAGCTCGAGGAGATGACATGGGAAGGCGAGGAGGGCGTGAGGCGAAGTATCTCGCTTATTCCCACGCCTCGGGTAATTCACTTTCCTACATAAATTTTCGTTATCGTTTACCGCCTAAGTGTTGTTACGTGGTAGTGTGGCGTTGCAAGCTGTTTTAGTTATGAAGAATCTTATCGTTAAGCGTGGAAGGAACGTTCGGAGCGAATGTTTCTAGGAGGGAGAATGTTATACCCGTATTTCGAGTTTATGCGTGAGGAATACGTCATGAAGTCTAGCCTTAAAGTTTAGGCAAAGCGTTTTTTTAGGCCTGACTCAAAGCGAATAGTTTTCGGCGAAGCGTTCCACGGCTTTCGTAGGGTAAATTAAAACTATGCCATTTCTAATTTTGCGGATTTTTAGAGGCGAAACATTTTGGACTAGCGGGAGGGAGACACTTGGCACGCTCGATTGGTGGACTTGAATCGTCCATTTGGATGATTGGACTAACAATGTACGTTTTTGTGCCTTGTGCACAAGTCGAGTTGGTAGGATATTTGTGTATAGTTAATCCTGCTTTACACTTGCCTTGCACTTGTCTTAATCTTGGCCATTGGTTGGCCAGCAACGACCTATAAATACCCCTTAAGATGAAGAGTTCTTGCGTCCATGGCTTTCAAGTCTTGAAAATCTTCTCCTCTCCGCCCAGCTTTTAGTCGACACCTTCCCTCCTTGTGAAGTTTGGCGGGGGCTACTCACTAGCCTGGCAAAATCTGCCCCTCTCATGGTAGAAAAGTTGCCTCTTGTATTGTTATAATGCCCTAAATACCTAGCCCAAATACCTTAGTACTTAGTAGAAGTTGTGAAAAACTTCAAGGTTTCTTGGAGCATACAACTTAGGAGCAAACCTTGCTCGGTATGACTTTTCTAGGATATTATTGGGCTTACCAGGGTAACTAATCCTAACCTCTTTTGAATTAGAGAATATCTTGTTGTAGTATAAGAATAAGTATAAATACTTAGAAGAATATCCTGAGAATAGAATCAGTATTGTACCATGATAGAAGGGTTTAAAGAAGAATAATCAAAGCTGTACTTACATAAATTTGTTTTCACTGATGAACTTATATAGCTCACGGGTAGGAAGTCTGCCCACTTTCCATAGAATTGTGAACCCTACTGTTTAGAATGACCTTGAGTAGTCTTTGATAGATATGCGTGACTATTATGGTGACTCTGCGCGCGACATATTGACTTAGCGGTGGTTTTTATTTGAGAAGGTATGTGATTCTTCCTAAAGCATGATATTTTACAATATATAGTACGGTAGGCGTATGTGTTAAGCGAATAATAAGCTACGGCAATGTCTTTGACTTAAGCTGAATAATATACTGAATGCCTGACAGCTGAATAACGCTACGTGATGCCTCAACTTAAGCACGAATAATAAAGATGCGAAAGCATTTCATAAGAATCTTGAATCATTTTAGAGAAGAGAACTAATTGGTTTTTAAGCGAAGCTTAAGAGTTATACTAGCTTTATGGGAAGTTAAGTATAACCAAAAGATAAAGAAAGCTTGATTTGCCTATGTGTTTATATGAGACTTATATTGAATTGTGAAAAGAATAATAAGATGGTTTGATAAGTAGACATGATATGATGCTATGTGTTAGTGTCTTGTAGCGTTTGTGTAAAAGAGTATTCTTGTGCTTATGTTGTTAACGATAAGGTTAGGTTAGTGTAACATCATTTCGCCTCTTGATATGCAGGGGTTAAAGCGCACTCCGTCTGGGGGTAGACTCGAGCGATGCAGGACCGTGATTGAGAATACCTCGTGCGGGTCAAGGACCTATCTTGGAACTACGGGAGTTCAGGTTAGTGTGCGGGGTTATACCTCATGCGATGCATGTGGCGTGCGGACGGCTTGAGTCCGGGCGATCGCAGGAGTAGCTACCGTGCGGGGTTATATACCTATGCGAACCTATGTGATTGGCTATCGCGACTCTGGGAGTCGAGATTGAGGCTTGCGTGGTGATCTACTGGGCAATTGGCCTGCTTGATCGTTCGCGGCTAGAAAAGACATATTCTGATTTACCTATTGCTGCTCTTGTTTGTGATGTGGCACTATGCGGTTTCATAGTTGTTTATACATCTGCAAAGCATTTTTAAAATGATATGTTTCATTTAAGTATTTCTGATTTCATATACTTAGTACTGTTATCTTGACCTCTTGGCTGCGTTCATCTGCAGTAAGAGCGGTGCTAGATCCACGATTCTTAGGATCTACGTTGGTGTCGGGAGCTCCGTCTTTCAGGAGGCTCTACTTTTGGGTATGATCTCACTGTTGTAGATAGTTTTATCTGATCGAGGTATGGCGGGACCTGTCCCATAGTTGTATATTTCCTTAAGTGCAGTAGTCATTTATGCGATTAGCCGGATATAGCTGCTAAACCATGTTTATATATATATCTTAGAAAGCGATGTTTTCACATAAGCGTGTCTTATTTTATAAAGCGTGTCTTATTTTATAAAGCCCATTTCATGTCTTGCTTTATATTTCCTGATTACTACGATGTATGACTCGGGTGCCGTGAGCACGATCCACGGGCCGAGCAGTCGTAACAGTTTTGAGACACGAGTGGGACTTGGTGTTCATGTATTCCTATTGGTGTTATATTATATCATGGGCTGTGGCGATGAGAAAGGATTCACGGGCGTGATTGATATTATAGGCGTGAACCCGTAGTTATATTTTAGTAATGACTTTGAGGTATCGTCACGACTTGATATGGCCTTATGTATTTGTATCTTGTAGGTTGGCTATCATCATGTCTCTGTTTTGTTTAAGCCATTATGATTTCATTCTGATATTTTCGACTCATACTTGGTACGTTAACCCCGTCTTGACCTCGCCCGAGCTGCGTTAATCTTGCGAGTTTAAGTCTGTGTTTGGTGATCTGCGGTGTAGACCACCTTTCGAGTTTTGGATAGCTCCTTACGTTCGGAGTTTATCTTTTTGGTATAAGTTCTGTTACACCCAGTAAGTCCGGGACATGTATAAGAAGAATGCGTAAGGAACGGGACTTGAAATGAGTGCGAAAAGGAAGAATTGTTTTTAAAGGAAATCTTTCGAGCGTCGGAAAGGAAAAATGTTCGTTGAGAGAATTAGATTCTCAAAATGCATTATTTGAAGAGTATGGAACTTATTAACATTATGGAATTTATTTTTCTGAGTTTGGTCATGTGGGCCGCTGAGGAATTTTATGTTTTGCGTGGCGGGGTTCTGAATTTTATAGGCGAATGAGAGGCGACATGTGGCACCCAGTAAGGTCTTGGATGATTTATAGTAAGGGTAAAATGGTCATTGACCATCAAGGAAGATAAGTCTTGCCGAGCAGTGTGTTGACGAGTCGAAACTTGTCAACAACTTTACATTAATTCTTTCTTCATCTAGCCCACTTAGTGTAATAATCTAAGCCATTCTTTGTGTTATTGTCACGACCGAGCAGCGTGGTAGTGCCTTACGAACCCAGTAGACATCGTCAGTGTCAGCGGAACGTAAAACAAGACATGAAATAATATGAAGTGTAAAGCGGTTATGCGAGAAAAGTTGCCTTTAAGTATATAAAAACATGAATCAGAAACGATTACATCCGCACTTTTACAAACTGCGCCGCAGCGGTACTCTGAGATGTTATGCGTATTTCCGTATATGCGTGAGGGCGTGCGTAGAAATTTGAGCCTTAAGTTAGGCAAGATTCAAATTTGTACCTGACGATTAAGTCGTTTTTTGGCCAGCGTTTCCAACTTTCGTAGGAAAAATTCGGCTATGTCATTTTTAATTTTGCGGATTTTTCAGAGAGGCGAAACATTTTGGACAGCGGGGAGGTGACATGTGTCACCCCACATGGATGAGTTGGGCTGCAATGGTGGGCGATTTGGCCTTGGCTTTGTCGAGATTAGGTAGGATATTTTGGTGGTAGATGGATAAGGTGTACTTAGGTGAATCCACAGCCCTACACTTGCTATACACTTGGATGGATCTTGGCCGTTGGTTGGCCGTTCCTTGACTTTATAAATACCACTGAAAGCTTGAAGGTTCTTCATCGAAAATGTGCTAAGTCTTGAAATCTCCTCACTCTCCTTGTTGTATTCGTCCCCCCTTCGAGAAGGCCCTTGGCGTATCCCCACTCTAGTAGTGCTGGCTAGGTACACCCCTAGCCTAGTTGTCATTATAAATACCCCTGTGGTATAGAAATACTCTCCAGTATTGTTGTAATGTCGAATACCTTGGCCCAAATACCTTGTAGTATTCCGAGTTACACTTATAAAAGCCAGAAAATACGATTATACTTTCCTTTAGCCACTAAGCGAAACCTAAGAAATCTTCATTGTTGTTGAAGTACTTAAGAGAAGTTGGTTAGAACTACTAAGGGTTGTTTGGAGCAGTTGGAGCACTCGGAGGAGGAGCTAAACCTTGCTCGAGCGACATTAAACTCGGATAATTTTTGGGCTTATCGAGGTAAATATCTTGTCCCCTGTGTAATTGGAAATTACATAAGTGTTGAATATATAGTTGTTGTATACTATATATAGAAATGAACTTAGTATTATGGCAATGTCTTTTGACTTAAGCACGAAGAATGAAAAATTGACGATGTCACGTAGAAGGATAATAAAGAGAAGAAGCTTTGTAATTACCTAGGGGTATTACAATAGACTTATGTAGCATTCTGTGTAGTGAATTATACGTCAGGTTAGGCGTGTTAACCCTCGCAGTTGGCTTGTGTGGCCTCGATAAAGGAGGAGATTTCTTGACATTGCGGGGAGAGTCTTTGCGAATTTTGTAGAAAGATGGGAACTTGTGTTTAAGATTTAATAGCGTTTGTGGCCTTTATAGGTGAAAGTACTAAGAGTGGCGTATTCTCGAGGAGTGGAAAGGGCTAGCAGTTGTAGTACTTGGAGCTTTTTGCTTATTATCGATAATCGTCGCGAGGTATGTGAACCTCTTACTTGTCTCTTACAGCATGATATGTGTGAAGCTACGTGAGTACGGTGAGCGTCGTGTGTTAAGCGTGTTTGATTGTTCTTAAACATAAAGTGTTATAACGACTTTATGGGAAGTTGGTTATAACGGCTTTGTGTAGGTAGAAAATACTTTGTGGTTTTAAAAGGTAAGCGATGTGAATTATAAGCGGCTAGTTATAATAAAGAACTTGATGTATTTCAAAGATTTATAAATCGTTTTGAAGGAGTAACAACGGTTTTAAAGGTTTTAAAAAAGAGTTATACTAGCTTTATGGGGAGTTAGGTATAATGTCTTAAGAGATTAAAGAAAATGGTTTACTAATGTTAGAAGTTAAGAGACTTGATCTTATAAGATAAGAGACTTAACTTATTTGTTTTAATGTGAATGTTTGTGTAAAACCTCATTCGTGAGTAATGAGTACTTGAGTTTTATTTAAAGGGATAATGTTTTACTGGTTGGAAATCGAATGTGTGTCGACAGACCAACTGCGACGTTAATAAAGGAAAATGTCTTGACTAATGAATTGTATTATTAAAACAGAAACACAAAATGCTAATAGAAACTAGATAAGACAAAATGATATTACATTTTCTAGATCATGTTTATAATAAGAATGTTATGTAAAGAATAACCTCTCGCGTGAGACATATATTACTCGATTGTTCTAAAGGAATCAAGTGATTAAGTTTGGGAACTATGAAACCATTTGAAAATGAAGCTTGAGTAATTGAAACTAGGCAAGCGGGAACTTAGGAAAGAATGTTGTTACTTGATTTTACAAAGTAAGTGTTTTAGTTTATTTAAAAAACGATCCTCTTATTTTATACTACGGATTATCGGGTGACTTTTATAAAGTAATGGATCTCTTTTAAAGAACTTAACGTATGTAGTACTTTGGAGTTAAAACCGGACTTTGGCATAAATGAAAGTACTTTGAGTTGTGTGAAACACTATGCTTGTTGTTATGAAACTTGCTATCTTGTGATTAGCCTTTGTTGTGCAAGTGTGGTATTTACGTATTCTGCGTCTCGATGGAGGCGGTTGACTTATTGAGATCTTACTTGGACATCTTGGCGGTGATGGAGAATTCGCGGGTATGTTTCCATTTTGATTCTTGTCTTGTTGTTGATGTCACGTGGGCGTGCTCTGGCCGTCTGATGTTCAGGGGCATGTGGCGCGTGCAGCGGGTTGACCGCCCGATATATTGTTATTGAGTTACATGGGCGTGTCTACCGTCACGATAGGGCATGTGGCCATGCGGTCGTGTTACTATTGTTGCATCGTGGACGCGTATACCTGCCGTCACGATGTCCAGGAGCGTCACGGCCGTGATGCGAACATGATGGATGTTGTGGGCGTGAGACCCGTAGTTATATTTAGTGGTGACTTTGGCGTGAGTCCACGACTTGGCTACTTTTATGTTGCGTCTTTGTATTTTGGTTATCATACATCGTCTCTATTTTTTTAGGCTATTATGATTTCATTCTGATGTTGTGATTTCATGCTTAATTTTACTGTTGTGCGACCTCGCCGAAGTGCGTTCATCTGCATGAGTAATTACATCGATCGTGGATCCGCTCTTAGGATCTCATTTAGAGCGTGTTGGAAACTCGTTCCTTGGAGCTTATCTTTGGTATGTTTCCACTGAGTTGTAGGTTCTTGCATTCGAGGTATGGCGGAACCACACTGTCGTAGTTATTGTAAATCTTAGAGTGCATGCCTTTGTTGTGGCGGGGTTGTAAAAAGGATAAGCGTTCGGGGTTTTATGTATATCTTTGAAAGCCATTTGTTTTGGTTGGCACATTTATTGTCATACCGTATTCGGGAGTATGTATGCGAGGGCGTGCGTCTGAGAGCCCTGACTGAAAAAATTGGAAAGGAAGAAAGAGGTGGTCTTCCCACGGAAAAAGTTCCGGTTTTGGTAAGAAAAATGTTAGTTGAAGGAATTGGGTTCCCAGTTTGGAATTTGGGCTTAGATTATATTAGAATTATGGAATTTTATTTTGGAAATGGTCACGTGGGGCCACAGGAGAAATTCTGGTTTAATAGGGCCACTTTGTTTTGAGATTTTGGCCATTGTGGATATTTTTAGGAAGAGCGTTTTTGAGGGCCGATAGGAGGGTGACACGTGTCACCCGCCTAGGTAACTTAGCGAATGACTTTTATTACCTGCACAGGTTAGAGTCGTTTTTAAAGCGAAGCGTTTTACATAACTGCGAAGGAAAATTAGGCTATGCCGTTTTGTATTTTTGCAGTTTTTCAGAAGGCGAAACCTTTTGGACCAACGGGAGGTGACACTTGTCACCTCGTTGGGTGATTTGGAGGCGGTGAAGGTGGGTTGGCCTTGGCCGATTGGCCCCTTGAACTGTGCCTTGTTTTGTGGCTTGTTTTGTGGAGTGTTTTGTGGAGTAGGGTTTAGGGTGCACTTGGCTTAATCTTGCCACTTACAACTTGCTATACACTTGGAAGGATCTTGGCCCTTGGTTGGCCTTTGGTTTTGCTATAAATACCCACAAGTGTGAAGACTTCATTCGTCCAGAAACTTCCAGTCTTGAAACCTCTCCTCCAGCTGTGAGCTCTTGGCGAGAGCCTCCCCTCCCAGCACCGTGTGGCCTTTGGCCGGGGTTTCCTCCACCCCCTGTGGTGCTAGGCGTAGGGTGCCACACTGCTAGTTGTTTTCATATAATACCCATACTCCAGCGTGGTGTTGAAATACTTCTAGTATTGTTATAATGCCCAAAATACCTTAGCCTTGTACCTTGTAGTATTCCAAGATACCTCTGTCGTGGAGTCGGGAAATACTACCTTTTGTCCTTACAGTCTCAGCCAAAAACAGGAAATCTTCGTAGTTGGTTGAAGTATTTGAGTAGAAGTTAGTTAGAACTTAGGGTTGTTGGAGGCGGATTGGAGCGCATGGAGTAGGAGCTAAACCTTGCTTTCGGGATCGACTTTATAACTTGGATAATTTTGGGCTTATCGAGGTAATTATCTTGTCCTCTATTGTAATTGGAAAGTACATGTTTGTTAGAATATATAGTTGAAGTATACTATATATGTGGAACTATCTTAGTGATTGTGATGTCTTTTGACTTAAGCTGAAGAATAAGGCCCAGGTGAGCTTGTATTTACATGGGTGTATTGCGATGACTTGTGTAGTATTCTTGCGAGTAGAATTGTACGTCCAGGTTAGGCGTGTAAGCCCCACTTGGTTGGCTTGGTAGTGGCCTGGATTAAGAGGAGGAGATTTCTGTTTGTTGCGGGGAGAGTCTTCTTAGAATTTTACGTGAAGATAGAAACTTGTGTTTTGGGGTTAATAGGCGTTTGTGACCTTTATAGGTGAAAGTACTAAGAGTAGCGTGATACACTCGAGAAGTGGAAGAAATTAGCAAGGTTGTAGTACTTGGAGCATTTTGCTTATTGTCGATAAATCGTCGCGAGGTATGTGAACCTCTTCTATCTTTTCTAGCATGATTGTTGTGAACTATGTAGTACGGTAGGCGTCGTGTGCTAAGTGATTTGGTTGGTTTAAAACATAGGGTGTTATAATGGCTTTATGGGAAGTTAGTTATAACGACCTTATGTAGTGAAAATGGTTTCTTTTGATGTTAGAAGTTAAGAACTTGATCTTATAAGATAAGAACTTAACTTATTTGTTTTAATGTGGATGTTTGTGTGAAACCTCGTTCGTGAGTAATGAGTACTTGGTTTTTAAAGGGATAATGTTTCTGATTTGGAAATCGGAAGGTGTATCGACAGGACCAGCTGCGGCGTTAATAAAGGAAAATGTATTGAATAATGATGTATCGTATTAAAACGGTAGAAACCTCCATCTGCAGAAACTAAGATGAGACAAAATGATATTACATTTTCTAGATCATGATTTGCTTTGTAATAGGAATGTTGTAAACAAGAATAACCTACTCTCGCGTGAGACATATATTACTCGATTGTTCTAAAAGGAATCAGTGATTAAGTTTGAGAACTATGAAACCATTTGAAAATGAGAAGCAGAGTAATTGAAACTAGGCAAGCGGAACTTAGGAAAAGAATGTTGTTACTTGATTTTGAAAAGGAATGTGGGTTGGTCATTCTAATACTACGGAGTATCGGGTGACTTTTATAAAAGTAATGGATCTCTTTTAAAAGAACTTAACGTATGTAGTACTTTGGGTTAAAAACAGGACTTTGGCGTAAAATGAAAGTACTTTGAGTTGTGTGAAACTTGCTATGCTTGTTGTTGTGAAATTTGCCTATGCTTGTTGTTGTGAAACTTGCCTATGCTTGTGATGATAGCCTTTGTTGTGCAAGTGTGGTATTTACGTATTCTGCGTCTCGATAGAGTAGGTTGACTTGTGAGAACTTACTTGGGCGTCTTTGCGGTGATGAGAATTCCACGGGTATGTTTCCATTTGATTCTTATCTTGTTGTTGATGTCACATGGGCGTATCTGCCGTCACGATATTAGGCATCGCGCCGTCTGGGTTGATTACCGGTATATAGTTGTCTTGCAACATGGGCGATATCTATCTGAAAGCGATGTCCGGGGCATGTGGCGTGGCGGAGTTGACCACGATATGTGTTGATTGAGGTTACATAGGCATGTATATGCAGAAAGCGTGACCGAGGCATGTGGCATCTGGCGCTTGTTATTATAGTTGCATCATGGTATACACATGCCGTCTGCCGTATTAGAAGCGGCCATGATGCGAACATGATGGATGTTGTGGGGCGTGAGACCAGTAGTTATATTTGATGGTGACTTTGAGGCGTGAGTCACGACTTGGCTAACTTTTATGTTGCGTCTTTGTATTTTGGTTATCATCATGTCTCACTGCTTTTTAGGCTATTATGATTTCATTTACTGATGTTGTGATTCACATGCTTAGTACTGTTGTCTTGACCTCGCCCGAAGTGCGTTAAATCTGCATGAGTAGAGAATAAATCGATGCGTGGATCTGCGCTCTTAGGATCTCGATTCGGCGTTTTAGGAAGCTCGTTTCTCAGGAGGCTTATCTTTTGGTATGTGTTTCCACTGAGTTGTAAGTTCTTGTACATTCGAGGTATGGCGGGAGCCTGTCCGTCATAGTTATTATATATCTTAAGTGCATGTAATCTTTGTTGTAGGCGGGGTTTGTAAAAAGGATAAGCATTAGGGTTTTTATGTATATCTTGGCAGCTGTTTGGTTGCTTTGTTTATTTATCATGTCTCATTTCATGTTTAAAGTTTTTATTTCCAGTTTTCTACGATGTTGTATCGTTAGGGTGCAGAGGTAAGGCACGATCCAGGCCAGTCGGGGTGTGACAAAGTAGTATCGAAGCGATTAATCCTCGGAAAGTGTCTGACCAGTGTCTAATGAAGTCTTGATTATCGATGTGTTGTGCCTGCATCTCTATGTCGAGGTTTGCGAGACATTTAGAGTTAGTTTCCATTCTTCATTCTGAAATCGTGCCTTAGAGGCGTGTTGTAAGTTGGACCCTCTGCAGCGTATCGTTTTACAGTTATGCCTCCGTGAGCAACGAGCCCGGAAGGCACGAAGCGGCCAGAGTCTTTGCTAGTGAGATCTGATGCGAGGGCGGTCGATACACAGGCGGTGCTTTCGGCCGAGTTTGGTAGCCCTTGACCCAGCCAGGAGTTAGAAGCGCGTAGACCATTTCGAGACGCGATACAGGCCTCAGGTCCGCGATGCAGGCGGAGAGATGGGTTACAAGGAGATAGCCCGATTCTTGGCGGGTCGTGGCGAATATGAGGATAAATTTGAATCACGGCGTTCTCGATGCACGATGGTTCACCCGGCGAGATAGTTTGAGGCCTACAGGACTTTTCGGGTGTAACCCGCGAGTTTTATGGGTGAGGCACGAGGATGATCCGCGAGTTAAATCCGTCGATTCTGTGAATCGTCGCGGTGTCGAGCTTGAAGACCGTACAGTGACCTTTGGTTCGCATTTGCGTGATCTACTTGATCGATTGGTTTGATTCATGGGAGCTTTCGGGAAGCATCTGCTCCGGTATGGGATGAGATTTTGGGGCTTTCCTCGCCTTGCCTCCATGAATGAGAGACGCAGCGCAGATTTTTGATGCTTAAACGAAGCGTACGGTTGGAGTACAATGTGAGTTGACTCATTGGCCGGTGCGTCAGCGTTAATAGCTAAGTATGGAGAGATCGAGTGCGATATGTCAGCTAGATGATTGCCAGCGAGCTTGTTGGTGTAGCTGGCCGGTATGGACATTGCGCATGCGAGCTGCGCGAGGATGTGAGTGCGGAGAGGTCGTCGCCGGAATGACACGGATCGTGAGAAGAGGCGAGGACATGAGTCTTTTGGCAACTTTCGGCGGACCGCTCGGCGTGAACTAGTTTTGTTATACCGTATTTCCGGAGTATGCGTGAGAATACGTCTGAAAATCTTGCCTTAAAGATAAGCCTTGGGCGTTTTATTTTGTACCTGACTCGGCTAAAGGAATCGTTTTAAAAGCGTTTCCACTTTCGTAGAGTAAATTCGGCTATGCCATTTCTTATTTTTGCGGATTTTTAGAGACGAAACATTTTGGACCAGCGGGAGGGTGGCGTGTCACCGCCGCATTGAAGCAAGTGGGGTGGCTTTGGGCGATTGGGCGTCGAAGAGGGGTGTTAGCCTTGGCGGAATTGGGCCACTTGTTTAGGCCTTGTTTTGTGGAGTGTTTTGTGGAGTGTTTTGTGGAGTGTTTTGTGGAGTAGGAGTAGGGTGCGCCGGCTTGATCTTGGCCTTACACTTGCCTTGCACTTGTCTTACGTCTTGGCCGTTGGTTGTGAGGCTTGAAGTATAAATACCCATGAGATGAAGAGTTATTCGTCCACAAAGTTATCTTCAAGTCTAAAATCCTCTCCTCCCTTAAGCTTTACGTCGAACCTCTTCCCACAGCATGTTGTATGGCGAGAGCCTACACCACTAGCCGAAATCTACCCACTCCTGGTAGAAAAGTTGTCTTGAGTATCGTTATAATGCCCAAAATACTGGCCCAATCCCTTAGTCTTTGGTAGAAGTTGTGAAGAACTTCTAAGGTTTCTTAGACTCTGGGCGATACAACAGGAGCTAAACCTTGCTCAGTAGCGACTTTATCTAGGATATTATTGGGCTTACCGGGGGTAATAATCCTAACCCTCTTTTGAATTAGAATGCTTATTGTTATGGTATAAGAATAAGTATAAATATAGAAGTATATCACAGAATAGAATTGAGTATTAATCAGCAGAAGGGTTTAAAGAAGAATAATCAAAGCTGTACTTACATGGAATTTGTTTTCCTGATGAACTTATATAGCTCGTTGGGTAGGAAGTGCTGCGGGCTTCAGTAAATTATGAACCCACTGTTTAGAATGACCTTGAGTAGTCTTTAATAGATATGTGTGACTATTATAGGGTGACTCTGCCATGTGACATATTCAACTTGGCGGTGGTTTTATTTGAGAAGGTATGTGGTTCTTCTAAAGCATGATATTTTACAATATATAGTGCGGTAGGCGTACGTGTGTTAGCTGAATAATACTTATGGCAATGCCTAGCTTAAGCTGAATAATACTTATGGCAATGCCTCATGAAACTTTGAATAAGAAGCGAAAACATTTCAAAGAAATCTTGAATCATTTTTAACGGAAGATAAATACTTGGTTTTAAAACAAAGCTTAAAATTATACTAGCTTTATGGAAGATAGGTATAACAACAGAAGATAAAAAGGCCCATTTACTTGTTTGTTTATAAAGCGCTTGTATTGATTTACGGTAAGTGTAATAGGATTGTTTGATAAGTAGACATGTTATGATGCTACACGTGTTAGTGTCTTGTAATCTTTGTGTAAAGGAGTGCATTCTTTGCTGTGCTTCACGTTGCTAACGGTAAGTCCATTGTCTTGTTATTGTATCACCTACCCTTGGTGTTATACGAGGCTTGCCCGCGTGATGCGGTCTATCTGGCTATCGATCTGTGAGACTATGCGGGCGGCGGTATACTCAGATTGATCATTCAGGCGTTGCTTTGATGCGAGAATCCACTGTCACGATCTGTTGAAGTATACGATGCTTTTTGAGGCTATGCGGTGCGGAGCCTAGGCGGATCTGGGGTTAGCTGCCCCGTCACGAAATATCTCATGCAGTGCATGTGGGACTATGCGAGTGCGGAAGTCGAGGACTAGGCCTGCGAGAATGATCTATGGGCGATTGGCCTTGCCCGATCATTAGCGGCCTAGAATAGACTGTTCTGATTTTCCTATTCTTTGTTGTTGTTTGTGATGTGGCACTTATGTGCGAATTGGCGGTGTATTTGTGAAAAGGTTTTGAATACTCGATTTCATTTAAGTACTTTATAGTTTCACATACTTGGTACTGTTGTCTTGGCCTCGCCCGAAGTGCGTTCATCTGCGAGTAAGGGCAAGCGGTGCTAGATCCATCCTTAGGATCTTTGCGTTGGTGTCGGGAGCTCCATGTTATAGGAGGCTCTGCTTTTGGGTATGATCTCCTGTATTGTAGATAGTTTTATGCGATCGAGGTATGGCGGGGCCACTGTCCGCCATAGTTATTACTTCCTTAGAAGTGCGTAGTACTATTATGCAGTTGGGATATAAGCGCAAAACTTGAGTTATTTATATTATCTTGAAAGGCAAGCTTTTCATCGATAAAGCGTATGTCTTACTTTATAAAGCTGTTTCTGTCTTGTTTTATATTCCGGGTTACTACGATGTATGACTACTTGGGTGCCGGTAAGGCACGATCCACGAACCGAGCAGTGTGACAAAAGTGGTATCGAGCGATTAATCCTCGGAAAGAGTCTACGGGCCGTATCTAGTAATGCGATTATCGGTGTGTTGTGCTGCGCGATGTCGAGGCTATAGGATATTTGGATTGGTTTCCATTCTTCTCATTACGAGATCGTGCTTTAGAAAGTGTGTTATAGGTTGGACCCTCTAACGTATTCCTTTCTGTAACGATTATGCCTCACGTAAAGGCAACCGGGCGAGAAGAGCGAAGCGTAGGAGGCTGCTAGCGAGACACCCAGTCGCGAGGCTCGAGCCCGGTCTATACGAGGCAGCCCGAGTTACATGGCGCCGCGGCCCAGCCACGAGACCACGATACCTCGCTCACTGTCCCACGGCTGGGCGGAGAGTTAGAAATCTGAGAGATGGCCCGACTTTTGGCTAAAGTTGTGGCGATCTGAGAGATTGGATCTGGCGATTCGATTCAGCTCGGCTCGATCGCGCGCGTGGTACACGGCGAATAGTTTGAGTGAGATTTCTTGAGTTGTAGTAGCCGGAGTTTTATGGGTCGGCAGGAGGATGATCGCGGGAGTTCATCCGTCGGCTTGAAGAGATTTTGAGTGATCGAGCTTGGAGGCGAGTGTGACATTCGGTTCGCGTCAGTGCGTGACCGCGATCGATTGGTTTGATTCATAGGAGCTTTCGGGAGAGCATGCACCTCGGCGGTATGGGATGAGTTTTGAGCTTTTCTCACACTTCTTGCCTCGCGGATGAGAGGAGGGCAGTGATAGATGCTAACTGCTTTGAGGCAGAGGGCCGCCGTCGAGAATCTGATATCGAGTTTGATTCTTTGGCTAGATATGTCCCGGCATTGGTAGCGAGATATGGAGGATAGGGTACGCTCGTCGCGGGCTAGATGATTATATGGCGAGTCGTATGCGGGTGTTTCTCTTCGGCCGGGTATGGACATTACCGCGTGCGAGCCCGTGCGCTAGGATCACGAGGCGCGAGAACGCGGGTAAGCGATATCAGCCCGAGAAGAAGGCGAAGGCGGTTCTTTTGAGTAGTCCTCGGGGTGGGCGGCGTGTGAAGTCGGTGCACCACGGCCCGCGAGCGCTCTACCTCATTTATTGACCCGGCCGAGGCGGTGAGGCGATCGGGGCCCGGGACTTGATTTCGAGTAGCGGGGTGCTAACCGTTGAGGTCTGCTCGGTGTGCGTTATGGCGAATACCATTACAGGAGGCGTACTCAGGGAGCTTGCTATACTTGTGGCAGCGGTCACTGCGAAGTTTGTCGATCGGCAGCGGCGCGGTAGGGCTCGGCTACGAGTGCATTGCGCCCGTCCCACGTGATTACTCGCCCGGAGAACAAGGTACTCATGGGTCGGCGATGCGGCGAGTCGTGGCTCGGGTCCCGATTCTAGCGGTCTCGAACGCGTATATGCTGTCCGGTAAGCGGGATCGGGAGCCTCGCTTTGATGTCGTCACGGTACTTGCTCGATTTAGGTTTGATGTGTATGCATTGATAGATCCGGGTTCTACTGTCCTATATATCTCCCTTGTTGCTAGTAGGATAGGGATGAGCACGAGTCCATGGGCCGCTTCGGTAGCTACGCGGTGGGTGATTCGGTGGTAGCTCGCGGGTATATGGAGCTTGTCTGTGACCGTTCTGATCGTCGGACCTGGCGACTTGATAGAGTTGGAGATGATTGACTTGACGTGATCATGGGGATGGATTAGCTAGCTTCGCTATGCCAATGTGAGGCTGAAGGAGAGTAATGCAGTTCCGATTTCTGAGGCCGGTTGTTGAGTGGGAGGAGCACGGTATCGTAGGGGTAGGTTTATTTCCTACCTCAAGGCTAGGAAGATAGTGCGAGAAGGGTATATCTACCATCTAGTTCGAGTGTTTGATCAAAGTGCGGTACAGATTTTGATCGATTTCGTAGTCGTGAGTTCCCAGGCGTGTTCCCGGATGACCTCGGGTATCCCTCACGAGGAGATTGAGTTTGTATTGACATATTGCGGATACTCGGCCTATTTCCATTCCGCCATCTGAATAGCTGCCCGGTTGAGAGAGCGAAGAGATCGGCAAGGATTTGCTAGAAAACCATTAGGCCCGGTGTTTCTCCGCAGAAGCGCGCGGTATTGTTCGTGAAGAAGAAGGGCGGGGCCAGCTGCGCATGTGTTGATTCTGAGGCGGTGAACAAGGTGACCATTAAACGAATACCCTTCCGGGATTGATGATTTGTTCGACCGATTGCGAGCGCGAGATGTTTCTCGAGATTGATCTGCGTTCGGGCTATCGTCGAGTTACGTGTCGAAGGTGGATGTCTAGGACTGCGTTAGGACGATGCGGGCATTATGAGTTGAAGTCATGTCTTTTAGGTTGACCAATGCTCGGCGGTATTCATGGATTTGATGAAGTGTTCAAACCATTTTGAACCACGTTTGTGATAGTGTTCGTGATGATATCTTGGTTTATTCGCTCAGGCGGGAGCATGCGGGCATTTGAGAGGCTATCTTGCGATTCTCGGGACCTTGATTTATGCGCCAAGTTTTCCAAATGTGAGTTTTGGTTGACTTGATGGCGTTTCTTGGGCATATTATGGGTGATGGCATTCGAGTTGTCTGGCGAATCGAAGCGATCGGGACTTGGCGGGAACTCTACTCAAGCGAGGTTCGCGATTTTACGGGCCTTGCGAGTTGTGCTCGGTTCGTGAAGTTTGCTTATCTACGCACCATTGACTAGAGTGACTCGAAGCGGCCAAGTTTGATGGTGATGCTTGTGGCGGGGTTTCGATTCTTTGAAAGAGATTGGCAGCGCCCGTTCTTACTCTTCGAGAGGTCACGAGGTTATGTCGTGTATTGTGATCGTCGGGCATCGGGTTGGGATGTGTGTTGATGCGGCATGGCGAGTTATAGCATATCGTCAGCGGTGAAGAAACACGAGAGGAACTACCCGCGTGATTTGGAGTAGCGGTGATTCGCTTTGAAGATGCAGGCACTATTTGTATGGGGTTGGCGTGGATATTTACTCAGACCACGAGAGCCTCCGGTATATCTTGACCAGAGGAGGCGAACTTACAGCGAGGCGGTGGTTAGAGTTGCTTAAGGATTACGATGTTGATATCTGTACCACGAGAAGGCGATGTTGTGGCGGATGCTCTTAGTCGTAGGTCGATGGGGAGCCTATCGGATGTGCGGCTAGAGAGGAGGGACATGGTTAGTGATTTGCATCGATTGGCGAGCCTTGGTGTCAGTTTGTTTGATTACGATAGCGAGTGGGGTTAGAGTTAGTGAGGTTCTTGCGAGTCTTCCGTACGTCGAGGAGGTGAAGAGCGGCGATTCGAGAATCGGCTTTGATTCGATATCGTGTCTGACTCTTGTGAGGCAAAGGTCTTTTGAGGTAGCACGATGGGGTGCTAAGGTTTGGCGGTTGTGTATTTCGGATGTTTGAGACTTGGCGGAGTTCTTGGGAAGCCCTGCGTGTAGCGTTACTCTATCCGTCGAAGTCGACGAAGATGTACCACGACGCTTAGATGCGTGTATTGGTGGGATGGTTTGAAGAGGGCGTTGCGAGTTAGTAGCTCGGTGCGTGTTATCGGCGGTGAAGGTAGAGCACGGAGGCACGGTGGTTTATTCTGAGCGATTGAGATCGGGCACGGAAGTGGGAGGTGTCGACATGGACTTTATCCGGGATTACCTGCGCTCGGAGGAGACATGATTATATGGGTTATCGTCGGCGGTGCGAAATCGGCCAGCTTTCTTCCGTCGGGGCGACTTTTTGGTGAGGATTATGCGGACTTTACATCAGAGATCGTCGGTGCGGAGTCCTGCCCGATCATATCGGAGAAGCCGGTTCGGCTAACAGAGTCGCTTCGAGAGGTTTAGGGGCCTTGGTGAGCACGTCTGCATTTCATCCACAGAGCGGAATGAGCGGGCGCACTATCGAGACCGCGAGGATATCTGCGAGCTGTGTTATTGACTTTCGGTGGTAGTTGGGAGGATCATTTGCCCACAGTTGAGTTTGCATATAATAATAGCTACTGCTCAGAGTATTCGGATGGCGCCTTATGAGGCGCTTGTATGGGAGAAGTGCGAATCGCCTATAGGTTGGTTCGATGTGGGCGAGTGCGGCTAGTGGGACGGTTGATGCGAAGCGATGGATAAGTGAAAGCTTATCAGGCGTAATGGCTCGAGTCGGCGAAGTAAATATGCGGATCATCGTCGTCGGCATCTTGAGTTGAGTTCATGATTGGGTTTTCTAAAGGTGTCACCATGAAGGTGTGATGAGATTCGGGAAGAAGGCTTCGACCCACGATACGTTGGGCGTTTGAGTTGTCGCGAGGTAGGCAGGTTACTATGAGTTGAATCTGCCGTCCGTGCGGAAGCGGTCATCCGGTTTTCACGTATCTATCTTTGAGGAGATGTATCGGGGATCCATCTGGGTACACCGATTGGCGATGTCAGGTGGCAGGGGTTATCGTATGAGAGATTCCCGTAGCGATAGTCGATGCGTCGGAGTTAGGCGTCTGCGGACGAAGGGCGTGGCCAGTCAAAGTCTTGTGGTGGAGCGAGCTCGGGAGGAGATGACATGGGAGGCCGAGGAGGACATGAGGCGGAAGTATCCTCTTTATTCCCCATACCTCCGAGTAAATTCACTTCCTACGTAAATTTTCGTTGCTCGTTTGCCTATGTATTGCTCTGTGGCGTGTGTGGCATTTACAAGTATTTAAAGCTTAACCTATTGCTAACCGTCTTGGGAAGGAACGTTCGGAATGAATGTTTCTAAGGAGGAGAATGTTATACCCGTATTTCAGTATGTCGTAAGGGAATACGTCTGAAAGTCTTGCAAAGATAAGCCTTGGGCGTTTTATTTTGTACACAACTCACTAAAGGAATCGTTTTAGAGCGAAAGCGTTTCCACGACTTTGTAGAAAGTAAATTCGGCTATGCCATTTAACTTTTGCGGATTTTTAAGGCGAAACATTTTTGGACCAGCGGGAGGGTGACGTGTCACCTCGCATTGGAAGCAAGTGGGGTGGCTTTGGGCGATTGAGGCGTCAAGAGGGTGTTAACCTTGGCGATTGGGCCTGTTTAGGCCTTGTTTTTGTGGAGTGTTTTGTGGAGTGTTTTGTGGAGTGTTTTGTGGAGTGTTTTGTGGAGTAGGAGTAGGGTGCACTTGGCGATCTTGGCCTTACACTTGCCTTGCATTGTCTTCGTCTTGGCCGTTGGTTGGCGAGGCTTGTATAAATACCCCTTAGAGATGAAGAGTTATTCATCCACAAAGTTATCTTCAAGTCTAAAAATCCTCTCCTCTCGCCAGCTTTTCGTCCAAACACCTCTTGCTCCACTTGTGTTGTATGGTAGAGAACTACCACTGCCTAGGGAAATCTACCCACGTGTTTGAAAAGTTGTCTTAGTATCGTTATAATGCCCAAAATACCTAGCAAATCCTTAGTCTTTGGTAGAAGTTGTGAAGAACTTCTAAGGTTTCTTAGACTCTGGGCGTACAACTTAGGAGCTAAACCTTGCTCAGGCGCGACTTTATCTAGGATATTATTGGGCTTACCGAGGTAATAATCCTAACCCTCTTTTGAATTAGAGAATACTTATTGTTATGGTATAAGAATAAGTATAAATATAAGTATATCACGGAATAGAATTGAAGTATTAATCACTTAGAAGGGTTTAAAGAAGAATAATCAAAGCGTACTTACATAGAATTTGTTTTCTGATGAACTTATATAGCTACATGGGTGAGGAAGTCTTTTGAGACTTCTGAGTAGAATTATGAACCCTGTTTAGAATGACCTTGAGTAGTCTTTAATAGATATGTGTGACTATTATAGGTGACTCTCTGTGTGTGACATATTGACTTAGCGGTGGTTTTATTTGAGAAGGTATGTGGTTAGCTTCAAGCATGATATTTTACAATATATAGTCTGATGAAGCGTCGTGTGTTAGCTGAATAATACTTATGGCAATGCCTCACGGCTTAAGTGAATAATACTTATGCGATGCCTCCGCGGCTTGAACTTTGAATAACAAGCGACATTTCAAAAATCTTGAATCATTTTTAACGGAAGATAAATACTTGGTTTTAAAACAAAGCTTAAGAATTATACTAGCTTTATGGGAAGATAGGTATAACAACTTAAGAAAGATAAAAGGAAGCTGTTTACTTGTTTGTTTATAAAAGCCTTGTATTGATTTACGTTAAGTGTAATAGGATTGTTTGATAAGTAGACATGTTATGATGCTACGTGTTAGTGTCTTGTAATCTTTGTGTAAAGTGAATTCTTTGCTGTGCTACGTTGCTAGCAGGTAAGTCCGTTCTCTTTATTATTATCACCTACACTTGGTATTTGTTATACGAGGCTTGCCCCGGCCAGTCATGATGCAGGTCTATCGGCTATCACGGTCACGAGACTATCTTGAACAGCGGTATGCTCGATTGATCATTCGGCGTTTGCTTTGATCAGGGAATCCGCATGCGATCTGTTGAGACTATCACGGTCTTTTGAGGCTATGCGGTGCGGGAGCCTAAGCGGATCTGGGGTTGATTGCCCCGATGCGAGAAATATCTAAATGCAGTGCAGTGTGTGGGACTGTGCGAGTGCGGAAGTCGAGGACTAGGCGAGAATGATACTATGGGCGATTGGCCTTGCTTCGATCATTCGCGGCCTAGAATAGACACTTCTGATTTTCCTATTCTTTGTTGTTTGTGATGTGGCACTATGTGTATTGAGCGATTGTATTTGTGAAAAGGTTTTGAATACTACGATTTCGTTTAAGTACTTTATAGTTTCACATACGGTAATTTTTGTTATCTTGACCTCGCCGGAGCTGCGTTAAATCTGCGGTAAGCGGCGGCGATGCTAGATCCACGTCCTTAGGATGCTTTGCGTTGGTGTCAGAGAACTCCAAATCTTACTAGGAGACTCTGCTTTTGGGTATGATCTCCACTGTATTGTAGATAGTTTTGTCTGATCGAGAATTATGGCGGGCAATCTGCCATATTACATTGTCTCTCGCTTAGAAAGTGCGTAGCCTTGTGTGCTTATTATGCGGTTGGGATATGCTTGCAAAACTTGGAGAAGTTATTTATATTATCTTAGAAAGGCAAAACTTTTCATCGAGATAAAGCGCTGTCTTACTTTATAAAGCCCATTTCTGTCTTGTTTTATATTCATTGATTTACTCGTGTATGACTACTTAGGTGCCCGGTAAGGCACGATCCACAGGCCGGAAGCGAATCGTGTGTGATTTTGCACCCGCATGATGCTGGTGGTGCCTCCACCGTCTTGAGGAAGCGAGTCGGGGCTCGAGTTGAGTTTCGAGGGAAGTAGGGGTGTTGGCGGATCACGTCATTTACCTCGGTGTGGTCGATGTAGTGAGACGCGTTGAAGTGTCATTAGTACGAGGAGCTTGTATTATTCTTTGCGGCCAGCGGGGCGTACTGTATCGGTAGCCGACCCGAGTAGTATTGGTAGGATAACCTGGAACTACTACGGCGATTCACGGAGCCCACGGTAGAAAGTCGCGGTGGAAGTTCGATTTTATGGTCGCTTGAGCGCCTTTAGTTTGGTATATCCTTAACCTGCATGAAATACTTGTATGTGTTGATGTTAATGATGTGACCAAGAGTGTTATGTTAGGATAGCTTTGTGCTTTAGTATGATTTAAAAATCACGGTTGAAAGTAGTGAGATGGGAAGTGGTAGAGGCTTTCGCTGATGTGATTTCGCGAGGATTGTTCGTGTGGGGAACGAGGCGTGTGTGATTGTGGGTCGGGTTGAAAGGACGTGATCACGGGTCAATCATGCCGGATGGAGTGGGGTCAGTTCTG
>JAQGDG010000650.1:0-78394 GCA_029844215.1 Przewalskia tangutica
CCCATGATTTGAGTCATACCGTGATTCACGCCAAGATCCGAGGCACTATTTGTCACGAATTCAACCTGCCCGTGGATCGTGCCTACCCCGTGCACCAAGAGACATACACGAGTAATCACGGAACATAAAGACACAGCATGGAACCAAAGTGTAATAAGCATGTTGGAATAAGTACATAAAGCAATTCAAAATTGCATCTTTCAAAGATATATAAATAACAACTCTTCAATACTTAACAATTAACTTTTTACAAACCTCGCCAACAATGCATTGGCTGCACTTCTAAGAATGATACGATAACAACGGCGACAGTGGTTCCGCCAAACTCCCCGAATGTAAACACTTACTACGATAGTGACTATACTAATCGATGCACCGAGAAACGCGAGCTTCCCAAACGCCAAACCCGTGACTCGAGCTGGTGGATCAACGACCGCGACTTCAACTCCGCTGCATTTAACGCACCGGGCGAGGTCAAGACAACAGTACCGAAGATGGAAACTAAAAACATCAGAATGAAATCTGCAATAGTCTATAAAGGAGACATGTATGATAACCAAACAATAGCTCACACAATAAGGCCATGTCGTTGCGGACTACGCCCCTCAAAGTCATCACTCAAATATAACTACTGGTCTCAAGCCCATAACATCAATCATGCCCGAATACCTTCCCACCACGCATAGCCTACGATAGAAAGCACCAAGGAATACACACAACACCTGTGTCCCACCTGTGGTTCAAACAGCCAAAGACAGTAGGCACGAAGGCATACCACTACTAACACCCATGATTAACAAAGGTCATAAATCAGACCATGATATCCGTTTAGACCGGGCCACATGATCAAGTCGTCACTCGCCTGCAGACAAATGCGCTGTTTAGCCCGAATCTGCTAGCCTCGCATAGGCCAATCCTCATAGGGGCTCCGCATGAGAGGTAATCAAGATTTGTAGCTACTTCCCTGGCGATTTCTGTTTCACTGGCAAATCGCATGGCCACATAGACCGTGCAGATGCATCATAAAGGCCGCATACTCAACCCGGGAACTTCAGAGTTCCGCATGGATCTCGACCTGCATTTAGGTTTCGACCGGCTAACCTGCATCGCCAGCCTACTCCTCGCAAGACGAGGTGTGCCCACCCTCCGAATAAGTCGCAGCTGGTACAATACCAACATAACGGCCATATCAAACAACTTTAAGCACGTTTGTGTCTCCTTTAATTAACATCACAAGATATCAACACACGAAAGTATCCTAGTATGCTACTTATCAATCAACAAAGAAAGCACACAAGTGCTATCACAAAACCAACAATAATCGTTATACACACAAGGTACTTCTACTATATGTCAACAAGTTCGGTTTTATCCCCAAAGTACTTCATACATTAACTTTAAAGATACGCTACTTTCACAAAAGTCACACAATAATTCGTAGTTATGTTAAAAATGTAGCGATTATCCTTTTTAAGTAAACTAAAACACTTTACCTTTGTAAAATCAAGAATTGACATTATTTTCAAACGTCCAAGTTTGCTCTAATTTCAAATGTTCACGTTTATTTTAGCGGTTTCAGAAGTTCATAGTTTATTCATTTAAGAATATAATTTTCTTTAAATACCTGAGAAACATATGTTTATGATGCGAAAGTAGGATATTCTTGCTTATAACAATCTTATTTCAAGAAACACTATCTAGAAATGTTATTTTGTCCTCATCTTAGCTTCTATGTAGATGGAAGTTTTTACTGGTTTTTATAATACTTAATCACAAACATTTCCTTTATTAACACATGTTGGGTTTGTCGATACACATTCCGACTAAATCGCAAGAAACATTCTGCCGCTATACCTAACTTCCCATAAAGTGCTCTAGTATAACTCTTAAGTTTTCAAAACTAAGACATTACTTCTTCTTTCAAAATGATTCAAAAAATCTTTTGAAATACTTCAAGTTCTTTATTAACACATACCGTCATATAGTTCAAATCAGCTTACCTTTAAAACCACAAGTATCTTACCAAACATAAAGTCATATAACTAATCTCCCATAAAGCCGTTATAAATACTTTATGTTTTAAACCAATCAAATACATTTAGCACATGTACCACATCAGCATTTGCTATAGTTCTACATATCATGCTAGAAGAGATAAAGAGGTTCACATACCTGGCATTTATGCATCGACTGTAGCAAAACGCTCCAAGTACTTTCAAACCGCTACTTCCCTAAGCCGCGACGCGCGCACGATAGTACTTCCACCTATAAGGCCACAAGGCGCTTATTAACGTAGGGTCTTCGAGAATATTCTACACGAAATTCGCACCTCCCGCAACAAATAAGAAATCTCTCCTTCTTTATCGAGGCCGCCATCAAGCCAACCAGTGGGTTATACATCTAACCCTAACTGCACAATTCTACTCCACTGCATTACTACACAAGTCTACTGTAATACACCCTATGTAATTACAGTCAAGATTTTCTTTCAAAAGGTTTCTTATTATTCAAAGCTTAAGTCGAAAGACATCACGATAACTACGCTCAAGACTATATATAGTATACTTCAACTATATAATCAACAACATGTAATTTCCAATTACAATAGGGGGACAAGATATTTACCTCGATAAGCCCATAATTATCCTAGTTTAAATGTCGATCCTGAGCAAGGTTTAGCTCCTACTCCGCGCCCGACTCCGCCTCCAAACAACCCTTAGAAGTTCTAACCAACTTCTACTTATAACTTCAACTACGTGAAGATTTACTTAGGGTCTTTGTGATCAAGGGAAGTATAATAGTATTTCCTGGCTTTGTAAAGGTATAACCTTAGAATACTACAAGGTATATGGCTAAGGTAATTGGGCATTATAACAATACTTTGAGAGTATTTTTACCAAGAGTGGGGTGTTTTATACGAGACAACTAGCAGTGAGGGTACCCCACGCCACACTACTAGGAGTGGAGGCTCTGCCAAGGGTGAGGAGGACGAGAACAACTCTTTCTGGGAGGAGGATTTCTAACACTTAGGAAATATTTGGAATGGATGGAAGAAGTCATCCTAAGGGGGTATTTATAAGATAAGCCAAGGCCAACCAACGGCCAAGATCATGCCAAGTGCAAGGCAAGCAGAGGCCAAGATCTTGCCAAGTGCCCCTTAACCAACTAACACACAAATATCCTACCAACTCCATGACAAAATAGCACACTCGCCACCCTTGACCGCCTGGTGTTCCAATGAGAGGGTGACAAGTGTCGCCTCGTTGGTCCAACAGCTTCGCCCCAAAAATCCGCAAAAATTAAACGCATATAGCCGGAATTTTCCTCACGTAAAGTCAGGAAACGCTTCGGCCGAAAAAAACGACTTAATTCCGCAATGGAACAAAACAATTTACTGTCTATTCAAGTTCGAATTTTTCACGCATGTCCTCACCGCATATACCGGAAATACTGGTATAACATTCTCTCTCAAACATTCATTCCAACGCTCCTTCTAAGTCTCAAAATAACGCGCGCCAAAGATAGTCTCCACTACTATACTTACGGTAATCAATCCCACACACCGCCACGTAAACAACTCGCGTTAACTACCTCCATCCAAGTCCACGAGGAAACACCTCAATATCACCACAAATACCTTTCCTGGTCTAAATATACTCTAGCATATTTTCACAAAAGAAATGATCACATCTACGATCGCCATACATGCCGCTCTTTCCTCACGTGGTCGATCTACCAGACACCTAACTCCTTCATAACTTACCACATTTCCTGCTACTGCTTCGGCCTAAAACTCGGGGTTACTATCTCTGCTGGATACCACTTTGTCACTACGTCGCGCAGTCTTCGTTCGACGACTCAACAAACGGTACCGGCCGGGTTAGCGATCCCCGAGACCCTGCACCACTTCTCTCAGACGCGCTACACGGCAGCCACGACCGTTCTGCTCCCGCTGGCAGGCTCGCTTCTTTATACGCCACCGAACATAACAATACTCTAAAACTCGATGCATCGCTCCAAGTCGGATCTGAAAAGCTAAATATATGTGCAACCCCGACCTATTCTTCACGAACTCAAAAGGCCCAAAGAATCGTAAAGCAAGTTCCTTCAAGGTTTAAAATCGCCACACTGGTCCGGTGGTACTTTCAAGAAGACCTAATAATAACCTGAATCCTAAGGCTGGTCAGCCGATTATCCGCATCATTTCTCGAGGCTGCCGTAACTCTTCTAGACAAGCTTTAATTCTATCCACAAATTACCGAAATGTTCTCAACTAACTGATTCAATTCGCTTAACATCGAACTAATCGGACCCAAGAATCTCACTTCCGCTTCCTACAGCCCCAAGCGCGACATTCAAAAATGAATGCAGAAGTCTAAACACTCTCCACAGAGACAACAACTCTACAACTACCTCAATAGCACACACCGGCCCGAGTGGCGAACGCGACCGAGACTCACCCGAAGTTCCTAACCTCGCCGTAAAACCTCCGTAGAAAGCAAGCACCAAACCTCGCTCCACCGTTCGCCTTAAGGTGTAGGTAGCACCTCGCAGCCCTACAACCTTTCATGTAACTCACGCATAACCCTCTCGAGTAAACGGCCTCGCAAACACGCACGGGCCGGGACTCTCCTTTACCACTCATCGTCGAATGTGATCTCACGCACTGTAGACTGGCATCCAAACTCAGCTGGGCCTAACACCCTATGACCTTACCTCAAGGCGGGACCACCTACAAACTGGACCACACTCAAATATGCTGGCTGATTCCGCAATACTCCGGAATCTGCCCTAAGAACATCGCAAAACATTAGCTCCCGGACCGTGGGAATAATTTCACAAAATCACGTTATTTAAAACCTGGGTCTTCTTAGCTCAACTACCCTCTTTCATTTCACACTACTCAGGACTTTATCCCACAAACATAGCTTGTTTTTGCACTATGCACTCCATAACGCACAACCATAACACTACACCTTTACTCGGCATTTACCTTGCATCTTCAAGGTCTCTACAAGATACCACTCTAAGGCCTACACTTTCTATCCCCAAATCTTACTGTTAATCTAACCAAGATTTCTAATCACCATTTACACAATGCTATCAGAATATAACACTTAAGGTATACTCACCCATCACACATACTAAACTCCTGTAGGTTAAAGATCTATCTGTATTCCATCGCTTCACTTCGGCCGTTTAATCAAACTCGCTTCGTAGGGCGACAATGCTTAAGCATGACGAACTACCCACCGATCCTCGGGCGTTAAGTCCTCCTGCATGTATTAATTCTTTCGACATCGACTGACACATAGTACAATAAGACCAACCAAAAGACCGACATTCCCGGACGACGCCGCTTACATCGTGAACACCGATAAAAATCAACTGGACGGGCCGGAACCTTCGCAGGACGGTGAACCCAAGCTCGAGCTCACTAACTCGTGATGCCTAACGCCCCGAACTCGCTGGGAGGACCTTCAGACCGGTGGATGCGACACCACTGGGCTATGGTACGATCGCCAAAGTTACTAAAGGACTCACGCTCGCCCTCTCGCCGTCAGTCTTCGTTAACCCGCTGATCTTTACGTTCGTCACGCGCATAAGCCTGCATAATAAAGCATGCCAAGCTCAATCAAGAATTACTTTGCACAACCTTCTCGCTGATATTCACAAGACTCACAGACATCGTATACTCCGCAGTCAAATCCATAGTTAGTAACATGGCTGTCTGGCAATCTATACTGCTCCTACGCGGAACCAAGCAAGCCAGTAATATCACGTCGCAGTAGGGAACGCCGCCACGTGTTAAACTCGACGTAAGCAGCGACGCCGCGAAACTTCCCCGAATTTAAGCACCACCTGTGTGACGACAAGATGTGCCCACGCAACCTCTCCTTCCAACTCAACTCGCAGCTTCCTCGGCCGCTTCTCGCTTCTCCGGGTTCAAAGGTTCTAATACGCGAGCATAACTAGTGGAAAGAACATGTTGTAGGTCTCAACTCATAACACACTTCAAGGTACGATCTCAGAGTGAGAAGAATAGAAACTAACTCACACATCCTATAAACCATCGATATTGGGTGTAGCACAACACACCGAGCAATCAAGATTTCATCGATACTTGGCTCAGAGACACTTTCCTATGATTAATCGCCTGATAATACTTCCTTGTCACTAATTCAACCCGGCCTGACTCCGTGCCTTACCTGCACCCAAGTAGACATACATCGTAGTAATCGAACATAAAGACAATACATGGAACCAAAGCACAAGACAAAGGAAATAGTACATGTGCTAACTTTAAAAATCTAATCTTCGTGATATATATAAAATAACAACTTTTCAACACGGTCAGCTTAACTTCTTTTACAACCCCCGCCCACAATGCGCATTTCGCTGCACTTCTAAGAATGATACGACAACAATGGCGGACAGGGCCCCGCCACACTCGAACGAAACACTTAATACGACAGTGACTATACCATCGATAAGCCTCCGGAGAAACTGAGCTTCCCAAACGCTGGAACTGCGGACCCGAGAGCTAGATCAACGATCGGTACTCAACCTGCTGAGATTTAACGCAGCCTCTCTGGGCAAGGTCGCATAACAGGTGCCTGGTATTGCAGAACTAAAAATATCAGAAATGAAATCAGCATAGTCTATAAAGTGGTGAGACACTGGGATGATAACCAACTACGCTTCACAATAAATAAGCAAACTATGAAAGCCAAGTCAGGGACTCACGCCTCAAAGTCATCACTCAAATATAACTACGAAGTTCAAGCCCATAACATCAATCATGTCTGAATACCTTCCTCACGCTTCTACCATGATAGAAAAACGCTGGTTGAATACACGTAACACCCGTCCCAATTGCGGTTCAAATAAAACAGCAATGGTAAGTACGAAGGCATAGCCGACTACTAACACCCACGCATTCGGCCAAGCGTCATAAATCGATTACGACATCCGCTTGCACTGGCCACATGACTGTGCCGCCACTCGCCTGGCAGATCAATGCTGCCCACTTAACTTCACTCCGCATAGGCCAACTCCTTACAGCCCGCACGCAGGTATAACCCTCGCATCGAGGGTAGCTACTCTCAGATCGCCCCGACTCGCAGCCGCACGGCCAATAGCATCGCACGACCATAGCGCCGCACACTAACTCGAACTCCCGTAGTTCCACGATCCTCGACCCACGTAGGTATTCGAATCATGGTCCTGCATCACCGAAAGTGCTCAGCCCCGCATCGTAGGCGCCTTAACCTCTAAATAAGTCAAGGCAGTTGGTATTACCAACATAACTACCGAGCAGTCAAACAACTTTGGCACAATGAGGAAACCTTTACACTAACATCAGCAAGATACTACCACACGAGTATCCCAAAGACGTTTACTTATCAATCAACAATGCTAGTATTAAGTACACAAACCAACACAATCGTTATACACACAAGGTACTTTCACTATACGCCAACAAGTCAAGTTTTATCCCCAAAGTACTTCATACATTAACTCTTTAAAAGATAATGCTACTTCACAAAAGTCACACAATACCCGGTAGATAAGGAAAATAGAGGATTATCTTTTAAAGTAACCAATTACTTCTTGTAAAATCATAGCAACATTCTTTCCAATGTTCAAGTTTGCCTAATTTCCAAATGCTCAAGCTTGCCTAATTTCCCATGTTCAAGTTTCTCATTTAGAAAGGTTTCAGAGTCTTATGTTCATTCATTTAAGAATATAATTCTCCTTAAACAACTGAGAAACATAAGCCTTATAAGTCGAAAGGCAGATATTCTGCTTTTATAACAATCTTATTAAGAATGAAGTGATTCAGAATTGCCTATTTTGTTCTATCTACTTATCAGACGGAAGTTTCTGACCGTTTTAATAATAATTTAATTATTAAAAACATTTCTATTAACGCCGCAAGGGTTTGTTTCGCTACACATCTCCGACGCAAATCATGAAACATTCTAAGCCGTTATACCTAACTTTCCATGCTGGGCTAGTATAACTCTTAAGTTTTCTAAAAATCAAGTATTACTTCTTCTTTCAAACGATTCAAAATCTTTAAATACTTCGTTCTTTATTAACACATAACAAGCCGCTATAGTTCAAATCGCTTACCTTTTAAAAACCACAAGTATTTTCTTACCAAATATAAAGTCGTTATAACTAACTTCCCATAAAGCCGCTATAACACTTTACCTTAAACCAATCAAATACATTTAGCATACGACGTTTCACCGCATTTATGTTCACACATATCATGCTAAGAGATAGGAGGTTCACATACCTCGGCGCATTTCCAGTATCGACTAATAGTGAAAACGCCTCCATTTTCTCAAACCGCCATACTCCAAGGAAACAAGATCGCGCCACGCATAGTACTTCCACCTATAAGGCCACGCGCTTTATTAACACTGCTGTGTCTCTTCGCATCATTCTACGTAAACTAAGAAGACTCTCCCCGCAACTGCAAATCTCCTCCTCTTTTATCGGTGCCGCGCATCAAGCCAAATCTATGTGGGGTTATATAATCTAACCCTAACTGTACACCCTACCTCCACTACACTACTACACAAGTCTAACACACATCCCATGTAATACAGCTCGCACTTTCTTTCAAAAAGGTTTCTTATTATTCGTGCTTAAGTCAAAGACATCACGATAATCATACGCCTAGCTTCCTATATATAGTATACTTCAAACTATATAGTTCAACAACTGCACTTCCAATTACAATGGGAGACAAAGATATTTCACCTGATGTTTCATAATTATCCGAAGCCAGTCGTTTCCATCCCGGAAAAGTTTAGCTCCTACTCCGCGCCCGACTACCCAAACAACCCTTAGGAAGCTCTAACCAACTTCTACTTATAACTTCAACTACTATACATTTACTTAGTGGTTTCATAGACCCAAGGGAAGTATAATAGTATTTCGGCTTTGTAAAGGTATAACCTGTACTACAAGGTATAATGGCTAAGGTAATTTGGGCATTATAACAATACTTCAGAGTATTTAATAAGAGGGGGCATTATAATTAAATAACTAGCAGTGAGTACCTCACACCACACTACTAGATGGGTAAGCTGAGGCTTCCAGACAACTAGGGTTAGTGTGGGAGGGTACCCCAATGCCACACACTACTTATGGCGGAGGCTCTGCCAGTGAGGGGAGGGACGAGAACAACTCTCTGGGCTTAGAGTGAGGATTTCTAACACTTATAAATATTCGAATACGGGCAATACCATGGTATTTATAGATGCTGGCAAGCCAACCAACGCTAAGATCATGCCATGCAAGGTGTTTTAGGCCAAGATCTTGCCAAGTTGTTCCTAACCAACTAACACACAAATATCCCACTAACTCCATGACAAAATAGGCACATCTTTCTACCACCCTCACCGCCTGTGACCAATGAGAGTAGTGGACAAGTAATGCCTCTTTGTCAGTCCAAAATGTTTGCCTCTAAAAACTGCAAAATTAAAAATTATAATGAATTTTCCTACTGAAGTCAGGAATCGTCATCAAAAACGACTTCCACCCAAAGGCCGCGAACAAAACACCGCCAAGCCTATTTGAAGTCTAATAAGTCAATACATTTTCCTATTGACGCTTCACGCAAAGCCAAACTTTGTTTTATACTTATTCTCATTCAAAATCGTGATATATTATTATTATTACCTGGCACCATTTAACCGGGCAGCGCGCGATGGCGAGCCATGGCGCACATCCAACCTAAGATTATTTCACATCAAGTCTTCTCTTTTTTAAACGTCCAACGTATTTCTTTTTTCATTCATAAAGTTGTTATAACCAACTTCCCATAAAGGGGATCACTGCCAACCAAATTCATTTAACACATGCAGTTCACATATCATGCTAGAGATGTAAGAGGTTCACATACCGCGACGACATCGATTAGCAAATGTCCAAGTACTACAACCTTGCTATATTCGAGTACGACCGTAGTACTTCCACCTATAATGGCCATACACCTATTACTTAGAGTATTTCACTCAGATACTTTCACAAAGTCTTATCAAGGAGGAACAATGTGGATTACACGCCTAGGACGGTTCAATACTTCACAGAATACAAGATCAGAATAATCTGTAATTACGTAATTCTAATATCCATTCTATATGTTTTCCTACATTACACATGTTCCAATTACCGTAAAGATCATTATAAGCCCAAAATTATCGTTATGCGATCGAACGCTTATCATAATTTGTACGAAAAAGCAAAAGTTTCTAATAACTTCTTAAACACTTCAACTCCGTAACACTTAGCTAAATTTTCAACAAATTTAGCTAAGTTGTGAAATCTTTCTAACTTTTGGTTAATAGTCTTCCTAATACACTCAAGAACACTTTTTAAGAATTTTTAAAGTTTTAGAGAACGAGAACTACAACAGCTGTGAGTATTTTTGCCTAATTTCTTGGATGAAGAATAGTTAAACATTTTATGGACATTCGGGAGATTGACATTTCTAGATTGAACGGGGTCCCATTATCTATCTACTACACTTTGCACTTGACCAAATGTTTAGGCATTTTTCATGTAAAAGTGTACAAACATTGCCAACAATCTTAACCTTGACCTTTGATACATCGCCTCCTTTGGTCCAAAATATTTCATCTTCAAAATATCCCTGCCTCCTGTATTACGTCCTTGGCCCCACGTGACCAATTCCGATAAAATTCCATAATTTAAATATTCCAAAAGTTCGAATCCGAATCCAATTCTCTTAATACCTTTTCCTTCACAAAATCCAAACTTCCCAAAAATCACATCTTTCTTCCTTTCCAATTTTAAGGTCTTCTAACGACGCTCACACATAACTACGGGTATAACAAGATATAACATGCCCATGGAATCCTCATCTCGTACATGTCTTCAGAGCTACCGAGTAATAATCGATATAACACGCCTAATCCTCATCTACATGTCTTAGAGATAATCCATGGAGTAATAATACATAATTATGCCCGTAATCCTCATCACTACGGAATAAAACAACCGAATAACTTGTCGAACTAATACTTATCGTATAAGCAGAGTAATAAAACAATCCGAATCTAACTTACTTATATGCCCCGAATTCATCGTAGCATGTCCAAGGATCTCACAAGAAATATGAAGCTATACTTCAGACGCCCAAGTTTCATAATCAGTATTCTCCAACCGAGTCACACAGATATAATACTTGCACTAAGGCTATCTACGAATAGGCATTCATAAAATCTTTAGACTCATTTTATATACTCAAGGCACTTTTCGCTTCACTTCCGAATTTAACAAAGTACGACATATGATTCTTAAAATGACTATATAAAATTCCAAGATACTAATAACCGTAGTATCAAGTCATATACTTTTCAAACAAGTCACAATACTTTTGAACTACATAAAGACTTCTAAATCAATGACTTTTTACTTAAAACTTTAAGCAATCGATGCTTCAAATCAATTTGTCTTTCTTCCTTAAGTCATTTATCCTTATTTACATCAAGAGTAAACCATTCTTTCATCTTTCCAAAAGATTATAATAACTCTCAAAAGTCGTTATACTAACTTTATTCTTTAGACACTTACATTTTTCTTTATAACCAAGAGTTATATTTTCAAATCAAGTTACATAACTTTCAAAATACTAAGAAATTTAGAAACCATTTTTATCTTAGAATATCAAATCTCTTTAACTTGATTTCAAGAAATAAGCAAAGTTGTTAAGAACATATTAACGCATGGAATTAAGATTTAAATTTTAGAAAGATCATTTTTTGATAGGTTTTTAGTCAACTTAAGTTTATATCCAGTTGTTAGGCTGTAATATCAAAGGCCTAGTATGTAGTTCGTTGAGTCTAGTTTCCGCAACAAACCGCGTCGATAGGAAATCGAGTAGAGTTATGGTTCCCAGGCGCAATGAGCGTAAAAGTATATGCCGTTACAGCAACGCGGCGCCAGAGTCCGCGGCGCCGATATGCTGAAAATTCTTCGTTGCGCGCCCACGCGAATGCGGGACTACGAGTCCGTTGAGGTTTCAGGCGCCGTGGTTTCGAAATTAAAAATCGTAAGATATTTTTTTAAAAGGCCATTACAGCCTACCATCTGATTTTGTGTGTTATTTATGACCAAGTTTCAAGACTTGGTCATTCATATATGTAAACCCTCTTTTAAAATGATATGTTTTCATTTAAGTACTTTAAAATCCTTCCCATCTCTCTTATCAAAACTCAAGGCCTAGAGAAATCATGCGCAAGTAAGGAAAGCAGTGCTAGATCCAGATCTTTGGTGATCAAAGGCAAGTGAAATTTGTCTGGAGGCTAATTTGGGTATGCTCTGTTGTAATTAGTTTTGAAAATTGTGTATGCATAAGAAAGAACTTGTAGTTGTTGCTTTACTTATGCAGGTAACAATGATTTAAATACTGGGATAAGCAATGATATGGGTTATATGTTATAGCCAAAATACTTTTCTTAAAACTTATGTCTCATTTTAATTTGTCTTGTTTATATTACACCACGTACATCCCTTGTATGACTAATTGCGCCTCCAGTAGTTGAATCGGTCGACATGTAAGCTAAGATAAGACAAAATTGTATTACATTTTCTAGATCATGGCTAATAAGAATCGTTATAAAGTATAACTTATTCACAACGTCATTATGTTACTTAATTTAAAAGCATGTATTTAAGACTAAGAACCTTGAATTTAAAAGGTTAAGAACTTTATTTTTCAAGTCATGACTTGATTTCTAAAGGAAGAAATGACTTGATTTAAATATATAAAATACTTGATTTGGAAAGCATGGATTTCTTGATATTCTAAAGATAAGAGATCTTAAATTCTAAGTTAAGAAACTTGATTTATAAAGTTAAGAGACTCAAGTATTTTAAAAGTTATGTAACTTGATTTGAAAGTATAAGTCCTTTATAAAAAATGAATTAGTCCAAGGCATAAAGTTAGTATAACGACTTTATGGGAAGTTGGTTATATTAGCTTTATGGAAAGTTAAAAGAATGATTTCTAAGTAAGATAACTTAAACAAAGAATGACTTGAAATAAAGGCAAATTGTTTTAAGGCCTCAATTGCTAAAGTTTTAAAAAGAAAAGGAGTCATTTTAAGAGTAGAAGTATGTAGCACTGGGTTAAATTCTGATTCATTTTATTAAGACATTTATTAAGTAAACTAAAAGGAGTGTATATGACAGCACTAATGGGATTTCTTAACTTGCTTACGATTGTATGAGCCAAATATTTATGTATGACACCCAGGCGTGGTATACCTTATTCATTATGACATTCCCCCGGGCAAGATACCTTCCGTGATTTTTACCCATGAATGCGGGAATACCTTACGGGCGACTTATGACATCCATCGCGCAATGCGAGATACCTTACGCGGCTAGACTTATCGCTCCCGAGCGTATACGGCTTCCACACTAGCAGAAATACAAGTAAGATTGCTTAATGATATCGCCCCCCCTGATCGCGAGCCTCCATTTTTATTTAGTAAATACTATTTACTCATTGAGTAAGCAGGTAATTTGATTATCATAAGTCACCTTTATTTAGATATATATAAATTACAAAGATTTTCCGCTACATACTTACATATCCGCCCTTCCTGCCGCGCTCATGCCGCGGTAACAGTGGTGGATCCTCATTCGATCACATAAAAAGCCCATTTCTCCGAGGCTTGTCTTTTGGTACCTTTCGATGTTAGAGATTATGTCACAACGAGGCTCCCGCCACCTGTATTCCGTAAATCAGAGTCACAACATGGTTTGGGCTGTAAGAACAAAGTTCAACCACAAAATATGTTATGAAGGCGTATCGCTAGCCTCGTGATGTTTATTGTTGTTACACCTCAATTCATCCCGCTATGGAAATTTACAGAGCTAAGATTTAAAATTTTAGAAGATTTGCATTGTTTACGAGTCAACTTTGAGGTGGAGTACACCAGTTAAAAGCGTTTGTCATGTTTCAAAGGCCTAGTGAATACGTTGAGTCTAGTATCCAACGCAATCAACCGCTCGCACATCAATCGGTACGAAAGCCAGTTACCAAGCCATGCGCAATATAAACAAGTGTCGCCAACTGCCGACGGGCGCCACCGCTGCCGATACCAGCATCGCTCAGCGCCGCGGCATCGAGCTACCGCTCGCCAAGACTGGCACGCCAGGCGAACAAAACACAAAACGATCAAAGAGGCTACGGTTCCTACCGGGCCAGCATGAATTGACCAAGTCTTGAAGACTGGTCATTCTTCAAGCTCTCACCTCTCCAAAAATCTTCCTTCCGAAAATCAAGAGGAATCAAAGCTGAGGAAAATATGAAAAAGCCAACGGCTACCGGCCGTGGTATTTTGGAAAAGGATAGCAAACTTGTTGGAATAATACAAGCTCTAAGGTAACACTCAGAGCTATGTCATGGAAGAAGAAAGAAGATCATAAATATCGCTCTTAGACGCATGGTAAGAAATACAATATGAAAGGAGGCTATCATACGCAAACATAGGCAAATACACAAACTCAATGTTATACATCATTTACACATTCAAGTTACTAACAAGTGGATTCGTTAAATTCTTTGACGTTGAATTTAAAAGGTCGTCACAAAGGAAATGTCGCTTTTTGTCACGTAACCCAACCGGCTCCGTGGATCGTGCCTTACCCCGCACCCAAGTAGACATACATCGAGTAATCACGGAATAAACACAACTATACGAGATAACGTATATAAAACAATAATCAGGAAAACTTGCCTTTCTACATATATAAATGACAACTTTTAACATGAGCAGTTTAATCTTTTACAAACCATGCCTACAATAAGACGTAACCTCTAAGAATGATATGAGCAATAATGGCGGACAGGCCCCGCCAAACCCCGAATGTAAACACTTACTACGCAGACTACACCATCGATAAGCCTCGCGAAACGGAGCTTCCCAAATCGCTGTTGTGACCTCGAGAGCTAGGATCAACGATCGGTACCTCAACTGCGGCATTTAACGCAGGGCGAGGTCATAACAACGAGTACCAGTATGTGAAACTAAAAATACCAAATGAAATCATAATAGTCTATAAAGCGAGAGACGTGTATGATGACCGAACTACGCTTTACAATAACTATAGCGATCGTATCAAGTGTGGACTCACGCCTCAAGTCATCGCCAAAGAACATAACGATGGGTCTCACGCCCACAACATCAATCGTGCTCGTGGACACATTCTCATCTTGGCGCTTTATGATATAAAAGTTCCAAGGAACACACGAACACCGTGTCCCACTGCCATAATAACACCGTGACGGGTAAGTGCGAAGGCATAGCTGTCTACTAACACCCATGCATTAACAAGGTCATGAATCAGATTATAAGATCTGTCTGACTGGCCACATGATCAAAGCCGCCACTTGCCCGCAGATCTAATGCGCGCGTCTAGTCCTGGAACTTCCAGCAGCCTCGCATAGGCCAATCTCATCGCCCGCACAGGCGTCCCCGCATCGAGGGTAGCTTTCTCGCATCGCCCCGACTTCGCAGCCGCACGGCCACAAGGACCGCATGCCCATAAAGCGACGAGCACTAACCTCGAACTCGTAGTTCGCATAAAGTCCCGGGACTGCATGAGGTATTCTCAATCATAGTCCATCGACCCGCCGAGTCTACCCCAGACGGAGGGCTTAACCCCTAATCATCTCAAGAGATGAATGCCACAATACTATCATAACGATCGATAGTTAATAAGCACAATCAGGAAACCCTTCACACAAACATCACAAGATACTAACACACGTAGCATCCCAACACGTTTACTTATCAACGAATCAAGAAAGTATTACAAGGCTATCACAAACCAATACAATCAAGTTGTTCACACAAGGTACCTTCTACTATATGATTAACAAAATCGGTTTTTATCCCCAAAGTACTTCATACATCAACTCTTTAAAAGATACTTACTTTCACAATGTCACACAATACCCGTAGTATAAAATGTAGTGACTATCCTTTAAAGTAAATCAATTACTTCTCTTTGTAAAATCAAGTAACAACATTATTTTTCAAACGCCCAAGTTTGCCTAATTTCAAATGTTCACGTTTCTTATTTTTAGAAAGGTTTCGTAGTTCATAGTCTTATTCATTTAAGAATATAATTCTCTTTTAAACAATCGAGAAACATAAGCCTTATATGTGAGTAGGATATTCTTGTTTATAACAATCTTATTACAAAGACCATGATCTAGGAAATATCATTTTGTCTCATCTTAGCTTCTATGCGGATGGAAGTTTCACGTTTTCATAATACTTAATTATTCAAAACATTTCCTTTATTAACGCTGCAGCGGGTTTGTCGATACATTCGATTTCCAAATCAAGAAAGCATTCTTAAGCCGTTATACCTAACTTCCCATAAAGCTAGTATAACTCTTAAGTTTTCAAACACCAAGTATTACTTCCTTTCAAAATGATTCAAAATCTTTTGAAAATACTTCAAGTTCTTTCTTATCATATAACAAGCGCTTATAGTTCAAATCAGTTACCTCTTAAAAACCACATGTATTTTCTTACTAACATAAAGCTGTTATAACCAACTTCCCATAAAGCCGTTATAACACTTTATGTTTAAACCATTCAAACACATTTAGCACATGACGCTCACCGTACTACATAGTTCACACATATCATGCTAGAGAGATGGAAGAGGTTCACATACCTCGCGACGATTATCGACTAATAGCAAAATGCTCCGAGTACCTCAAGCCGTGGCTACTCCTTAAGCCAAGTAGAACGCGCCACACGTAGTACTTCAACCTATAAGGCCACGCGCTTATTAACATTTAGGTCTCATCGTAGAACTTTCTCACAGAAATTTCGTGACCTCCCCGCAACAACAGAACCTCCTCTCTCTAACGAGGCCGACTACCAAGCCAACCAGGGGTTATCGTCTAACCCTAACGGTACAATTCTACTCCACTACTCTTACTACACAAGTCTATGTAATCCCATGTAATTACAGTTCAGTACTATATATAGTATACTTCTACTATACAATCTAACAACATGTAATTTCCAATTACAATAGGGGGACAAGATAATTACCTCGATAAGCCCATAATTATCCGAGTTTAAAGTCGATCCTGGGCAATCGTTTAGCTCGACTCAGCGCTCAACCCGCTCTAAACCACCCTGAAGTTCTAACCAACTTCTACACAATACTCCAACTGACTATGGAGATTTTCCTAGAGTTTCGGTTTTGGACCGACGGAAGTATAATAGTATAACCGCTTTTTGTAAAGGTATAACCTTAGAATACTACAAGGTATATGGCTAAGGTAATTGGGCATTATAACAATACTTTCGAGTATTTCTACCAAGGGGTATTATATGAAAACAAACTAGGCTGTGGGTACCCCACGGCCACACCACCCAGGAGGGGGGGTGGCTACCCTCGCCTACCCCACTGTGGGGAACCCTCGCCAAGGGGGCCGCACGAAAAGGGGACGGGGAAGGCTCTCAAGACTTAGGCATTTTGGACGAAGAAGTTCATCAAAGGAGAGGGGTATTTATAGCACAAGCCAAGGCCAACCAATGGCCAAGATCTAGCCAAGTGCCTAGCAAGTGTAGGCCAAGATTCACCCAAGTGTCCTAGCCAACTTGCACACAAAATATCTACCAAAAATATCTCCCACTTGCCTCCCAAATCGTCCACGCCACGACTTTGCCCACCAATGAGAGGTGCCAAGTGCAGCCTCTCGTTGGTCCAAAATGTTCCGTCTCTCTAAAAATCCGCAAAAATACTAAATGACATAGCGGAAATTCCCTACGAAAGTTGTGGAAAACGCGTTTAAAAACGACTCTAACCAAAGTTGTGCACAAACATATTTCGACCCAGGTGCCACACGGGGTGACACGTGTCGCCCCGATTCGTCAAAATATTTAGTCTTCCGAAAATATCCAAATAGGCCAAAATCTCAAAATCAAATCGGGCCCCACAAAACCGTAAATTTCTCCCGTGGGCCCCACGTGACCATTTTCGAAAATAAAATTCCATAATTCTCTAATATTCCAGGAAGTCCGAATACCAAATCTGGGAATCCAATTCCCATAAACGAACCTTTTTCCTTCACAAAAACCGAAACTTTTCCGTGGAAAATTCACCTCTTTCTTCCTTTCCAATGTTTCGCCATTCTCAGACGCACGTCCCGCATACATACCGAACTACGGGGTATAACATTCTTCCTTAGAAACATTCGTCTCAATGTTCCTTCTAAGTCTCAAAACAAGCGTGCCAAGATAGTCTTCACTACTATACTTACGAAACAATCCCGCCATACCGCCACGTAAATACCGCGCAACACTTACATCTAAGTCCACGAGAAACACCTCTACATCACCACAAATAATACTACTTTGTCACTTTGTCGCGAGCACTTGTCTGACGACCCAACAAACAGCACGGCCGCATGCGATCATCACCGTTGTACACCGGATTCTTATCACATTTCGACATCGCTCACAGTATCCATAACTCTGGGTTACTATCTCTAACGTGGTCATCATTAATCGATCATTGCGGATGGATCTTCGATACTTTCCGAACATAACAATACGAAGACGGACGTCCTTCCTCCTAAGTCGGACGGCAAATGCTAACATATAGGCAACCTGGCCTATTCTTCACATGAACTCACAAAGGCCCAAAGTAACTCGCTAAGTTCCTTCGTTTAAAACTCGTCACACCGCCTGGTGGTACTTTCAAGAAGACCGACCAACTCGAACTCTAAGCGTCGTCGCCGATTATCCGCACAATTCCTCCGAGCTGCCGAACTTCTTCTAGACAAACCTCACTATCCACACCACTGGAACAAGCTCAACTAACTATCTCAACCACGCCAACATCGAACCAATCGACCAAAACTTGCATTTCGCTTTGCGCGCCGTAAGGCGACATCCAACACCGAAATGGTAGCTTAAACACTCCTCAACCGAGACAACGATCTCACGGCTACTCTGCAAATCAAAACATCGCCCGAGGCGAATGCGTCGGAGACTCACCCGAGTTCCTAGCCCGCCGTACAAACTCCCAGAAGAGAAACACCGTACTGGCTCCATCGTTCATAAGGTGAAGGTAGGCACCCGCAACCTCACAACCTTTCGATAACATCAACATCGCCGAGGAACGACCACGACCGAGAACACGATAGTCGCCCCATCGCCGTACCACCGGTCGAACGATCCACGAACTTGCACGGCTAACTAAACATGGGCCTAACACCTCGCGACCTAACACAAGAGGGACCACCACAACCGACTTCACCACCAAACCTACCGCGGTTGACCTGCACGTAGCCTCAACCTGACGGCAAGCGCAAAATACCATCTCCCAAGGAACAATCTTACTAAACACGTTACGAAAACTCGCGGTCTTCTTAGCTCGACTACCTTCCTTCAAATCACGCTACTCGGGACTTATCCCACGAACATAGCTCACGTGCACTATGCACTCCTATAAGGGTCAAACATAACACTACACCTTTCGAGACGGCCTTACCTCTAAGGTCTTTACGATAACACTCTAAGGCTCACACCTTCTCTATCCCCAAATCTTACTCGGCTAACCCACCACGATTCTAATCACAACTAACACTTTGCCATCGTAACATAGCACTTAAGGTATACCCACCTTGAAAGTTACCGGACCTTGCTGCTCGCCCTCTTACGCTGCCCTCGTTAACCCACAATCTCTACGTTTTCTACTGTACATAAGCCCGCATACCACGGGCCATGCCAAGCCCAATCAAGAATTACTCTTGCATAACCTCTCTTAGGTAGTCATCAAGACTCGTGGTACATCGGTATAATCTTCCGTAGCCAAATCTATAGCTAGTAATGCGTCGCCTCTTTGAAATCTATATTCATCGCTCTCCCGGTCAATCGAGGTTCAAATATCGTGGACGCAGTAGGAACTGCCGTCACTGTGCTAAACTCTGCTGGGGCTAGTGACGTCGCAGAAATCCCCGAATGAAGCACTACCCTAGGTAATGATTGGGCCTGTGCCCTCGCCACCCTCTGAACTCTACTCGCAGCTCCCTCGGCTGCCTTGCCCTCCTGGGCTCGGGTTGCCCTACGCGGAGGCATAATGATAAGGGAAAAGATTTCGTCAGAGGGTTCAACTTACAACACAGCTCTAAGGCACGATCTCAGAGTGAGAAGAATAGAAACCAATCCTAAATATCCTATAGCCTCCTGATTATTGATGTGGTGCACAACACACCGATAATCAAGACTCTACTGGATACGGTCTGTAGACACTTTCCGAGGATTAACTGCTCTGATACCACTTTTGTCACGACCCGAACCGGGGCCCGTGACTGGTGCCTTACCCCGGGCACCCAAGTAGACATACATCAGAGTAATCAGCGGAACAAACACAACCATATGAGATAACAGAAGTATAAAACAATAATCTGTGAAAACTTGCCTTTCGGCATATATATAAATGACAACTTTTAACACGTGAGCTTAATCCTTTTTACAAACCATGCCCACAACAAAGATTACATGCACTTCTAAGAATGATATGATAACAATGGCGACGGCCCCGCCAAACCCCGAATGTAAACACTTACTACGACGAGGACTACACCACCGATAAGCCTCCGTGAACGGAGCTTCCCAAACGCTGAATCGACCCGAGAGCTAGGATCAACGATCGTGTACCTCAACTCGCGGATTTAACGCAGCTCGGCGAGGTCGATCTGACAACACCGAGTACGTGAAACTAAAAATACCGCAAATGAAATCATAATAGTCTATAAAGCGAGACATGATGATGACCGAACTACGATTTACAATAACTAGCGATATATCAAGTCGTGACTCACGCCTCAAGTCATCACCAAAGAACATAATGGGTCTCACGCCCACAACATCAATCGTGCGTGGACACATTCTCATCACGTGGCGGTTTATGATATAAAGTTCCAAGGAACACACATGAACACCGAGTCCCACCTGTGCCATAATAACACCGTGACGGTAAGGCGAAGGCATAGCCGTCTACTAACACCTACGCATCAACAAGGTCATGAATCAGATTATAAGATCCGCTCTGCATCATTACATGATCAAAGCCGCCACTTGCCCGCAGATCTAATGCGCGCGTCTAGTCACTCGAACTTCCCGCACTCGCATAGGCCAATCTCATCGCCCGCATGGCGTCCCCGCATCGAGGTGCTACTCCCTAAGATCGCCCCGACTTCGCACCGCACGCCACGCGACCGCATGCCCATAAAGGGCGACACTAACCCGAACTCTCAGAGTTCGCGATACCCGGACTGCGTGAGGTATTCTCGAATCATAGGTCCATCGACCCAGTCTACCCCGCGACGGAGGGCTTAACCCCTAATCATCTCAAGAGATGAATGCCACAATACTATCATAACGATCGATAGTTAATAAGCACAATCAGAAACCCTTCACACAAACATCACAAGATACTAACACACGTAGCATCCCAACACGCTACTTATCAACGCAATCAAGAAAGTATTACAAGGCTATCACAAACCAATACAATCAAGTTGTTCACACAAGGTACCTTCTACTATATGATTAACAAAATCGGGTTTTTATCCCCAAAGTACTTCATACATCAACTCTTTAAAAGATACGTTACTTTCACAATGTCACACAATACCCGTAGTATAAAATAGAGTGACTATCCTTTTAAAGTAAATCAATTACTTCTCTTTGTAAAATCAAGTAACAACATTATTTTTCAAACGTCCAAGTTTGCCTAATTTCAAATGTTCACGTTTCTTATTTTTAGAAAGGTTTAAGTAGTTCATAGTCTTATTCATTTAAGAATATAATTCTTTTAAACAATCTGAGAAACATAAGCCTTATATGAGTAGGATATTCTTGTTTATAACAATCTTATTACAATGACCATGATCTAGGAAATATCATTTTGTCTCATCTTAGCTTCATGCAGATGAAGTTTCTACGGTTTCATAATACTTAATTATTCAAAACATTTCCTTTTATTAACGCCGCAGGTGGTTTGTCGATACACATTCGATTTCCAAATCAAGAAAGCATTCTTAAGCCGTTATACCTAACTTCCCATAAAGCTAGTATAACTCTTAAGTTTTCAAACACCAAGTATTACTTCCTTTCAAAATGATTCAAAATCTTTTGAAAATACTTCAAGTTCTTTCTTATCATATAACAAGCCGGTTATAGTTCAAATCATTACTCTTAAAAACCACATGTATTTTCTTACTAACATAAAGCTGGTATAACCAACTTCCCATAAAGCCGTTATAACACTTTATGTTTTAAACCACTCAAACACATTTAGCACATGTACGTCTACCGTACTACATAGTTCACACATATCATGCTAGAGATAGGAAGAGGTTCACATACCTCGCGACGATTATCGACTAATAGCAAAATGCTCCGAGTACCTCAAGCCGTCGGCTACTCCTGCCAAGTAACGCGCAACACGTAGTACTTCAACCTATAAGGCCCCAAGGCGCTTATTAACATTTAGGTCTCATCGTAGAACTTTATACAGAAATTTCGGCAGCACCTCCCCCCCCCGCAACAGCGTAAACCTCCTCCTCTAACGAGGCCTGGCTACCAAGCCAACCGAGGGGTTATACATCTAACCCTAACGGTACAATTCTACTCCACTACACTACTACACAAGTCTCATCTGAGTCCTATGTAATTACGATTCAAGACTATATATAGTATACTTCTACTATACAATCTAACAACATGTAATTTCCAATTACAATAGGGGGACAAGATAATTACCTCGATAAGCCCATAATTATCCGAGTTTAAAGTCGATCCTGGGCAATCGTTTAGCTCGACTCCGAGCGCCCAACCCGCTCTAAACCACCCTTAGAAGTTCTAACCAACTTCTACACAATACTCCAACTGACTATGGAGATTTTCCTGGGGTTTCGTTTGTACCGACGGGAAGTATAATAGTATAACTGAGCTTTTTGTAAGGTATAACCTTAGAATACTACAAGGTATATGGCTAAGGTAATTTGGGCATTATAACAATACTTTGAGAGTATTTCTACCAAGAGGGGTATTATATGAAAACAAACTAGGCTAGGGGGGGGGGGTCCCCCACTGCCACACCACAAAGGAGGGGGTGGCTACCTCGGCCTACCCCACTGTGGGGAACCCTCGCCAAGGGCCTCACTGTGGAGGGGAAGGCTCTCAAGGCTTAGGCATTTTGACGGAAGAAGTTCATCAAAGGAGAGGGGTATTTATAGCACAAGCCAAGGCCAACCAATGGCCAAGATCTAGCCAAGTGCCTAGCAAGTGTAGGGCCAAGATTCACCCATGTGTCCTAGCCAACTTGCACACAAAAATATCTACCAAAATATCTCCCACTTGCCTCCCCAAATCGTCCACGCCGCCCACTTTGCCCACCAACGGGGTGCCAAGTGCCGCCTCTCGTTGGTCCAAAATGTTCCGCTCTCGGAAAAATCCGCAAAAATACTAAATGACATAGCCGGAAATTCCCTACGAAAGTCGTGAAAACGTTTCGTCGAAAACGACTCTAACCGTGTTGTGCACAAACATATTTCGCCCAAAGGTGCCACATGGGTGACACGTGTCGCCCCGATTCGCTCAAAATATTTCGTCTTCCGAAAATATCCAAAACGCCAAAATCTCAAAATCAAAGGGCCCCACAAAACCAGAATTTCTCCGTGGGCCCCACGTGACCATTTTCGAAAATAAAATTCCATAATTCTCTAATATTCCAGAAGTCCGAATACCAAACTGGAATCCAATTCCATAAACGAACCTTTTTCCTTCACAAAACCTAAACTTTTCCGTGGAAAATTCACCTCTTTCTTCCTTTCCAATCTTTCTGTCGTATTCTCGTACGTACGTCCTTGCATACATACCCTGGAACTACGGGGTATAACACCCGTATTATAAAAATAGAGTGACTAACATTTTTAAGTAAACCAAAACAACTTCCATACTTTCCTTTTTAAACCAAAACATTTCTCCTTTTAAAATCAAGTTACAACATTCTTTTCCAAAGTTCAAATTTGCCTAATTTCAAATATTCACGTCTCTTATTTTCGAAAGATTTCATAGTTCATAGTCTTAATCATTTAATAACGTAATTCTCTTTTAAAACAATTTGAGCAACATATGTCTTATATGTGAGTAAGTTATTCTTGTTCATAATCAATCTTATTAAAGCAGCCATGATCTAGGAAACGTAATATCATTTTGTCTCATCTTAGCTTCTATGCAGATGGAGGTTTCTACTAGGTTTTAATAATACTTTATTAGTCAATACATTTCCCTTTATTAGCGCTGCTGTGGTTTGTTCAGTTAACACACGTACGTCTACCGTACTATACATATTCTTTTAAAATATCATTCTCAAGAGGATAAGAAGAATCACATACCTCGCGACGATTATCGACTATTAGCAAATAGCTCCAAAGTACTGTAATCCTGCTAGCCTTTTCCACCCTCGAGTAGAATACGCTACTCGCAATACTTCAACCTATAACGGTCATATAAGTCTATCAACGTCTAAACTTATCTGTAGAATAATTCTAGATACAGATTCTTTATTCTACTGAAAATTGGGCAGCACTTCCCTACCCGCCAAACTACGCAAGTCTACTGTAAATACAGCCCTATGTAAGTACAGTTCAATCTTCTTCTTTAATATTCTTCTGAAGTGATTTCAGTTCAATTCTTTTCTGTAATATCCTTCTATGTGTCTTATATTCAATTCTATACTACTACAGTATGTAATTTCCAATTACAATAGAAGGACAAGAGTATTTACCTCGATAAGCCCAAAATTATCCAAGTTTTAATGTCGATCATGAGCAACGTTTAGCTCCTATTCTGAACGCTCCAATTTGCTCCAAGAAACCCTTAGAAGTTCTACACAACTTCTACTTAATACTTCAACCGACTATGAAGATTTTCCTTAGGGTTTCATTTTTGTGACTAAAGGAAGTATAATAGTATTTCTGGGCTTTTAGTATAGGTGTAACCTTGGAATACTACAAGGTATTTGGACAAGGTATTTTGGAATAGTAACAATACTTGGAGAATATTTTTCTACCAAGGGGTATTTTACGAAAACAACTAGGCAAGGGAGATGTTTGCCGAGGCCTCTCAAAGGAGGAGCCTTGACTAATTCTACACTTAAGGGAGAGAGTTTTAGACTTGGAAAATGATTTGTGGATGAAGATTTAGTCTTGCATTGGAGGGTATTTATAGGCCAACCAATGGCCAAGATCAAGACAAGTGGTGGGCAAGTGGAGGTCAAGATTTGGACATGTGTTTGTGGGTCCCACTTGCTCATCAACTACACAAAATATCCTACCAACTCTTTGACCAAAAAAGGCACAAAAACGTGCAAGGAATTCCCACTGTCGTCCACTGAGGGTGACAAGTGTCACCCTCTCGTTGGTCCAAAATATTTCGTCTCTCGGAAAAATCCGCAAAATAATAAAAGACATAGCCTAATTTTCCCTTCGCAAGTTCGAAAACGCGTTTGAAAAACGATTCTTTTGCTAGTTGTGCACAAAATTTCGTCCCTTAGTCTTCTTTAAGGCTTAAACTTTTGTACGTACGCCCCCACGTACATACTCTAGACATACGGGGTATAACATTCTCCCCTCCTTAGAAACATTCGTCCCGAATGTTCCTTCTCAAGACGGATAACGATATAGTTCCTCATAACAAGTTGCCAATGCCATACCTGGCCACCAAATAACACACACGCAAATACTTATCCCAAGTCAACAAGGAATCACCTCTAGCATTACAAAAGCTTCCACCCCCGGTCTAAAAGATACTCCCTTCGCATCTTCACTTCATAACAAAATGATCTCTTTTATTCTGCTAACACACGTTCACTTCTTTCCTTACTCGTCGTACTCTTCTTGAACACTTGAACTCTCCCAAAGATATGCACCATACTTCGCCATTACGATTCCCAAAATTTCGAGCCACTACCTCCAAACTTGGTCATCTTACTAGCCTCGATCTTCTTTAAGGCCATTCCCGGCCTTCACGATCCGATTCTGGTCGAACATATCCACGAACTCATACGATGGTCATCTATACTTGGGCCTAGTACCCTCGTGACCCTACCACCGCGACCATCGAATCGACTCTCCTTAATCCGGCCACGGGTTGACCCGCATCGCCTCAACCCGACCCTCCGTCGTGCCGAACTCTCTTGTTCCCCCGATCCGGAACAATCTCATAAATCAAGTCACGAAAACCTATTGGTCTTCTTAGCTCAACTACCCTCTCTAGTCTCATACCACTCAGAGACTTATCACACAAATATGTTTCACGCATATAATGCACTCTGACAAGGGTCAACATAAACATAACTCTACTCAAGACGGCCTTACTGCTAAGGTCTCATCGTGTAAAATTCTAAGGTTCATACCTTCCCTGTCCCCATACTTATCCTTTCAACTAACCATGTCTCTAAACCACAACACAACATTATCTGTACAAAGTGCTCAACATATAAACATCGTATCACGCATGCTAATCTCTAGAGGGTTAAGGATATACCTGGGAAAAAAATAGGCGGTTCAAAGGACCGCTAAAACTGGGAACTTCCACCGCGACCTCTGCCGTGGCCTGCCGGTGTATGAATATCTTGCCTAGCTATGGAAGGTGAAGAACCCGCAACTGATATCGTAGTCTGTGCTATCCCACCAGTGCTACCTGCCTGACGATCTCGCCAAATGGCCCTGTTGGTCGCAAGCATAACAATCTCCCAAATTAGTACGGCACTTTCCCTTATGAATTTTTCCACAACGGCCACACTGAGACAAGGGTGGCCTCATCCGGCGAGCACTCCTACTCTCCTGAGAATCTGAAACTCGAGCCTCGACCGCCTCGAATACCTCGACGCTCAAGATCGCGGAGGACCACTGCCGCGAGGTGTATAACTAGTTCTGCCGAGGCGGTCCGCCTCGAAAGTTACCAAAGGACCTCGCTGTCTGCCCCTCTTCTCGATCTCGGCCATTCCGTCGACCTCTCCGCTCCTCACACCCAAGTGCGTAGCTTTGCATGCGCAATGTCCATGCCGGTGAAGAGCTACACCAGCGCAACTCTCGCCAAATAATCGTCGAGCCTCGTGACATAGCGGTGCACTCTGTCCTCCATATCGGCTACTAACGCGGGACATACCGAGCTAATGAGTCGAACTCACATTGTACTCCAACCGCACGCCCGCTCGCCTCAACACCAAAAAATCTGGCCCGAGCCTCCTCATCTGCGAGGCAAGAAATGTGCAAGAAATGCCTCGAGAACTCGTTCCATACCTGGAAGTGCATGCTCTCCCGGACAGCTCGCGAATCAAACCCGATCCGCGGATCACGCAAACGATGTGAACCTAAGACCACCGATTCGGTCTCCGGCCTTGATCACTCTACGATCCGTCAGAATTGTCGGATGAACTCCCGCGGATCGCCCTCGTGCCTCGATCCATAAAACACCGGCGTCGCAACTCGAAAGTCCCGCAGCCTCAAACTATCCGCTCTCGGGTGAACTACGGTACTAATGGCACGGACCGCCAGATCCAGTTATCCTCGTGTCTTGCCATTATCACGGCCAATAATCGGGCCATCTCTTTGTTCCCCAACTCCTCCGCTGTGCCGGGACCGAGGTTCGTCTCGTGGTCTCGCAGCCACGCCGCGGCTCTAAACTCTGGGGCGGCGCGCAAAACTCGCCGTCAAGCACTATCTCGGTAATGACCAGGCTGCACTTCGCACTCCTCTGCGTCCTACTAGCGGCTCCTCACGCCTTGCACATCCTGGGCCGGGTTGCCTTGCGGAGGCATAATCGGTAAAAATGAAATTACATCGAGGGTCCAACTTATAACACACTCTAAGGCACGATCTCGTAATGAGAAGAATGGAAACTAATCCTAAATGTCTGCAGCCTCTCGATTATAGATGTGGTGCACAACACATCGATAATCAAGACTTCTACTGACACGGTCAGACACTTTCCGAGGATTAATCGCTCGATACCACTTTTGTCACGACCGCTCCGGCCGTGGATCGTGCCTACCTGCACCCAAGTAGTCATACATCAGAGTAATCAGCGGAACATAAAAACAAAACATGAAACAAATGTAAAATGAGGTACATTTTATCTGAGAGAAAGTCGTCTTTCGTCATATATATAAATACAAAGTTTGAACAGTTAAATCCTTACAACTCGCCACAACAGATTACTGGACCTCTAAGAGTTTTTATACAACATGACGGACAGGGGCCCGCCATACTCGAATGTACAAGTACCTACAAATGACAGGACTATACCGAAAGATAAGCTTAGGAGAAACGGAGCTTCCCAATACGAGCGTGATCCTATGGCGAGGATCAACGATCGGTGTACCTCTACCGCGCATGAACGCAGCCACGTGCGAGGTCGATAACAGTACCAAGTATATGAAATTGAAAATATCGTAAATGAAATCATAGTAGTCTATATAAAGCGGGGAGACATGTATGATAACCAAACTACATCCAATAAATAGCGATCCACGTAAGTCGTGGACTCACGCCTCCAAGTCATCACTCAAATATAACTATGGGTCTCACGCCTCAACATCAATCATGCCCGTGGAATACCTTCCTCACCGCTAGCCTATGATATAATAACACCAAGGAGTACACATAAACACCGGGTCCCACGAGTCATAAAACCGTCACGGCAAGTGCGCTAACTACGGATACCAAAGCCGTGATCATCAACTGATCGGGGCAAGTACGAAAGCCAACTACCAGGTACCAAAGCCATACTAACAATACTAAACAACCAACCCACGGTTCGATGCGGGCAAGTACGAAAGCCAACTACGGATACCAAAGTCGTGTCACGAGTGAACGGGGCACGAGTCTGGCTAACTACCGATACCAAGGTCAGATCACGAGACTTCGCCACTCAACATCCAAACCACGGTTCGTCACGGGGCCAGTACGAAAGCCAACTACCAGATACCAAAGCCGTGTCACGTAGCTGACCGGGGCAAGTACGAGGGCTAACTACCAGATACCAAGGCCGAATCAGCCACGAGACGGGGCAAGTACGAAAGCCAACCACCAGATACCAAGGCCGAATCAGTAAAACCTCATGGAGAGCTAGTCCATGGAATAACACTATCAACAGGAGCGCACCCGTGGAATCCTCCGTCACTGCCGGTACGTCCAAGTAAGATCATAACAAATCAGCCGGCCCTCCATTGAGAGACGCGGTGGTATAGAAATACAATACTAGCACGACAAGGCTATCACACGCAAACATAGGCAAGTTACACACAACTCAAGGTACTTTCATTTTATGCCAAAGTCCAGGTTTTAACCCCAAAGTACTACGTACGTTAAATTCTTTTTAGAAGATCCATTTCTTTTACAAAGGTCACCCGATGCCCGTATTATAAAAATAGAGTGACTAACATTTTTAAGTAAACCAAAACAACTTCCATACTTTCCTTTTTAAACCAAAACACTTCTCCTTTTAAAATCAAGTTACAACATTCTTTTCCAAAGTTCAAATTTGCCTAATTTCAAATATTCACGTCTCTTATTTTCGAAAGATTTCATAGTTCATAGTCTTAATCATTTAATAACGTAATTCTCTTTTAAAACAATTTGAGCAACATATGCCTTATATGTGAGTAAGTTATTCTTGTTCATAATCAATCTTATTAAAGCAGCCATGATCTAGGAAATGTAATATCATTTTGTCTCATCTTAGCTTCTATGCAGATGGAGGTTTCTACTGGTTTTAATAATACTTTATTAGTCAATACATTTCCCTTTATTAGCGTTGTTGTGGTTTGTTCGATACTTATTCTCATTTCCGAAACCCATACAAGGCTTTCATAAAACAATTAAGTAAACCGTTCCTTTTATCACTCTTAAGTCGTTATACCTAACTTCCCATAAAGCTAGTATAACTCTTAAGCTTTAAAACCAAGTATTACTCTTCTTTAAAAAAAGATTCTTAATTCTTTTGAAATACTTCAAGATTCTTTATTATTTAAAACTCCAGTCAAAAGACATCGAAGTAAAACCATGCTCAGTTAACACACGTACGTCTACCGTACTATACATATTCTTTTAAAATATCATGCTCAAGAGGATAAGAAGAATCACATACCTCGCGACGATTATCGACTATTAGCAAATAGCTCCAAAGTACTGTAATCCTGCTAGCCTTTTCCACCCTCGAGTAGAATACACTACTCGCAGTACTTCAACCTATAACGGTCATATAAGTCTATCAACGTCTAGACTTCTCTGTAGAATAATTCTGAATCTGATTCCTTATTCTCTGAAAATTGGGCAAGACTTCCTACCCGCCAAACTACACAAGTCATCAGAATACAAATTTTATGTAAATGCAGTTCAATCTTATTCTTTAATATTCTTCTCAAGTGATTTGATTCAATTCTTTCTCTGTAATATCCTTCTATGTGTCTTATATTCAATTCTATACTACTACAGTATGTAATTTCCAATTACAATAGAAGGACAAGAATATTTACCTCGATAAGCCCAAAATTATCCAAGTTTTAATGTCGATCATGAGCAACGTTTAGCTCATATTCTGAACGCTCCAATTCGCTCCAAGAAACCCTTAGAAGTTCTACACAACTTCTACTTAATACTTCAACCGACTATGAAGATTTTCCTTAGGGTTTCATTTTTGTGACTAAAGGAAGTATAATAGTATTTCTGGGCTTTTAGTATAGGTGTAACCTTGGAATACTACAAGGTATTTGGGCCAAGGTATTTTGGAATAGTAACAATACTTGGAGAATATTTTTCTACCAGGGGTATTTTACGAAAACAACTAGGCAAGGGGGGGGGGGGGAGATGTTTCGGCCAAGGCCTCTCAAAGGGGGAGGGGGAGCCTTGGACGAATTCTACACTTAAGGGGGAGAGAGTTTTTAGACTTGGAAAATGATTTGTGGATGAAGATTTAGTCTTGCATTGGAGGGGTATTTATAGGCCAACCAATGGCCAAGATCAAGACAAGTGGTGGGCAAGTGGATGGTCAAGATTTGGACATGTGTTTGTGGGTCCCACTTGCTCATCAACTACACAAAATATCCTACCAACTCTTTGACCAAAAAAAGGCACAAAAAACGTGCAAGGAATTCCCACTTGTCGTCCACTGGGGTGACAAGTGTCACCCTCTCGTTGGTCCAAAATATTTCGTCTCTCGGAAAAATCCACAAAAATAATAAAAGACATAGCCGGAATTTTCCCTTCGCAAGTTCTGGAAAACGTTTCGTCGGAAAACGATTCTTTTTGCTAGTTGTGCACAAAATTTCGTCCCTTAGTCTTCTTTAAGGCTTAAACTTTTGTACGTACGCCCCCACGTACATACTCTGGACATACGGGGTATAACAATGAACTTGATGATTTTCCTAAGTATGTACGTAATAAAGTGACTATAACGTTTATTGAAAAATGGGAAAAGATAATAAGGTACGATTAAGTTCACGAGATGGTAATGACATGGTAGGTTCAGGTATTTACCCTTTTTATACTTACCCCTGTCATGCTTTTATACAAATATGTTTTGTTTACTGTACCTTATTTCCGTTCCATATTCGATTTTGTTATCGACCCCTTCGGGGTGCATTCATGCCCATGAGTTGGTTGTCACACCGAACCGGGCGTGGTAGTGCCCTACCTGGGCACCCTTCTACCTTAACAATACAAGTAAACTGCGGAAATTTAATAACACCTCATTTTTTTTTCTTTTAAACCAACGTACGTGCAAGGCAAAGCCGACAAGGCTGCCCTATATACATAAACAAAAGACACTACATCGCGTAGAGTCCAATCCACATTTGAATACGGACCTCTGGAGTTAAAGTCGAATATGGCGACAAGGCCGTCGTACCCAAAACTGCCTAAAGTATGATCAAGGATATATACCAAAAGATAAACTCACGGACGGAGGAGCTATCCAAAACCACAGCAAGATCCTACACTGCCGATCACCAAACAACGTACCTACACTGCGGCATGAACGCAGCCCCGGGCGAGGTCAAGACGAAGAATGTACCAAGTATGTATGAGCGATGAAATGCGTAATAAAATCATAACGATCTAAACAAAGCGGAGATATGTATGATAGCCAACCTACAATACATAACACATAAGCGGTCATATCAAGTCGAGGACGCGATCCTCAAAGTCACTACTCAAATATAACTCACGGTCTCACGCCCATAATATCAATCATGCCCGTGGAATCCTTCCTCACCGCGGTAGTCCGTGATATAATAACACCAATAAGGATACATGAACACCAAGTCCCACCTGTGTCCTAAATACCACGTGGTCTCATGCCCCGGAATCCCACATCGTAAAAGCATGACCATAGGGTGACACAAACAAATCCGGGGACATATATGATAATCAAATTATAACACACTGTGCCTTACTAACAATGAGAGTAAACAGTAGTATCCTTACAATATAAAATAGGAAGCTCACGATCAAAGCAGGACCACCCGCCCGCAGTATCATTTAGCAATCCTTCTCTTGGGACTATTTCACCCGCATAGGTCACGTGGACCCGCGTGAGGTATTCATCGCATGGGACTATTTCACCCGCATAAGCCCTTACGGACTCGCATGAGGTATTCCTCGCATAGGCTGGACCCGCCCGCATGGGACTATTTCACCCGCATAGGTCCTTACGGACCCGCATGAGGTATTCCTCGCATCGTGGGTAGTAATTCCACGGAAATCTGCAAATGCCACAAACCCGGGGAATGACCCCGAAATGACTGATATACCAATAGCACACAACCGGCTATTTCCAGCACACATAGGAAATTCTCAACTAATCAGGCCAAGTACTTATCAAGGCATACATGGAAATAATTCTCAATTAACCAAGCCAAAGTACTAATCAAGGCACACATAGAAAAATTCTCATTTGACAAGCCAAAGTACTTATCAGGGCACAAATAAAATAATTCTCATTTAACAAGCCAAAGTACTTATCAAGGCACTCTTAGACAAATTCTCAATTTATCAAGCCAAAGTACTAATCAAGGCACACTTAGACAAATTCTCAATTTATCAAGCCAAAGTACTAATCAAGGCACACTTAGACAAATTCTCTATTTATCAAGCCAAAGTACTAATCAAGGCACACTTAGACAAATTCTCTATTTATCAAGCAAAAGTACTAATCAAGGCATACTTAGACAAATTCTCAATTTATCAAGCCAAAGTACTAATCAAGGCATACTTAGATAAATTCTCTATTTATCAAGCCAAAGTACTAATCAAGGCATCACATAGAATTATTCTCAATTAAATAGGCCAAAGTACTATGTACGTACATTCTTTTCAAAAGACTCCTTTTTATGTAAAATCCCAAGATACTAACACCCGTAGTATCAAGGCGTGTCTATTCTTCAAAGTAAGTTACTATACTTTTTGAAACTCATTTCAAAGCTTGAAACCAAGTAACTTCAAATTTTCACAAACTAGGCAACTTATGCCGATTAATCAAAATAGACAACTTTCTAAACCTTCCATAAAACCGTTATAACCAACTTCCCATAAAGCCGTTATAACCCTTTATGGTTTTTGACATATCCATTCCTTTTATAACCAAGAGACTTATACTATTAAAACCAAGTATCACATACTTACAAATCAAGGTCTTAACTTTCAAAACACTTCAAGTCTCTTAATATATAGAAAACAAGTTTCTTCTACTTTTAAACCTCAAGTAACTCACTCCTTTAAAACAAGTTACTCCTCTTAAATCATGTCATTTCTCCTCTTTTAAAACAATTAAGTAAATCACTCCTTTGACTCCCCTAAAGTCATTATAATGACCTTTAGGATTTTGGGACTAAGGCACTAGCCCAAAAGATTTGGAAACCACTTCCTTTTCAAGACTCTATGTACTTTAAGTAAAATACTTTCACTTTTAAGAATCCAAACTTCACTAAGAAAATGGATTTTACAACTTACAATTTAAACATCAAAGTACAATCAATGAAGTACATAGAACAAATTCTATTCTGGGCAATCCAAATACAACCAAGGAATGGATCATTTAAGAGTAGAACATACTTTCTTAATCTTAAGGAATCATGCTAGAAGAGGAGATAGTTCACATACCTTTCGCTAAATATCCACAAGCTGCCGAATACGCCGACGAGAAGTGTCAACCTATAATGGTCACAACAAGACTATCAACTTCTAGTCTCAACGAGAATAATACTAAGTGTACGGTCTCTAATTCTACGGAAAATCGGGCAGCACTTCCTTTGTTTCTACTTACTTTGCCACCTTTTTCAAGGTCGAATACAATAACCAACACGCCACATTTAAGGCTCCAAACAACAACCAAACAAAGGGGATTACACGCCTTACAATACGTGTAAAATTCCGCCCCACAATTCATACCAAATAGTTTAATACTTCACTAGCCATTCTCGGCCAACATATAACCAATAACACTACGCCTTTTCCAATCCTCTTCCAATTCCAAGTTCTAAGGTATAACATGATATATAGTCATAAACAACTTCAACAACTACAATTTCCTTCTTTATACAACATGCGACGACTTAACGAATAATCGACTTGAATTGAAATCTTAAGGCTAAACATGCAAGTTTTCGGATTAGGGTTCCAATAGCCAATATAATAATCAAACTTCGTAATATATAACTCATGCTTGCTAATAACCATAGCTACAATCAATAAGAAATCTTAACTACTAAAACGACAAGATTATACCTTTATAAGCCCTTAAAATTTCCAAGATTCCAAAGTCGCGCCTTAGCAATTCTTAGCTCCTTTCCTTAGGTTCCAATCCGCTCCAAGCACTCCTTAGAGGCCTATGAAGAACCCATCTTCAAGTTCCATCTTCAAAGTTGAAGAACTCACTTAGTTTCCGCCTTGCGACTAACGTAAACATACGTTTTTTCCGAAATCTTTCTATTGAGATAACCTTACAATACTCTTAGGAACCTTGGTTTAAAGTCTTGTGGCTAATGGATCAAAATCACAAAATTTTCTTGTTGGAAGAGGGACAAAGCCGAGAGCATGTTCATGAAGAACAACTAGTGTGATTTTTTTTCTAAGTGTTAAATGGCAAGTCTTGCACTAGTAGTAACCTTATAACACACAATGGAGGGCTTAGACTTAAACAAATGTGAGGCTAGGATGAGTTTCACTTGGATCAAGCCTAGGTGGACAAGTTGACTTGTCAACAATGTCAAGCTTTGGAAGACTTATCTTCAACCATGGTCAATGACCATTAAACCCTTGCATAAATTTCGACCAAGCCATGTGGGGGTGCCACGTGTCGCCCTCTCATTCTTCCATAAAATTCCGAACCCATCGGGCCCCACAAAATGTAAAATTTCCTGGGCCCCACGTGACCTAATCTGTACAAGTAAAATTCCATAATGTTAATAAGTCCCATACTCTTCAAATAATGCCTTTTGAGAATCCAATTCTCAACAACGAACATTTTTCCTTTCCGTCGTCCGGAAGATTTTCCGTCGGAAAAACAATTCTTCCTTTCGTACTAATTTCCAAGTCTTGTTTCCTTTCGTACATTCTCTTATACATGTTCTGGACTTACGGGGTGTAACATTGGTGATCCTTGCTCTTAGGATCTCGGTTCAATTTTGGGAAAAAGCTCCTTTTGCTCCGGAGGGTTATCACTTGGTATGGTTTTCCCTGAGGTTGTAGATTCATGTATATTCAGGGGTATGGCGGGGCCCTGTCCCGCCATTGTTGTTATGTTAAAACTCTTAGAGGTCTGTAGTCACATATCAGGTCGCTTTGTAAAGGAAATGAGGCAACCGCTTTGTATATATATATATATGTCGGAAGGTAGCCCTACTCGGCTAACTTTGTTGTTTATTACTGTTGTTTTATTTTATAAGTTTCATGTATGTTCCGCTGATTATCTCTGATGTATACCTGTAAGGGTGCCCAGGTAGGGCACCAGTCGCGGGCCCGGGGTCGGGTCGTGACAAAAGTGGTATCAGAGCCGTTAGTCCTCGGAAAGTGTCTACAGACCGTGTCTAGTAGAGTCTTGATTATCGGTGTGTTGTGCACCACATCTATAATCAGGAGGCTGCAGGACATTTAGGATTGGTTTTCATTCTTCTCTCTTTGAGATCGTGCAGTAGAGCTGTCATAGTAGGTTGAATCCTCTCTGACCTATTCTTGTGTAACAATTATGCCTCCACGGAAGGCGACCAGGGCCCAGAAGGGCAAGGCAGCAACAGGAGCTGCTAGTGGTACGCAGATGGTTACCAGGACTCGAGCACATACTATGCCTGAGGTAGTAGGCGGATCGGCGAGTTCAGCCACGCCGACGGTATTAGAGGAGCCGAGAACGGCAGTAGCTCCAGAGGTTCCGGTACTCGAGCCTCCAGTTCCGCAGTCGGGGGTAGAGTTTAGAGATTATGGAGAGCAGATCAGGCTATTGACTAGCCTAGTGGTAGGGCAGCCCGACAGGAGCAGGTATCTAACCCTAGAGCCGACAGTTTGAGGATTCAGGATTTTCTGGGTTGTAGTCCACCCGAGTTTTATGGTTCGAGATCTGAGGATGATCCTCAAGAGTTCGTTCGGCGCTGACCAGACTATGCAGTGCTTAGGCCCTGAGACAGTCGCTATGCTAGCCTCACCTGATTCAGCGATATTGCGTTGAACTAGTTTGAGTCATGGGAACTGTCGAGAGGTGAGGGTGCTCTTCCAGCTGTTTGGGAGGAGTTCACAGAGGCCTTCCTGGATCACTTTTTGCCTCCTGAATGTCACGACCCGACCCCGGGCCCGCGACTGGTGCCTTACCCCGGGCACCCTAGTGATACAACATCAGAGAAAATCAGCGGAAATAAAAACAAAGACATGAAACAAGATAAAATAAGAAACAGGCTAACCAAAATGGTTACCTTTCTGCATATATATATACCTGAACAGTTACATCCTTTACAAACCCTGCCCACAACAGTACTACAGACCTCTAAGAGTTTTTATATCACTATGACGGGACAGGGCCCCGCCATACCCCCTGAATGTACAAAAGTATATGACCTCAGGGAACCGTACCAAAATACAAAGCCTCCGGAGAAATGGAGCTTTCCCAGAACTGAACAGTGATCCTAAGAGCGCTGATCGCCAGTTACGACTCAACTCGCAGATGAACGCAGCCCCGAGGAGGTCGATAACAGTACCAAGTATGTGAAACTGAAAATACATGTAAATGAAATCATAATAGTCTATATAAAGCAGGAGACATGTATGATACCCAAACTACAGTACACAATATATAAGCAGTCATGCCAAGTCAGGGACTCACGCCCTCGAAGTCATCACTCAAATATAACTGGGGGTCTCACGCCCACAACATCAATCATGCCCGTGGAATACCTTCCTCACTGCCGGCAGTACATGATGTAACATATAATCCGGTGACGCGCCCATGGCATCCTACCTCACTGTCGGCTATATATATAACGCGGCCGCATGCCCCGGAATCCCTCATCGTATAAGCATGGCCATAACGTGCCCTCAGAATCCCTTATCGTAGGCGCAGGTCTTCATGGGGAGCTAGCCCATGGAAATAAGAATCTAACATGCCCCCGGAATCCCTCATCGTGGGTACATGTCTTCACGGGGATCTAGCCCATGGAGTAAAAATATAACATGGTCGCATGCCCCGGAATCCCTCATCGTATAAGCATCGCAATGGAGTAATGAAACGTGCGGGCATCTAACCCGCATCCTGGCCGCATGCCCCGGCATCCCTCATCGTATAAGCATGGCCAAGATCAATCACAATGGAAGCATACCCGTGGAATCCTCCGTCACTGCCGGTACGTCCAATAAAAGTTCACAACAAGTCAGCCGGCCCTCCATCGAGAGACGCGGTGGTATAAAAATACAATGCTTGCACAACAAACGTTATCACAACTAGCATAGACAAGTTCAACATACTCTTAGACTGTCATTAACATGTAAATTGATTCACCATTTGTACAAACTCAAGTACTCTCATTTTATGCCAACCATCCGGGATTTAACCCTAAAGTACTACGTACTTTAGTTCTTTCAAAAGATCCATTTCTTTTACAAAGGTCACATGATACCCGTAGTATCAAAATAGAGTGACTATCATTTTAAGTAAACCAAAACAATTTCCATACCTTCTTTTTGAATAAACCAAGACAATACCGTGCCTTCTTTTTAAACCAAAAACACTTCAATTCCTCAAGTCTCTCTCTTTTATAAATCAAGTTCCTTACTTTGGAATTTAAGAAAGTTTGTACTTGTTTATAATGATCTTATTAAAGTAGCCATGATCTAGGAAATGTAATACAATTTTGTCTTATCTTAGCTTCTATGCAGATGGAGGTTTCTACTTGTTTTAATATAATTAATTATTTGTCAATATATTTTCCTTTATTAACGCCGCATGGTTTGTTCGATACTTATTCTCATTCTGAAATCAATATAACATTATTATTCAAACCAAGTACTCATTACTCACGACTGAGGGTTCACAACTTTCCACACAATTCATGTTTTTCACATATCAAATCAAGTCAAATATAAGTCAAGTCTCTTATCTTTTTAAAAATCAATAAATCATTGCTTTACCTACATAAAGTTGTTATAATTAACTTCCCATAAAGCCATTATAACACTTTATGTTTTAAACCAACCAAATTGCTTAGCACACGACGCTCACCGTACTACATAGTTTAAAATAATCATGCTAGAAAGGATAGGAAGAGGTTCACATACCTCGTGACGATTATCGACAATTAGCAAACCGCTCCAAAGTACTATAACCTTGCTAGCCCTTTTCCACCCTTCAAGTAGAATACGCTACTCGTAGTACTTCCACCTATAATGGCCATGAAACGTCCATTAACCTCTAGATCTCTTCGTAGGATATTTATAAGAACAAGGTTCCATATCCTATGGAAAATTCGCGACCTCCCGTTTCTACTCAATTTTCCACCTTTTCCAAGGCGATAATCGTAATTAACATACTATAATTAAGGTGCAATAATACCGAAATTTAAAGAAGGGGATAACACGCCCAAACGGAACGCGATTAACAATCTCTCATTCATAACTATAATAAGTAAAGAAGGGGATAACACGCCCAAACGGAACGCGATTAACAATCTCTCCTTCATAACAATAATAACTAAATAAGGGGATAACACGCCCAAACGGAACGCGATTAACAATCTCTCCTTCATAACAATAATAACTAAAGAAGGGGATAACACGCCCAAACGGAACGCGATTAACAATCTCTCCTTCACAACAATAATAAGTAAAGAAGGGGATAACACGCCCAAACGGAACGCGATTAACAATCTCTCCTTCATAATAACAATAAGTAAATAAGGTTCAAAGTAAATATAGTCCAAAGTAGATACGGTCCAATGTAGATACGGTCCAAAGTAGATACGGTCCTTAAGTTGGGGTCCTTGGCCAACCTTTACAATTTTACTTATCCAATTACTTCATTAGTCCTTCCACTTATATTTTAATCTTATTATTAGTTATAGTTCCTTTGTTGTTAATCTCTTAGTAAGTAATGGATATATTTTTACCATTTTAATGGATAATATGTCAATTCTCCTTTTTAACATCTTAACAAGATCCAAATCTTTCTTTATATCTTAAAGTCTATAATATACTTCCAATATATGTATAATATCCATATATACATAATAATCAACTTCACAAAGAGGTTAAGGTTCATTACCTCAAAATAGCCCAAAAAACGTGACTGTCCGGATTTTAGCCATCGCTTCACGGTGAACTTGTAACGTTGATAAATCTCTACTCCAGTGTCCTATCGACGAGTGGTTTGTTGAGACTAACTAACTTCATTTTAGGCTTTGAAACACCCAAAAACTCTTTATATGCTAGAGATATTCCTTCCAAACTTGACTAAAAATCTGCCCAAAACAGTCCAGAATCCGCCCACTCTCGCCAAGGGGTTTTTTTAGGCTAGGGTGTGAAATCTTGTCTAACTCTTGGTTAATAATCTTCCTAACACATTAAGGAAGAACACTTATAAGTTTAAGAATTTTTGGACAACACTTGGTTAGGGGTTGGATGAGAACTATAGGAAAGGGAGAGAAATATTTTCAAGTCTTGAAATATACTAAGTGTGGAAGATTTTCATCAACTAAAGGGGTTTATATAGTACAACCAAGGGTTAGGATTGAAACATGTGTATGGTATAGATGTGTTTGTGTAGGTTCCTTTCCACACTTGTCCTACAAAAGCCATGCAAGACCATGACCATTTGACTTGCCCACAAACTTGCAAAAACCATCCAAGGTGCCATGCAATACCATGCAAGACTTTTGGCCACTTGTCTTGCCCACTTGTCCACTCAATTTCGTCCAACATGGCCCAATCTAGGGGTGACACTTGTCGCCCTCCTATTGGTCCAAAATATTTTATCTCTCGGAAAAATTCCATAATCGTAAAAATATTGAAAACGCAAAATTTCCTTCACAAGGTTCGGAATAATTTCCGTCGGAAAACAATTCTTTCATTCTTACCCTAATTAGGGCGTATACATTCGTACGTACGTCCTCACATACATACTCAAAAACTACGGGTTATAACATTCTCCCCCCCTTAGAAACATTCGTCCCGAATGTTCCTTCAAGATTCAAATAACTCAGATAACGGCTTAGTCCCTCATAACTTGAACAATTTGCAAAATGCCACATATGGCCACAATATAACGTACGCGCAAAAACTCACATCCGAGCCAACGAAGAATCATTTCTAAAGCGTATAACAATACTATTAGCTCCACCCATGGTCCAAAGGATACTTTCTTCATATCTTTACTTATAAAAATGACACTTCCATCCTCTTAACACATTTTCGCCTCTTTTCATACTCGTCGTACCTTCCTCGTACACTCGAACTCTTTCTAGTATAATGCACCATACTTGATCATCGCTTGATTTTCCAAAACCTTGGAGTTACTACCTCCCAACTTGGTTATTTTACTAGCCTTGCATTCCTCTAAGGCCATTCCCGGCCTTCACGATCCGATTCTGGTTGAACGCATCCACGAACTCGCACGATGGTTGCCTAAACTTGGGCTTAGCACCCACGTGACCTACCACCGCGACCATCTCGAACTGACCACCTCACTCCGGCCGCGGGTTGACCCGCAACCGCCTCAACCCGACCCATTATCACGCCAAACTCTCTTGTTCCGATCCTAACAATCTTACTAATTCACGCCATGAAAGCTACCACTTCCATCTCAAACTACCCATGGAATTATCACACAAATACTCCACGTATACTATGCACTCCGACAAAGACTAACCGTAAAATCTTTTACTCAAGACGGCCTTACATCTAAGGTCTCAATCATATAAATTCTAAGGTTCACAATTGTCTCATCCCCAGACTTACTCTTTTCACAAACCAGGCTTCTAAATCACATCTTAACACAAGCTATCCGAACATAACACTTAACACATCATCATATCATCAATACAAACTAGTTTCTAAAGGGTTAAGGATATACCTGAAAATCAAATAGGCGGTTCAAAGGACCGCTAAAACTGGGAACTTCTACCGCGACCTCTGCCGTGGCCTGCCGGTGTATGAACATCCTGCCTAGCTATGGAAGGTGAAGAACCCGCAACTGATCCCGTAGTCTGTGCTATCCCACCGATGCCACCTGGTGGACGGTCTCGCCAAATGGCCTTGTTGGCCGCAAGCATAACAAGCGGTCGAAGTAGTACGACACTCCCCAACATGGAATCTATTACAGCGACCACACCAGGGTAAAGGTGGCTTCCCCCGGCTACAACCCTCTAGCATCTATGACCCTGCAGCCCTGGAGCCCTGACCTGTTCCCGAATATCCCCAGCGATCAAACCTCCTGCTAGAAGACTGGGAAGGAGCACTCTGTGTCGGCTGAAATGTTGACCTAGCCTGTTGTTGAGGCTGTCTGCCTCGAAAGTTACCAAAGGACCCTGCTGTCTTGGCCTTCTTATGCTGATCCTGGTCCTTACGTCGGTCTCTACGTTCCTCAATCCCCTGTGCATAAGCCTGTATACGGGCAATGTCCATGCCTGGCTGAAGAGCTACTCCTGTACAACTCTCTGCTAGATAATCGTCAAGTCCTGTGATATATCGGTGCACTCTATCCTCCATGTCTGCCACTAAAGCGGGGACATAACGAGCCAACGAGTCAAACTCTATATCGTATTCCCGAACCGTCCGCGTTCGCCTCAACATCATAAACCTATCTGCCGAGCTCTCATGCGTGCGAGGCAAGAAATGTGTAAATGCCTCGAGAACTTCGTCCCAACCAGTGAAGCGCATGCTCTCCCGGGACAGCTCCCGCGAATCAAACCACGATCATTGCAGATCACGCGGCCGATGTGAACCTAGTACCGACTGCTCTGCGAGGCTTTGATCACTTTCATGATCCGCTGCAGCTAGCGAATAAACTCCTGATGATCTTCCTCAGTTCTCGATCCATAGAAATCTGGTGGACTGCAACTCAAGATGTCCCGAAGTCTCAAACTATCGGATCTAGGGTGTACTATCGTACTACCGAACCTTCGACTCTCGTCATCCTCATTCCTAGCCACCAGCCTAGCTAATGGCGGGCCATCACCTTGTAACTCATATCCTCGGCTCGGTGTATCGAGGCTCGGTATCGCGGTCTCGGCGGCGGCTCTGCTGCCCCAAACTCACTGAAATGGCGACATCGTGGAACTCGCCATCTGTAGCACCACCTCAGGTAAAGACTGGGCTTGTGGCCTCGTAACCCTCTGTGTTCTACTACTCGCTCTCTCTGCTTGCCCTTGCCGGGCTCGTTGCCTTGCGTAGAGGCATAATCGTACAAAAGAATACGTCGGAGGAGTCCAACTTATAACACAACTCTAAGGAACGATCTCGAGTGAGAAGAATGAAACTAATCCTAAATGTCCTGCGACCTCACGATTATAGATGTGGTGCACAACACACCTATAATCAAGACTCTACTAGACACGGTCTGTAGACACTTTCCGAGGACTAACTGCTCTGATACAACTTTTGTCACGACCCGATCCCGGGCCCGCGACTGGTGCCTTACCCCGGGCACCCTAGTGATACAACATCAGATAAAATCAATGAAATAAAACAAAGACATGAAACAAGATAAAATAAGAAACAAGCAACTAAAATGGTTACCTTTACGCATATATATATACTGAACATTTACATCCTTTACAAACCACGCCCACAACGATTACATGCACCTCTAAGAGTTTTTATATCACTATGACGGGACAGGGCCCCGCCATACCCCCTGAATGTACAAAAGTATATGACCTCAGGGAACCGTACCAAAATACAAAGCCCCCGGAGAAATGGAGCTTTCCCGAATGAGCAAATGATCCTAAGAGCGCGGATCGACAAGCTACGCACCTCAACCTGCGGCGTGAACGGCCCCAAGGAGGTCGACAACAGTACAGTATGTGGCGAAAATCAGAATGAAATCATAATAGTCTATATAAAGCAGGAGACAGGTATGATACCCAAACTACATTACACAATATATAAGCAGTCATGTCAAGTCAGGGACTCACGCCCTCGAAGTCATCACTCAAATATAACTGGGGTCTCACGCCCACAACATCAATCATGCCCGTGGAATACCTTCCTCACTGCCGGCAGTACATGATGTAACATATAATCCGGTGACTTGCCCGTGGCATCCTACCTCACTGTCACCACATATATGACATATATATATATATATATATATATATATATATATATATATATATATATATATATATATAACGCGTCATGCCCCGAATCCTCATCGTATAAGCATGGCCATAACGCGTGCCCTAATCCCTCATCGTAGGCGCAGTCTTCATGGGAGCTATCCCGTGGAAATAAGAATATAACATGCCCGGAATCCTCATCGCGGTACATGTCTTCACGGAGCTAGCCCGTGGAGTAAAAATATAACACGGTCGCATGCCCCAAATCCCTCATCGATAAGCATGGCCATTGAGTAATGAAACGTGCGGGCATCTAACCCGCATCTCGACGCACGCCCGCATCCTCATCGTATAAGCATGGCAAGATCAATCACAATGGAAGCATACGTGGAATCCTCCGTCACCGCTTCGATACGTCAATAAAAGTTCACAACAAGTCACCACCCTCCATCGAGACGCGGTGGTATAAAAATACAATGCTTGCACAACAAACGTTATCACAACTAGCATAGACAAGTTCAACATACTCTTGGTATCATTAACGTAAATTGATTCACCATTTGTACAAACTCAAGTACTCTCATTTTATGCCAACCATCCGGGTTTTAACCTAAAGTACTACGACTTTAGTTCTTTCAAAAGATCCATTTCTTTTACAAAGGTCACATGATACCGTAGTATCAAAATAGAGTGACTATCATTTTAGGTAAACCAATACAATTTCCATACCTTCTTTTGAATAAACCAAGACAATACCAGTGCCTTCTTTTAAACCAAAAACACTTCAATTCCTCAAGTCTCTCTTTATAAATCAAGTTCCTTACTTTGGAATTTAAGAAAGTTTGTACTTGTTTATAATGATCTTATTAAAGTAGCCATTATCTAGGAAATGTAATACAATTTTGTCTTATCTTAGCTTCTATGCAGATGGAGGTTTCTACTTGTTTTAATATAATTAATTATTTGTCAATATATTTTCCTTTATTAACGCGCAGTTGGTTTGTTCGATACTTATTCTCATTCCGAAATCAATATAACATTATTATTCAAACCAAGTACTCATTACTCAATATAATTAATTGTCGTTACTTTTTCCTTTATTAACGCGGTGGTTTGTTCGATACTTATTCTCATTTCAAATCAATATAACATTATTATTGAAACCAAGTACTCATTACTCACAATGAGGGTTCACAACTTTCCACACAATTCAAGTTTTTCATATATCAAATCAAGTCAAATATAAGTCAAGTCTCTTATCTTTTTAAAAATCAATAAACCATTCCTTTACCTACATAAAGTTGTTATAATTAACTTCCCATAAAGCCATTATAACACTTTATGTTTTAAACCAACCAAATTCGTTTAGCACACGTACGTCTACCGTACTACATAGTTTAAAATAATCATGCTAGAAAGGATAGGAAGAGGTTCACATACCTCGTGATGATTATTGACAATTAGCAAAACGCTCCAAAGTACTATAACCTTGCTAGCCCTTTTCCACCCTTCAATTAGAATACGCTACTCGTAGTACTTCCACCTATAATGGCCATGAAACGTCCATTAACCTCTAGATCTCTTCGTAGGATATTTCTAAGAACAAGGTTCCATATCCTATGGAAAATTCGGCAGCACCTCCCCCATTTCTACTCAATTTTCCACCTTTTCCAAGGCCCGATAATCTTAATTAACATACTATAATTAAGGTGCAATAATACCGAAATTTAAAGAAGGGGATAACACGCCCAAACGGAACGTGATTAACAATCTCTCCTTCATAACAATAATAAGTAAAGAAGGGGATAACACGCCCAAACGGAACGCGATTAACAATCTCTCCTTCATAACAATAATAACTAAAGAAGGGGATAACACGCCCAAACGGAACGCGATTAACAATATCTCCTTCATAACAATAATAACTAAAGAAGGGGATAACACGCCCAAACGGAACACGATTAACAATCTCTCCTTCATAACATTAATAAGTAAAGAAGGGGATAACACGCCCAAACGGAACGCGATTAACAATCTCTCCTTCATAATAACAATAAGTAAATAAGTTCCAAAGTAAATATAGTCCAAAGTAGATACGGTCCAAAGTAGACACGGTCCTTAAGTTGGGGTCCTTGGCCAACATTTACAATTTTACTTATCCAATTACTTCATTAGTCCTTCCACTTATATTCCAATCTTATTATAAGTTATAGTTCCTTTGTTGTTAACCTCTTAGTAAGTAATGGATACATTTTTACCATTTTAATGGATAATATGCCAATTCTCCTTTTTAACATCTTAACAAGATCCAAATCTTTCTTTATATCTTAAAGTCCATAATATACTTCCAATATATGTATAATATCCATATATACATAATAATCAATTTCACAAAGAGGTTAAGGTTCATTACCTCAAAATAGCCCAAAAACGTGACTGTCCGGATTTTAGCCACTGCTTCGTCAGCTGGACTTGTAACGTTGATAAATCTCTACTCCAGTGTCCTATCGACGAGTGGTTTGTTGTATTAGAAACTAGACTCGACGAACTTCACTTTAGGATTTTGAAACACCCAAAAACTCCTTATATGCTAGGAGATATTCCCTTCCAAACTTGACTAAAAATCTGCCCAAAACAGTCCCGACAATCTGCCCACTCTCGGCCAAGGGGGGTTTTTTTGAGGCTAGGGGTGTGAAATCTTGTCTAACTCTTGGTTAATAATCTTCCTAACACATTAAGGAAGAACACTTATAAGTTTAAGAATTTTTGGACAACACTTGGTTAGGGGAGGGGGGGTTGGATGAGAACTATAGGAAAGGGGAGAGAAATATTTTCAAGTCTTGAAATATACTAAGTGTGGAAGATTTTCATCAACTAAAGGGGTTTATATAGTACAACCAAGAGTTAGGATTGAAACATGTGTATGGTATAGATGTGTTTGTGTAGGTTCCTTTCCACACTTGTCCTACAAAAGCCATGCAAGACCTTGACCATTTGACTTGCCCACAAACTTGCAAAAACCATCCAAGGTGCCATGCAATACCATGCAAGACTTTTGGCCACTTGTCTTGCCCACCTGTCCACTCAATTTCGTCCAACATGGCCCAATCTAGGGGTGACACTTGTCGCCCTCCTATTGGTCCAAAATATTTTATCTCTCGGAAAAATTCCATAATCGTAAAAATATTGAAAACGCAAAATTTCCTTCACAATGTTCGGAATAATTTCCGCCGGAAAACAATTCTTTCACTCTTACCCTAATTAGGGCGTATACATTCGTACGTACGTCCTCACATATATACTCAAAAACTACGGGGTATAACACTGAAATGAGGAGAGCCCGTGTTGATAGGTTCTTGTCATTGAGGCAGAATGGGAGGACCATCAGGGAGTACAACCTGGAGTTTGACTCGTTGGCCAGGTATGCGCATACTATTGTGGCTGACATGGCGGACAGAGTTCACCGCTATGTGATGGGGCTAGACCGTTATATGATTACTGCATGTCTGGGAGTGGCCCTTCAGCTAGGTATGGATATTGCCAGGATGCAGGATTATGCGCAGGGGATCGAAGACAGAGAGAGGACCAGCCATACGTCCGCCAAGATGGCCAGGACGGCCGGGTTTCAGGGTAACTTTCGAGGCGGACAGCCTCAGCAGCAGACTAGGTCTACATTGCAGCCAGCACCGAGTGCTCCTCCACAGTTTTCCGGCGGTGGGTTTTACAACCCCGGGAATGCAGGGGCCGGTCAGATCTCTAGAACGTCAGGGTCTCAGGGAGATGGGGGTTCCAGTCAGTCGAGGCCACCTTTGCCTCAATGCGCCCAGTTTGGTAGGTTCCATTCTTGGGTATGTCGCGCCGGTACAGGTGCTTGTTTTTCTTGTGGTCGTTTAGGCCATGTGTTAAGAGAGTGTCCTTATAGAGGTCCTGGTGGACAACACGATCTCTTGGATCGATTCATGTTCTTCGCCTTCAATAGCTAGGCAGGATGTTCATGCACCGACATGCCGTGGCAGAGGTCGTGGTGGAAGTTCCCAGTTTTAGCGGTCCTTTGAACCGCCTATATGATTTCAGGTATGTCTTTGACCCTTTAGAGACTTGTATGCATGATAAAGTTGTTGTATGTTTAAGTGTCATGAACGGATTATATTGAGACTATATATATGCTAGAAAGGGGTTGGAAGTACGAAAAGATAATCCCTTTTGGGCTTATGATGGACGAATATGCGTGTGCGAGGTATTAGGGCCATGTGTGGCACTATTGGTATGTCAGTGTGGTAAAAGGAAACTATGTCGCTAATTATAAGTTTGACTCCGAAAGAACATTCGGGGACGAATGTTTCTAAGGGGGGAAGAATTTTATTGTTATACCCCGTAGTTCCGGAGTATGTATGTAAGGACGTACGTACGAATGTATAAACCCTAATTAGGGTAAGAATGAAAGAATTGTTTTCCGACGAAAAATATTCCGAACCTTGTGAAGGAAATTTTACGTTTTCGATATTTTTTTTCCAATTATGGAATTTTTCCGAGAGATAAATATTTTGGACCAATAGGAGGGAGACATGTGTCACCCCAAGAGCCATGTTGGACGTTTTTTTTCAAGACAAGTGGCCAAAAGTCTTGCATGACAATTACATGGCATTGTGGACGTTTTTTCAAGATAGTGGGCAAGTCAAATGGTCAAAGTCTTGCATGACATTTGTGGGACAAGTGGAGAAAGGAACCTACACAAACAATCTATATCATACACATGTTTCAATCCTAACCCTTGGTTATCCTATATAAACACCTCTAGTTGATGAAATCTTCCACACTTGGAACATTTCAAAACTTGAAAATATTTTCCTCTCCTCCCTAGTTGCTCTCGGCCAACCCCTTTTTTCTTGAGCAAATGTTGTCCAAAAATTTTTAAACTTATAAGTGTTCTTCCTTAATGTATTAGGAAGATTATTAACCAAGAGTTAGACAAGATTTCACACCCCTAGCCTCAAAAACCCTCACAAAGCCGAGAGTGGGCAGATTTGGAACTTTAGTGTTCTTCACTTTTTGGAGTTCATTTTTGAATAGAAGTTGGTTAGGAACTTCTAAGGGTGACTTGTGGTGGTTTGAAACACAAAGATTTGGAGCTAAAACTTGCATAGGATCGACTTTAAGTTCTTGGATATTTTTGGGCTAAATTGAGGTAATAAACCTTAACCTCTTTGTGAAGTTGATTATTATGTATATTGGATATTATACATATATTGGAAATATATTATGGAGTATGAGATATAAGGAAAGATTTGGACCTTGTTAAGATGTTAAAAGGAGAATTGGCATATTAGCCATTAAAATGGTAAAAATGTATCCATTACTTGACTAAGAAGTTAACAACAAAGAAACTATAACTTATATAAAGATTGGAATATAAGTTGGAAGACTAATGAAGTAATTGGATAAGTAAAATTGTAAAAGTTGGCCAAGGACCCCAACTTAAGGACTGTATTTACTTTGGACCGTATTTACTTTGGACTGTATTTACTTTGGACTGTATTTACTTTGGACTGTATTTACATTGTTGTTAAGGGGAAGATTTTTAATCGCGTTCCGTTTGGGTGTGTGATCCCCTTCTTTAATTATTGTTGTTGTTAAGGGGAATATTTTTAATCGCGTTCCATTTGGGCGTGTGATCCCCTTCTTTATTTATTGTTGTTGTTAAGGGGAAGATTGTTAATCGCGTTCCGTTTGGGCATGTGATCCCCTTCTTTATTTATTGTTGTTGTTAAGGGGAAGATTGTTAATCGCATTCCGTTTGGGCGTGTGATCCCCTTCTTTAAATTTCGGAATTATTGCGCCTTATTTATGGCATGTTGGTTACCATTAGCGGGCCTTGAAAAAGGTGGAGAATTGAGTAGAAACGGGGGAGGTGCTGCGCAATTTTTCGTATACTAAGAGAAATCTTACTTAGAAGAATCCCACGTAAAACTAGAAGTTAATAGGCGTGTTTTGACTATTATAGGTTGACACTCTGCACGCGACATATCCGACTTCGCAAGTGGATTTAGCCGAGGAGGTATGTGATTCTTCCTATCCCTTTGAGCATGATATTTGTGAAATATATATAGTACGATAGACGTACGTGTGTTAAACTAAATTTGGCTTTACTTTGATGTCTTTGGACTTGAGTTCTAATTAATAAGAATCTTGAATATTTCAAAAGAGTTATGAATCATTTTGGAAGAAAAGTAATACTTGGTTTTCATAAAAAGTTTAAGTGTTATACTAGCTTTATGGGAAGTTAGCTATAACGACTTAAGAAAGATAAGAAACGGTTTAATTATTTGTTTATCAAATGCTTGAAATGATGTTTGAAGGTATGGTAAGTTGGTTTGATAAACATGTTATGATGCTACGTGTGTTAGTATCTTGTGACGCTTGTGTAAGGAGGTTATTCTTGTTGTGCTTATGTTGTTTAGCGATAAGCCGTTGTGATAGTATTATATATCACTCACCCTCCTGACTTGTTACGATGACGTGGGTTAGCCGCCCCCGATGCGAGGAATACCTCATGCGGGTCCATGGGACCTGTTACACCCCGTATTTCCAGAGTATGTACGTGAGGGCGTACGTATAAAATTTAAGCCTTAAAGTTGGCAAGGTTCGAAAATTTGGGCACAAGTGCCGAAAAGAATCATTTTTCGACGAAACGTTTTACAAGACTTACGAAGGGAAAATTCCGGTTATGTCATTTATAATTTTTGCGGATTTTTCCGAGAGACGAAACATTTTGGACCAACGGGAGGGTGACGTGTCACCTCACATTGGAAGAGGTCAGCGGCAAAGTGGACGAAATGGGTGGCATGGGTTAGGTAGGATATTTTGTGCAAGTTGGTGTGGTAGATGGATAAGGTGCACTTGGCTTAATCCTAGCCCTACACTTGCCTAACACTTGGTTAGATCTTGGCCATTGGTTGGCCATTCCTTGACCTATAAATACCCCTCTAAGTGATGAACTTTCTTCATCCAAAAATCATTTCCTAAGTGTTATAATCCTCCCCTCCTCTTGTTTGCTCTCGTCTAGCCTCTCCCCCTCTTTTGAGAGCCTTGGCCGAAAGCCTCCCCCTCCCCCTTTTTAGTGCCCTAGCCGAGGGGTACCCCCCCCCCTTGCCTAGTTGGTTTCGTATAATACCCCCTTTTGTGGTATAGAAATACTCTCCAAGTATTGTTATAATGCCCAAATACTTTAGCCCAAATACCTTGTAGTACTTTCCAAAGTTACCTCTATACGTAGAGCCCGGAAATACTATTATACTTTCCTTTAGCCACAAAAACGAAACCCTAAGGAAAACCTTCATAGTCGGTTGAAGTGTTAAGTAGAAGTTGCGTAGAACTTCTAAGGGTTGTTTGGAGCGGCTTGGAGCACTCGGAATAGGAGCTAAACGTTGCTCAGGAGCGACATTAAACTTGGATAATTTTGGGCTCATCGAGGTAAATACTACTGTCCTTCTATTGTAATTGGGAATTACATACTGTAGTTGTATAGAAATGAATATAAGATTCATAGAAGAGAATTGAACTGTAATAGAAGGATATTACAGAATAGACTTGAACTGGAATCACACCAGAAGAATATTAAGATAGAAGATTCAACTGTACTTACTTAGGACTGTATTTACAGTAGACTGATAACCTTTATTGGTTGAATGTTCTGCAAGTAGCATGTGCTACTTAGAAGGTGGACAAGGCTAGCCGGGTTATAGCTGTGGAGCGTTTTGCTTATAGTCGATAATCGTCGCGAGGTATGTGATTCTTCCTATACTCTTGAGCATGAAGTATTTTAAAAGTATATATATATAGTACGGTAGACGTACGTGTGGCAATGTCTTTTGACTTAAGCCTGAATAATATATATATATATAGTACGGTAGACGTACGTGTGCTAACTGAATATAATTGTACGGCAATGTCTTTTGACTTAAGCCTGAATAATAAGAACCTTGAAATATTTTAAAGGAACATATATATAGTACGGTAGACGTACGTGTGTTAGCGAATGTAGTATTATGGCAATGTCTTTTGACTTAAGCCTGAATAATAAAGAATCTTGAAGTATTTCAACAGAATTAAGAAACCTTTTTGAAAGAAGAGTAATGCTTGGTTTTGAAAACATAAGAGTTATACTAGCTTTAAGGGAAGTTAGGTATAACGTCTGAAGAGAGATAAATAGAATGGTTTACTGATTTTTAGAAGTTAAGAGACTTAATCTTAAAAGATAAGAGACTTGACTTAATATGGATGTTTGTGTGAAACCTCATTCGTGAGTAATGAGTACTTGGTTTTAAAGGGAATAATGTTTCTTGATTTGAAATCAAAATAAGTATCAAACAAACCAACTGCGTCGCTAATAAAAATCAGATTGAATAATGAAGTATTATTAAAACCATTAGAAACCTCCATCCGCATAGAAGCTAAGATGAGACAAAATGATATTACATTTTCTAGATCATGTTGCTTTAATAAATGGTTATAAACAAGAATAAGCGCTGCTCACTTTATGGCATATGTTATTCAATTGCTTTAAAAAAAGATTAAGACATTGAACTATGAAACCTTTCTAAAATAAAGAGACTTGAGTAATTGAAATTAGGCAAAGCCGGGCGTAGGAAAAGAAAGGCATTGTTTTGTCTTAAATTGGTTTAAAACATAAAGTGTTATATGACTTTATGGGAAGTTGGTTATAACGACTTTATGAAAACAAAAAAAGGGTTTTATCATTGGTTTTAATGTGGTAACTTGACTTTAAAAGGGAAGTTGTTTTGGTCTACTTAAAAGATGTAAGTCACTCATTTTTATATACTACGAATTATCGGGTGACTTTATAAAAGGAATGGATCTCTTAAAAGGAATTTAACGTCGTAGTACTTTAGGTTAAAACCGAACTTTGTCATAAAATGAAAGTACTTTAAGTTGTGTGTAACTTGCCTATGTTTGCGTGTGATAGAATTGTTGTGCAAGGAATGTATTTCACTCGACTACGCGTTCATGGATGAGCCGAATGTATTTCACTCGACCACGCGTTATGGATGAGCAGAATGTATTTCACTCATTACGCGTTCGTAGGATGAACCGAATGTATTTCACTCGACTACCGCGTTAATGGATGAACCGAATGTATTTCACTCGACTACCGTGTTCATGGGATGGACCGAATGTATTTCACCCGACTACCGTTCACGGATGAACCGGAAATGTATATCACTCGACTACGCGTCCGTAGGATGGACCGAATGTATTCTATCCACTCACCGAGTTCATGAGACGAACCGGAATGTATTCCTGCGTTCTATCTTTGGGTCCATGAGATGGGCGAGACATGTTATCGTATCACATGATTTGTACCTAGGCCGCGGTGAGGAAGGAGTTCCACGTACGGAGGATGACTTTGAGGCGTGAGTCCCGACTTGACATGATCGCTTTATGTTGTGAATCGTAGTTTGGTTATCATACATGTCTCCCCTTTATATAGACTATTATGATTTCATTTCTGATTTTTTACGATTTCACATACTTGGTACCGTTATCGACCTCCTTGAGCTGCGTTCATGCCGCAGGTAGAAGTACATCGGCTGTCGATCCCCGCGTTTAGGATCACATTTCAGCGTGTTGGGAAGCTCCGTTCCTTCGGAGGCTTATCTTTTGGTATGTTACCCTGAGTCTGTAGGATCTTGTACATTCAGGGGTATGGCGGGGCCTGTCCGTCATAGTTGTTATAAAATCTTAAGTGCATGCCTTTGTAGTGGCGGGGTTGTAAGGATTATGCTGCTCAAATGTCTATATATATATATGTTGAAAAGGCAACCGTTTTGGTTGGCCTATTTTCTTTATCTTGATCCATGTCTATTTGAATGATTAAAGTTTTTATTTCATTGGTTTTCTCGATGTTGTATCACCAGGTGCCCGGTAAGGCACCACCACGGCCCGGTTGGTCGTGACAAAAGTGGTATCGAGCGATTAATCCTCGGAAAGTGTACAGACCGTGTCTAGTAGAGTCTTGGTTATCGGTGTGTTATGCACCACATCTATAATCAGGAGGCTATAGGACGTTTAGGATTGGTTTCCATTCTTCTCATTCTGAGATCGTGCCTTGAGCTGTGTGATAAGTTGGACCCCTCTGACGTATTCCTTTCCTTTACAGTTATGCCTCGCGTAAAACCTGCAGCCCAGATGGGCAAGCGGTCGAGGGGCTATTAGTGAGATACGAGAGAAATGCGAGGCACAAGGTCGATGCACGAGCAAGCCGACGGCGAGTTTAGCCACGCCCGGCAAAGCCGAGTTAGAGCCGCGATGGCTGCCGAGACTACAATACACGAGCCTCCGGGTCCCACAGCGGGCGAATAGATACAAGGAGATGGCGATTCGGCGGTCGTGGCGGGTATGAGGATAGGTTGACGGCAGCCTCAGTCCAAGCACCGTAGTTCACCCCCGAGCGCATTTGAGACTACGGATTTTCGAGATGTAACGCCAGAGTTTTATGGGTCGAGGCTCGAAGATGATCCGCAGGAGTTCATCCGGCGATACATCGGCCGCGAGAGTGATCAAGGCATCGGAGACCGAGTCGGTGGTCCTAGGTTCGCGGCACGCGTGATACCGCCGATCGGGTTTGATTCGTGCGAGCTGTCCCGGAGAGAATGCACTTCCGCTATATGGGACGAAGTTCTCAAAGGCATTTCTTGCACACTTCTTGCCTCGCAGATGAGGAGGGCTCGGTAAACGATTGACGCTGAGGCGGGGCAGGCGGGCGGTTAGAGAGTACAATGTGGAGTTCGACTCATTAGCTCGGTATGTCCCAGAGTAGCCGATATGGAGGGCCAGTACACCGCCGCGCCACCGGCTAGATGATTACTTGGCGAGGCTTGTACGGTGTAGCTCTTCAAGGCATGGACATTGCCGCATGCAAGCTCACGCACTAGGATGTGAGGCACGGAGGTCGACGTAATGGCCGAGATCGCCAGAAGAGGCCGGGACAGCGAGGTCCTTTGGTAACTTTCGAGGCGGACGCCTCGGCCGCGACGCTTAGTTATGTACCTCCGCCAAGATGAGTGGTCCTCCGCGATCTTGGGGCGTTCGGGGTATTCGGGAGTCGGTCGAGCTCCGTGGCTTCGTTCACGGTATCGTAAGTTCTAGCCGCAGATTCATGTCCCCTCGGTGTGACGATGTGGCGTGCGCCATCCCGGAATGTCGTCTTTTTGGTGCTTGTTTCACTGCGCGTCGGGGCCATGTGACGAGACTTTGCTTATAGGAGTACCGCGGCTGGCGACCTCTGGGATCGATGGTAGGTTCATCGCCTTCTACAGCTATGCGCCCTGCAGGGCAGGCCTATGATTAAAGTGGAGCGGTAGATTCAGGTATATCCTTAACCCTCTAGAGTTTTTCATGCTTGATATGATGATCTGTTGTTGTGTGCTATGAACGGACAACGTTGTGTTAGTTATGAGTTAGAAGACATGGTTAGTTGAAAGGATAAGTCCATGGGTAGTGTGAGATGGAAGTGGTAGCTTTCATGACCTGTATAGGTAAGATTGTTCCGGATCGGGAAACAAGAGCTTGATGCGTTAAGTGGGTCGGGTTGGGGCCATGTTGTGGGCCAACCCGCGGCCTGTTTCGAGGTAGGGTCAGCTCTGGGTGGTCCCGCCAGGTGGTAGGGTCACGAGGGTGCTAGGCCCAAGTTTAGATGACCATCGTATGAGTTCATGGATGCGTTCGACCAGAAGCAGATCGTGAAGGCCGGGAATGGCCTTAAGGGAGATTGAGGCTAGTAAGATGACCAAGTTTGGAGGTGGTGACTCCAAAGTTTTGGGAACTGAAGCGATGACTGAAGTGTGGTACGTATACTAGAAGAGTTCAAGTGTTCGAGAAGGGCACGACAAGTAAGGAAGAAAGACAACGTGTGTTATGTTTGTGGCCATGTGTGGCATTGGAAACTTGTTTAAGTTAAGAAGAACTTTATCGTTATCCGTCTTGAGAAGGAACATTCGTCCCGAATGTTTCTAAGGGAGAATGTTACACCAGTATTTCCGCAGTATGTACGAGGGCGCACGTATAAAATTTAAGCCTTAAAGTTGGCGTTCAAAATTTAGCACAAGTGCGAAAAGAATCGTTTTCGACTAAACGCTTTACAAGACTTACGAAGGGAAAATTCCGCTATGTCATTTATAATTTTTGCGGATTTTTCCGAGAGACCAAACATTTTGGACAACGAGGGTGGCATGTCACCTCACATTGGAAGAGGTTGAAGCGCAAAGTGGGCGAAATGGGTGGCATGGGTTAGTAGATATTTTGTGCAAGTTGATGTGGTAGATGGATAAGGTGCACTTGGCTTAATCCTAGCCCTACACTTGCTTAACACTTGGTTAGATCTTGGCCATTGGTTGGCCATTCGACCTATAAATACCACTCTGTGATGAACTTTCTTCATCCAAAAATCATTTCCTAAGTGTTAAAATCCTCCCCTCCCTCTTGTTTGCTCGTCCCAGCCTCTCCCTCTTTTGAGAGCCTTGTAGAGCCTCCTCCCCTTTAGTGCCTAGCCAGGGTACCCCTTGCCTAGTTGGTTTCGTATAATACCCTCTTTGTGGTATAGAAATACTCTCCAAGTATTGTTATAATGCCCAAATACTTTAGCCCAAATACCTTGTAGTACTTTCCAAAGTTACCTCTGTCGTAGAGCAGGAAATACTATTATACTTTCCTTTAGCCACAAAACGAAACCCTAAGGAAAACCTTCATAGTCGGTTGAAGTGTTAAGTAAGTTGCGTAGAACTTCTGGGGGTTGTTTGGAGCGGCTTGGAGCACTCGAATAGGAGCTAAACGTTGCTCGTGAGCGACATTAAACTGGATAATTTTGGGCTCATCGAGGTAAATACTATTGTCCTTCTATTGTAATTGGGAATTACATATTGTAGTTGTATAGAAATGAATATAAGATTCATAGAAGAATTGAACTGTAATAGAAGGATATTACTGCAATAGACTTGAACCGAATCACACGGAAGAATATTAAGATAGAAGATTCAATCAGATTTACTTAGGATCGTATTTACGATGGCGATAACCTTTATTGGTTGAATGTTCGCAAGTAGCATGTGCTACTTAGAAGGTGAACAAGGCTAGCGGGTTATAGCATGGAGCGTTTTAACTTATAATGATAATCGTCGCGAGGTATGTGATTCTTCCTATACTCTTGAGCATGAAGTATTTTAAAAGTATATATATATAGTACGGTGAGCGTCGTGTGGAAATGTCTTTTGACTTAAGCCTGAATAATATATATATATATACGGTAGACGTCGCAGTGCTAATCGAATATAATTGTACGACAATGTCTTTTGACTTAAGCTCTAATAATAAGAACCTTGAAATATTTTAGGAACATATATATAGTACTATTACTTACGTGTGTTAACTGAATGTAGTATTATGGCAATGTCTTTTGACTTAAGCCTGAATAATAAAGAATCTTGAAGTATTTCAACATAATTAAGAAACCTTTTTGAAAGAAGAGTAATGCTTGGTTTTGAAAACATAAGAGTTATACTAGCTTTAAGGAAGTTAGGTATAACGTCTCAAGAGAGATAAAGAGAATGGTTTATCGATTTTTAGAAGTTAAGAGACTTAATCTTAAAAGATAATAGACTTGACTTAATATGGATGTTTGTGTGAAACCTCATTCGTGAGTAATGAGTACTTGGTTTTAAAGGAATAATGTTTCATGATTTGGAAATCAAAATAAGTATCAAACAAACCATCGCAGCGCTAATAAAGGAAATCAGATTGAATAATGAAGTATTATTAAAACCAGTAGAAACCTCCATCTGCATAGAAGCTAAGATGAGACAAAATGATATTACATTTTCTAGATCATGATCGCTTTAATAAATGGTTATAAACAAGAATAAATCAAGCCACACCTATGGCATATGTTATTCAATTGCTTTAAAAAAAAAGATTAAGACATTGAACTATGAAACCTTTCTAAAATAAAGAGACTTGAGTAATTGAAATTAGGTAAATTGGAACTGTAGGGAAAAGAAAGGCATTGCTTTGTCTTAAATTGGTTTAAAACATAAAGTGTTATAACAGCTTTATGGGAAGTTGGTTATAACGACTTTATGAAAACAAAAAGAAGGGTTTTATCATTGGTTTTAATGTGGTAACTTGACTTTAAAAAGGGAAGTTGTTTTGGTCTACTTAAAAGATGTAAGTCACTCATTTTTTATATACTACGGGTATCGGGTGACTTTTATAAAGGAATGGATCTCTTAAAAGGAATTTAACGTTAGTACTTTGAGTTAAAACCGAACTGTGTCATACCATGAAAGTACATTAAGTTGTGTGTAACTTGCCTATGTTTGCGAGTGATAGAATTGTTGTGCAAGGAATGTATTTCACTCGACTACCGCGTTCATGGGATGAACCGGGAATGTATTTCACTCGACTACCGCGTTCGTAGGATGAGCGAATGTATTTCACTCATTACCGTTCACGGATGAACGGGAATGTATTTCACTCACTCACCGCACATGGGATGGACCGGAATGTATTTCACCCGACTACCGTTCATGGATGAACCGAATGTATTTCACTCGACTCGCGTCCGGCCATGGACCGAATGTATTCTATCCGATCCGGAGTTCACGAGAGCGGGAATGTATTCCACACGTTTCTATCGGGTCCATGAGATGGGCCGAGACATGTTATCGTATCACATGATTTGTACCTAGACCGCGGTGAGGAAGGGAGTTCCACGGGCGAGGATGACTTTGAGCGTGAGTCCCCGACTTGACATGACTTCTTTATGTTGTGAATCGTAGTTTGTTATCATACATGTCTCCGCTTTATATAGACTATTATGATTTCTTTACTGATATTTACGCTTTCACATACTTGGTACTGTAATCGACCTCGCCGAGGCCGCGTCATGCCGTAGAAAGTACATCGTTTGTCGATCCCGCGTTTAGGATCACATTTCAAATGTTGGAAGCTCGTTCCTTGAGGCTTATCTTTTGGTATGTTACCACAGTCCAGTAGGATCTTGTACATTCAGGGTATGGCGGGCCCCGTCCGTCATAGTTGTTGTAAAATCTTAAGTGCATGCTGTTGTAGCGGGGTTGTAAGGATTAGAATGCTCAAATGTCTATATATATATATGTTGAAAGCGCAACCGCTTTGGTTGGCCTATTTTCTTTATCTTGATCCATGTCTATTTGAATGATTAAAGTTTTATTTCCGGTTTTCTCCGATGTTGTATCACTAGGGTGCGAGGTAAGACACCGATCACGGGCCGGTTCGGTCGTGACAGACCTATGCGAGTCATGAGTTCAGGATGATCACGGGTGTGTTACGCCAATGCGAGGAATACCTCATGCGGTCTATGTGGCCATGCGATGCGGGAGTCGGGCGATACGCGTCGTTAGCTACCCCGATGCGAGAATACCTCATGCGGGCCTAAGGCCTATGCGGATCGCGGAGTCAGATTAGGCTCGCATAATGATCTTATGGCGATTGGCCTTGCCCGATCATTAGCGTCATAGAAAAGACCAGTTACATTATATCTATTTTTGCTCTTGTTTATGATGTGGCACTATGTGCGTTAACTTGATTGTTTTGTACATATTTGTGAATTGGTTTTAAAATGTTATAATTATATATATCGATTTTATGATTTACATACTTGGTACTGCTGTCAGGCCTCCTTCGGTGCGTTCATGCAGCGAGGAAAGCGTGGTAGATCCTCATTCTTAGGATCTTTACTCGGTGTCGTGAGCTCCATTTCTCGGAGGCTCGACGTTTGGTACAGTTCTCCCGTGTTATAGATGTTTTGTACATTCAAGGGGTATGACGGCCCCGTCCCGTCATAGTGTTTACACCTTCTTAGAGGTCCTGTAGTCCCTGTAAAGTTAGGATGTAACTGCTCACTTTTGGTATTTATATACGCCGAAAGGCAACTTTTCGGGATGTAATGTTCTTATTTTACATCAAGTTTCATGTTTGCAAGTTTATATTCCAGGTTACTCGTGTATGTCTACTTGGGTGCGGGTAAGACACGGTCACGGCCCGGAGCGGATCGTGACAAAAGTGGTATCGAGCGCTTAAATCCTCGAAGTGTCTACGCAAGTATCTAGTAGAGTCTTGATTATCGGTGTGTTGTGCACCACACCAATAATCGTGAGGTCAGCAGGATATTTAGGATTGGTTTCCATTCTTCTCATTCTAAGATCGCGCCTTAGAGTGTGTTATAAGTTGGACCCTCCGACGAATTTCTTTTGTTTACCGTTGTGCCTCCGCAAGTGCAACCGGGCCCGAAGGCAAGGCGTCGAGAGGCGCTAGTAGGACACAGTGGTCACGAGGGCCTGTGCCAGCCTTTACCGGTGATACGGACGGCGAGTTCCACGACGCCGCCCAACAGGTTTAGAGCGCAGCGGTGGCTCACGAGGCCACGACACCGAGCCTCCATCCACGGCTGGGCGAGAGGAGATGGGTTACAAGGAGATGCCCGCGATTGTGCTTGGTCGTGGCGAGGCACGCGAGATAGGATGGATGATCGATTCGATTCGGTAGTACCGTGGTTCACCCGAGGTCGGATAGTTTGAGACCGGGACTTTACGAGTTGCAGCCGCGAGTGCATGGGTGAGGCACGAGGATGATCCACGTGGAGTTCATTCGACAAGCGATTCTGGATCGTGAGTGATCGAGGCTTGGAGACCGAATCGGTGGTCTTAGGTTCACATCGGCCGCGTAATCTGCGATCGGCCCGGTTTGATTCATAGGAGCTGTCGGGAGCATGCGCCTCGGCTGTTTGGGACGAAGTTCTCGCAGGCATTTCTCACTTCTTGCCTCGCGCATGAGGAAACGCAATGACATATTTTGATCTTGGCGAAGCAGGCGCCTGATTGGGAGTACAACGTGAGTTCGACTTCGTTGGCTCGGTATGTCCCCGTTAGTGGCAGATATGGAGGATAGAGTGCACCGCTACGCCACGAGGCTTGATAACTACTTAGCGAAGTCTTTCTGGTGTAGCTCTTCACCGGCATGGACATTGCGTGCATCTGAGCTCATGCACTTGGGTGTGAGAGCGTAAGGCAGCAGGTTGTGTGATATCAGCGAGAAGAAGGCCCGGGGCGATAGGGTCTTTTGGTAGCTCTCGGGCGGGCGGCCTCGGCCGAACTAGATTTGCACCGCAGCCCACTCGAGCACTCCTACACCGCCGTCTTGAGCGGCGGGGTATTGGGGCGGTCAAGGCCCCGTGACTTCAGGCTTCAGCAGCGAGTGCTAACGAACGAGACCACCTTCCTCTCGGTGTGTTCGATGTGGTAGATCCATTCACGGAGTTGTGGTACTACTGCGGGAGCTTGTTACACTTGCAGCCATCATGGTCACTTTGCGAGAGACTGTCCGACCAATGGCAGCGTAGATGGTAGGGTTCAGCCTACAGGGTCTTTAGCCGGGTCTTCATCTCCTGATTTACTGCGCCGGAGCGGGGGTGCTCATGGGCCAGAAGGTCGCGGCAGAGGTCGTGGAAAGGGTCCTAGTTCCAGCGGTCCTTAGAACCGCATTTATTCCATGTCCAGCCGCCAGGACCAGAAGGCGTCACCGGATGTCATCACAGGTTCTTTATCAGTTTCTTGTTGTGACGTATATGCCTTGATAGATCCAGGTTCTACCTTGTCCTATATATCTCCCCATATTGCTAGTAGGATAGGGATAGAGCCTGAGTCCATAGACCCTTGGAGGTAGCTACGCGGTGGGATTCGGTGGTAGTGGCGGGTATATAGGGCTTGCCCAGTGACTATATGCAGTCGGCAGACCCTAGCCAACTTGATAGAGTTGGATATGACCGATTTTAATGTGATCATGGGTATGGATTGGTTAGATTCTTGCTATGCCAATGTAGACTGTAGAAAGAGATTGGTACGGTTCCAGTTTCCTGGGGAGCCGGTTATTGAGTGGGAGGGGAACATTGTGTCGCCGAGGGGTAAGTTTATTTCTTACCTCAAGGCCAGGAAGATGGTGCAGAAGGGGTATATCTATCATCTCATTCGAGTATTTAATAATGAGGCCGAGATACCAGACCTTGATCGTTTCGGTGGTCGAGAGTTTCGGATGTGTTCCTATCGACCTCAGGGTATCCCTCCTGAGAGGGAGATAGAGTTTTGCATTGATATTCTGCCTGATACTCGACCTATATCTATTCCGCCATACAGAATGACACCTGCAGAGTTTAGAGAGTTGAAGGACCAGCTGAGAGATTTGCTGGAGAAGGGCTTCATCAGGCCTAGTGTTTCTCCTGAGGCGCCTATTGTTCGTGAAGAAAGAAGGATGGACGCTGCGTGTGTGTCGATACTGACGGTGAACAAGGTGACTATTAAGAACAGATACCCCCTTCCCAGGATTGACGACTTGTTCGACCAGTTGCAGGGTGCGAGATGTTTCTCCAAGATAGACCTGCGATCTGGTTACCATCAGGTGTGAGTTAGGGAGACGGATGTCCCTAGGACTGCATTCGGACGTGCGCACTATGAGTTCATTCATGTCTTTCGGCTTGACGATGCTCCGATATTTATGGATTTGATGAACCGAGTGTTCAAGCCATTTTGGATCGTTTGTTATAGTATTCATTGATGACATCTTGATTTATTCTGCGCCGAGCGGGAGCATGCGGAGCATTTGAGGCGGTCTTGGGAGTTCTCTGGGACCAGCGGTTGTATGCCAAGTTTTGAAGTGTGAGTTTTGGTTAGCTTGTGGCGTTCTTAGGAGCACGTTAGCCGGGTAGATGGTATTCGGTGGATCGACAAAGATCGGCGGTCAAAACGCCTAGACCTCTTACCGCAGTGCGCAACTTTTGGGCACTTGCGGGTTACTACGGAGGTTTGTGGAGAAGTTTGCTTGCCTATTTGACCGCGCAAAGTGACTCGAGAAGGCGGTAAGTTTGATGGGCGGATGCTTGACTTGAGAAGGGCTTCCGATTCTTGAAGGAGAGGTTGGCAGCCCGATTCTTACTCTTCCGAGGGTCAGACGGCTGTCACGCACCCGAACGGGCGTGTTGGTGCCTTACCGGCACCCAAGTAGACATACATCGTAGTAATCAGGAACATAAAACAAGACATGAAATAATAGGGCGTGTAAAACAGTTTTCTACGAAAAGTTGCCTTTTCGGCATATATATATAAAAACTTAAATCCGAACGATTACATCCCTTTTACAAACTCGCCTGGCTTGATTACAGACCTCAGAATGATATAACAACAATGGCGGGATAGGGCCCGCCATACCCCTGAATGTAAGTACCTACAACGGCGGGGACTATACCCAAGATAAGCCTCGGAGAAAGCGGAGCTTCCCAAACGCTGAATGTGATCCTAAGAGTGAGGATCGGCGGGTGTACCTCTACTGCGGCATGAACGGCCCAGAAGGAGTCGATCAGCAGTACCAAGTATGTGGCGAAAATCACGTAAATGAAATCATAGTAGTCTATATAAAGCAGAGACATGTATGATAACCAAACTACGATTCCTGATAAATAAGCAGTCATGTCAATGTCAGGGACTCACGCCCTCAAAGTCAACACTCAAATATAACTCTGGGTCTCACGCACACAACATCAATCAGGCCCGTGGAATACCTTCACCGCCGGCGATCATGATATAAAAGCACCAGAATACCACATGAACACGGGTCCCACCTGTCATACTAAAGCCGTCTGGGGTGAAATGCGAAGGCATAGCCGACTACTAAAACCCACGCACCAACAAGGTCATAAAGCTGTATCATGAGGTCCGTCTAGACGCCACATGATCGAAGCTAGCCAACTCGCGCGGATCTAATGTGGCGTCTAGTCCTGCAACTTCCGCGACTCGCATAGGCCACTCACATAGGCCCGCGTGGTATTCCCAGCATCGAGGTAGCTACTCCCGGCGTCGTCACGACTCGTAGTCCGCATGGCCACATGAACCGCATGACCACAAAGGCCGCACACTAACACGGAACTCGTAGCTCGCATAGTCCCCTGGACCCGCGTAGGTATTCTCGAATCATGGTCCCCGCGCTGAGTCTACCTCGCATCGGAGGCGACTTAACCCCGTTATCGTGTCAAGAGGTGGTGATATAATACTAACATAACGACTTATCGTTAAACAACATAAGCCGCAACAAGGAAACCGGCTACAAACATCACAAGATACTAACACACGTAGCATCCTAACATGTTTACTTATCAAAGCAACAAGAAAGTATTACAAGGCTATCACCAACCAACACAATCAAGTTATTCACACAAGGTACTTTCTACTTTATGTTAAACTTCGGGTTTTTATCCCAAAGTACTTCATACATTAACTCTTTAAAAGATCTGTTTCTTTCACAAAAGTCACACAATACAGTAGTATAAAAATGAGTGACTATCTTTTTAAGTAAACCAAAAGCGCTTTCCTTTGTAAAATCAAGTAACAACATTCTTTTCAAACGTTCAAGTTTGCCTAATTTCAATTACTCAAGTTTCTCATTTTCGAAAGGTTTCGTAGTTCATAGTCTTAATCACTTAAGAATATAAATCTCTTTTAAAAACAATTTGAGAAACATATGCCTTATGTGTGAGTAGTTTATTCTTGTTCATAACAATCTTATTAAAGCGACCATGATCTAGGAAATGTAATATCATTTTGTCTCATCTTAGCTTCTATGCGGATGGAGGTTTCTCTGGTTTTAATAATACTTAATTAGTCAATACATTTCACTTTATTAGCTGCGGTGGTTAGTTCGATACTTATTCTGATTTCCGAAATCAGTAAAATATTATTCCTTTGAAAAACCAAGTACTCATTACTCACGAATGAGGTTTCACACTTTTTAACAAAATTCATATTAAATTAATTAAGTCAAGTCTCTTAACTTCTAAAATCAATAAACCATTCTTTTTATCTCTCTTAAGTCGTTATACCTAACTTCCCATAAAGCTAGTATAACTCTTAAGCTTTTAAAACCAAGCATTACTCTTCTTTCAAAAAGGTTTCTTAATTCTTTTGAAATACTTCAAGATTCTTATTATTTAGACTCCAGTCATAAGACATCGCAGTAAAAATCACGTTCAGTTAACACACGTACGTCTACCGTACTATATATATTATTTTTAAAATATCATGCTCAAGAGGATAGGAAGAATCACATACCTCGCGACGATTTATCGACTATTAGCAAATAGCTCCAAAGTATTATAATCCTGCTAGCCTTTTCCACCGCCGAGTAGAATACGCTACTCGTGATGCTTCAACTATAACGGTTTATACAAGTCTATCAATGTCTTAGACTACCGGTAGAATAAATCTGATACAAGATTCTACGGAAAATTGGGCGAGACTTCACCGTCAAACTTCACAAGTCTCACAAATCTGATCTATGCAAATCTGATTAAATCTTCTTTAATATCCTTCTATGTATCTTATATTCATCTACATACTACTACGGTATGTAATTTCCAATTACAATATAAGGACAAGAGTATTTACCTCGATAAGCCCAAATTATCCAAGTTTAAATGTCGATCTGTTATACCCCGTATTTCCAGTATGTACGTGGGGCGTCGTAGAAAATTTGAACTTGAGAATTAGGCTTGGCGAATTAACTTTGTTCACAACACCTGTTAGAGTCGTTTTTAGAAAGCGTTTCTGACTTTCAGATGGGAATTTCCTATGTCATTTTTAATTTTGCGGATTTTTTTCAGAGGCGAAACATTTTGGACCAAAGAGGCGACACTTGTCACCCTCTCATTGGAACACCTGGCAGGAATTGTGGTGGCCGAAAGTGTGGCCTTTGTGGTCGAGGTTGGTAGGATATTTTTGTGGTAGTTGGCTAGTGTGCACAGCAAGATCTTGGCCTACACTTGCTATGCACTTGGCAAGATCTTGGCCATTGGTTGGCCTTGGCTTGTGCTATAAATACCCTCTCCCTTTGATGAATTCTTCATCCTTTCCACAAATCTTCTAAGTGTTAAAATCCCTCCCTCTCCTCTTGTTGACTCTCGTCCAGAGCCCCTCTCCCACTGAAAGGCCCCTCGGCGAGAGCCTCTCCCACTCTGGTAGTGTGGCGTAGGGTACCACTTCTTTAGTAGTTTTCGTATAAATACCCCCTATTGTTAGAAATACTCTCAAAGTATTGTTATAATGCCCAAATTACCTTAGTCAGTATACCTTGTAGTATTCTAAGGTTATACTTATCTGAAAAGCCAATACTATTATACTTCCCTTAGTCCAAAACCGAAACCACAAGGAAAATCTCCATGGTTAGTTGAAGTAATAAGTAGAAGTTGGTTAGAACTTCTAAGGGTTGTTTGGAGCGGAGTTGGGCGCACGGAGTAGGAGCTAAACCTTGCTCGGGATCGACATTTAAACTCGGATAATTATGGGCTTATCGAGGTAAATATCTTGTCCTCTATTGTAATTGGAAATTACATGTTGTATGATTATATAGTTGAAGTATACTATATATAGAACTGAGCGTAGTTATCGTGATGTCTTTTGACTTAAGCCTGAATAATAAGAAACCTTTTGAAAGAAAATCTTGAAGCTGTATTTACATAAGGCGTATTCTGATGGACTTGTGTAGCTTTTACGTGGGTAGAATTGTACCGTTCGGGTTAGATGTATAACCCCCGGTTGGCTTGGTGGCGGCCTCGATAAAGAAAGGAGAGATTTACGTTGCGGCGGGAGGTCTTGGATTTTTACGTAGAATGTTCTCGTAGGGATCTAAATATTAATAGCGCCTTGTGGCCTTATAGGTTGAGTACTACGGCGTGGCGCGATCTACTGGCTTAGGAGTAATGAAGCGGTTGGAGAATACTTGGGCGTTTTGCTATTAGTCGATGCACGTCGCGAGGTATGTGAACCTCTTCCTATCTCTTCTAGCATGATATGTGTGAACTATGTAATGCGGTGAGCGTCGTATGCTAAATGTATTTGATTGGTTTAAAACATAAAGTGTTATAGCGGCTTTATGGGAAGTTGGTTATAACGACTTTATGTTGGTAAGAAAATACTTGTGGTTTTAAAAGGTAGCGATTTGAACTATAAGCGGCTTGTTATGTGTTAATAAAGAACTTGAAGTTTTCAAAAGATTTTGAATCATTTGAAAGAAGAAGTAATACTTGGTTTTGAAAACTTAAGAGTTATACTAGCTTTATGGGAAGTTAGGTATAACGGCTTAAGAATGTTTCTTGATTTGGAAATCGAATGTGTATCGACAAACCAACTGCGGCGTTAATAAAAGGAAATGTTTTGTGATTAAGTATTATTAAAACCATGAAACTTCCATCCGCATGAAGCTAAGATGAGACAAAATGATATTTCTAGATCATGGGCTTTGTAATAAGATTGTTATAAACAAGAATATCTACTCACATATAAGGCTTATGTTTCTCGAGATAGTTTAAAGAGAATTATATTCTTAAATGAATAAGACTATGAACTACGAAACCTTCCTAAAGTAAGAAGCGTGAACATTTGAAATTAGGCAAACTTGGGCGTTTGAGAAATAATGTTGTTACTTGATTTTACAAAGAGAAGTGTTTTGCTTTACTTCAAAGATAATCGCTCTAGTTTTCATATACTACGGGTATTGTGTGACTTTTGTAAACGTAACGTGTCTTTTAAAAGATAATGTATGAAGTACTTTGAGAATAGATACTCGATCTTGTTAATCATACAATAGAATGTACCTTGTGTGTATAAGCTGGATTGTGTTGGTTTGTGATAGCCTTGTAATACCTTACGTGTTGATTTGATAAGTAATCATATTAGGATCTTACGTGTGTTAGTGATACGTGATGTTTGTGTAAAGGATTTTCCTTGATTGTGCTATGATATTTAAGCGATAAAGCATTATGTTGGTATTATACCACTGCGTGTTTCCGGGTTAGGCGCCTCCGTCACGGGGTAGACTCGGCGATGCAGGACCGTGATTCGAGAATACCTCATGCGGGTCTGAGGGCCTATGCGGAGCTACGAGAGTTCGAGTTAGTGTGCGGCCTTTATGGTCATGCGGTCTATGTGGCCATGCGATCGCGAGTCGGGGCGATGCTGGGAGTAGCTACCACCGATGCGGGGTTATACCTCATGCGGGCCTATGAGATTGGCCTATGCGGAGCCGCGGGAGTTCCAGGCTAAACGCGCACATTTGATATTGCGCGCGAGTGACGGCTTTGATCATGTAATGAAGGCGAATATCATGATTCGATTTACGACGCTTGTTAGTGCGTAGGTGTTAGTAGTCGGCTATGCCTTCGTCTACCATGTCTTTGTTTATTTGAGCGCAGTGGGACACATTGTTCATGTGTGTTCCTTGGTGCTTTTCTATCATTGGCTGCGGTGAGGAAGGTATTCCACGGGCATGATTGATGTTGTGGGCGTGAGACCCATATTTATGTATTTGAGTGATGACTTCGAGGCGTGAGTTTCGACTTGATATGACCGCTTATTTATTATGATCGTGGTTTGGTTATCATACATGTCTCTGCTTTATATAGACTACTATGATTTCATTTACGATATTTTCATTCGCATACTCTGCACTGTTATCGACCTCCTGGGAAAGTGCGTTCATGCCGCGGTAAAGGTACACCGGTCGTTGATCCTCGCTCTTGAGTCACGATTCGGCGTTTGGGAAAGCTCCGTTCTCCGAGGCTTATCTTAGTATAGTCCACATCGTTGTAGGTATTTACATTGAGGTATGGCGGGCCTGTCCACCATTGTTGTCGTATCATTTTCTTAGAAGTGCATGTCTTTGTTGTGGCGGGGTTTGTAAAAGGATTAAAGCTGTTCATTTGTAAGAGTTGTTATTTATATATGCCAAAGGCAAGTTTTCCCTCAAATTACTGTTTTGTACTTCATTTGTTTCATGTATGTGTATTATGTTCGTGATTACTGCGATGTTGTATCACCAGGGTGCGGGGTTAGGAACCGATCCACGCCCGAGTTGGTCGTGACAAAAGTGGTATCGAGCGGTTAATCCTCTGAAAGTGTCTGAACAGTATCGATGAAGTCTTGATTATCGGTGTGTTGTGCACCACGATGTCGAGGAGGCTATAGGGTATTTAGGATTGGTTTCTATTCTTCTCACTCGAGATCGTGCCTTAATTTGTGTTGTTAGTTGGACCTCGACGAAATTATTTCCACTTGCTCGTTATGCTCGCGTAGGGCAACCCTGTGCCGGGGAAGCGGCAGAGGCTGCGAGTAGAGTTCAGAGGGTGGCGAGGCGCAGGCAAATCATTACCTAGGATAGTGCTTCATTCGGGAGTTACTGCGACGTCACTAGCCCCAACAGAGTTTTAACCGGCGGCGGTTCCTGCTGCGGCCACGATGTTTGGACCGATTCGCGGCCAGGGCGAATGTGGTATAGAGTATCTACCGATGTACCGCGAGTCTTGATGACTATCTAAGAGAGGTTGTGCAAGAGTAATTCTTGATTGAAGCTTGAGCATGGCTTTGTATGCGGGCTTTTGCGCGGTGGCCGAGGCGTGTAGAGATCGGCAGGTTAACGAAGGAGCGGTAGAAGAGGGCGAGCGGCGAGGTCGCTGGTAACTTTCGAGGCGAGTCGCCTGCAAAGAGATTGATTTGCACATCCACGGTCGCAGAAGGTCCGCGGGATTCGGGGCGTTCGTATCGGGGAGTTGGTGAGCTCGAGCTTCCGTTCACGCTACGTAGGTTCGGCCGGTAGATTCGATTTTCCTCGGTGTTCGCGGTGTAGCGGACGTCATCCGGGAGTGTCGTCTTTTAGTTGGTACTTGTTGTACTGCGGCCGTCAGAGCCATGTGTCGAGAGTGTCTTTGTAGGAGGACTTAGCCTTGAGATCGGTGGGTAGTTTGTCATCTTCGCCGCGCTTACTGCAGGCGAGTTTGATTAAACGACTAAGGGGTGAAGCGATGGATATAGATATATCCTTAACCCTCTAGAGATCTGTATATGTGATAAGGTGAGTATACCTTAAGTGCTATGTTACGATAGCGGTGTGTTAGTTGTGATTAGAAATCATGATGGGTTAGCAGAGTAAGATTTTGGGGATAGAGAAGGTGTGAGCCTTAGAGTTTTTCGTGAGAGACCTTAGAGGTAAGGCCATCTCGAGCATAGGTGTAGGTTATGTTTGACCACTTATCGGAAGTGCATAGTGCGTGAGTTATGTTTGGGATAGGTCCTAGTGGTGTGGAATGAAAGGGGGTAGTTGAGCTAAGAAGGCGCTTGGTTTTGAAGCGTGATTAAGTGAGATTGTTCCGGATCGGGAGCTAGTATTGTGCGCGTTCTTAGGGTCGGGTTGAGGCAGCGTTGCGGGTCAACCGCGACCTGTTGTTGGTGGTCGGTTGTGGTGGTCGTAGGGTGGTGGGATCACGGGTGTTGGGCCCAAGTTTAGTTAACCAGTCTGAGTTCGTGGATCACGTTCGGCCGGTGGTCGGAGTCGATGGGGCAGCCATCGTGTTCTTCGTTCGGGACCGTTTTCTCGCGAGAGGTTATGCGAGATGTTGCATCGAAAGGTTGTAGAGGCTGCGAGGTGCCTACTACACCTTAAGGCGACAGTGGAGCCAGTTCACCGCTTCTTTTGCGGAGGTTTTGCGGGCAAGGTTAGGAACTTCAAAGTGAGTCTCGAATCGCATTCTCCGCCGGGCGGTGGTTGGATTTGAGGGTAGTTGTGGAGATTGTTGTCTCTGTGGAGAGTATTTAAGCTACCGTTTCGGTGTTGGGTGTCGCCTTATAAAGCCTTGTAGGGGCGGATGTGTAAGTCGGCCGTCGATTGGTTCGATGTTGGCTAGATTGAAATAGTTGGTTCAGGCTTGTTCAAGCAGACTGTGGATAGAGTAAAGCTTGTCTAGAAGAGGTTACGGCGACTCGGAGAAATCGTGCGGATAATCGGCGGCGCTTAGAGTTCGGAGTTGACGGTCGGTCTTCTTGAAGATACCACCCGGTTTGGGTGTGGCGAGTTTTGGAAAGCGAGAGGAACTTGGCGGGTTACTGGGCACTACGGATGCAGTGCGAGTAGGCGGGTTGCCTATATGTTAGCTTTGTCGTCCAGCTTAGGAAGCGACGTCCGGTCTTTCGTATTGTTATGTTGGAAGGTATCGGAGATCCGTCAGTGTTCCGATTAATGATGACCACGTTAGAGATAGTAACCGAGTCTTGGAAGCTGACGATGCTCGAAGTGTGGTAAGAGTTTGAGTGTCACGCGGCCTCGGGGATCGCATGTAGTCCGCACCATTTGTTGGAGTCGCGGAGTGACACTAGAACCTCGCGGCAAAGTGACAAAAGTGGTATCGGGAAGAAGCGAGCATGTATGGCGAGCATAGATGTGATCATTTCTTTTGTAAGAAGAAGGTGCGAAGGAAGTATATTTTAGACCCCGGAGAGAGGTGTTTGTGGTAATGTTAGAGGTGTTTCCTCGTGGACTTGGATGGAGGTATTTTTGCGTGATTGTTTACGTGGCCGTTGTGGCGAGGATTGTGTCGTAAGTATGGTAGTGAAGACTATCTTGTGTAGCGTTTGTTTGAGACTTAGAAAGAACATTCGACGAATGTTTCTAAGGAGGAGAATGTTATACCAGTATTTCCGTAGTATGCGTGGGGCGTGCGTGAAAATTTGAACTTGAGAATTAGGCTTGGCGAATTAACTTTGTTCACAACACCCGGTTAAGTCGTTTTTCGGCGAAGCGTTTTCCACGACTTTCGTATGGGAATTTCCGGCTATGTCATTTTTAATTTTTGCGGATTTTTCCAGAGGCGAACATTTTGGACCAACAGAGGCGACACTTGTCACCTCTCATTGGAACACCTTGGCGGAAATTGTGGTGGCTGAAAGTGTGGCCTTTGTGGTCGAGGTTGGTAGGATATTTTTGTGGTAGTTGGCTGAGTGTGCACTTGGCAAGATCTTGGCCTACACTTGCTTATGCAGCTGTGAGATCTTGGCCATTGGTTGCCTTTGGCTTGTGCTATAAATACCCATCTCCCTTTGATGAATTCTTCGTCCTTTCCACAAAATCTTCTAAGTGTTAAAATCCCTCCTCTCCCCTCTTGGTGACTCCTCGTCAGAGTTCTCTCCCTTTGAAAGGCCCTTGGCGAGCCTCTCCCCTCACAGTAGTGTGGTAGTGGGGTACCCACTAGCCTAGTAGTTTTCGTATAAATACCCCCTATTGTTAGAAATACTCTCAAAAGTATTGTTATAATGCCCAAATTACCTTAGCGTATACCTTGTAGTATTACTAAGGTTATACTTATCTGAAAAGCCGTAAATACTATTATACTTCCCTTAGTCACAAAACCGAAACCACAAGGAAAATCTCCGTGGTTAGTTGAAGTAATAAGTGAAGTTGGTTAGAACTTCTGGGTTGTTTGGAGCGAGTTGGAGCGCGCGGAGTAGGAGCTAAACCTGCTCAGGATCGACATTTAAACTCCCGGATAATTATGGGCTTATCGAGGTAAATATCTTGTCCCTCTATTGTAATTGGAAATTACATGATGTATGATTATATAGTTGAGTATACTATATATAATCGAGCGTAGTTATCGGCAATGTCTTTTGACTTAAGCACGAATAATAAGAAACCTTTTGAAAGAAGTCTTTGTTGTATTTACATAAGGCGTATTCTGATGGGCTTGTGTAGCTTTTACGTGGAGTAGAATTGTACCGTTCGGGTTAGATGTATAACCCCCGGTTGGCTTGGTGGCGGCCTCGATAAAGGAGAGATTTCTGTTTGTTGCGGGGAGTGCTGCGAATTTTACGTAGAATGTTCTACGTGGGATCTAAATATTAATAAAGCGCTTGTGGCCTTATAGGTTGAGTACTCGCGTGGCGCGATCTACTTGGCAAGGAGTAGCCAAGCGGTTGGAGGTACTTGGGCGTTTTGCTGTTAGTCGATACTCATCGCGAGGTATGTGAACCTCTTCCTATCTCTTACAGCATGATATGTGTGAACTATGTAGTGCGGTGAGCGTCATGTGCTAAATGTATTTGATTGGTTTAAAACATAAAGTGTTATAACGGCTTTATGGGAAGTTGGTTATAACGACTTTATGTTGGTAAGAAAATACTTGTGGTTTTAAAAGGTAAGCTGATTTGAACTATAAGCGGCTTGTTATGTGTTAATAAAGAACTTGAAGTTTTCAAAGATTTTGAATCATTTGAAAGAAGAAGTAATACTTGGTTTTGAAAACTTAAGAGTTATACTGGCTTTATGGGAAGTTAGGTATAGCGGCAGAATATTTTTTGCGATTTGAAATCGAATGTGTATCGACAAACACTGGCGTTAATAAAAGGAAATGTTTGTGATTAAGTATTATTAAAACCGATAGAAACTTCCATCTGCGTAGAAGCTAAGATGAGACAAAATGATATTTCCTAGATCATGGTCAACGTAATAAGATTGTTATAAATAAGAATATCTACTCATATAAGGCTTATGTTTCTCGGATAGTTTAAAGAGAATTATATTCTTAAATGAATAAGACTATGAACTCTGAAACCTTCATAAAGTAAGAAGCGTGAACATTTGAAATTAGGCAAACTTGGGCGTTTGAGAAATAATGTTGTTACTTGATTTTACAAAAGAAGTGTTTTGCTTTACTTGAAAAGATAATCGCTCTAGTTTTCATATACTCTGGGTATTATTGACTTTTGTAAGCGTGCGTATCTTTTAAAGATAATGTATGAAGTACTTTGAGGAATAGATACTCGATCTTGTTAATCATACAATAGAATGTACCTTGTGTGTATAAGCTGGATTGTGTTGGTTTGTGATAGCCTTATAATACCCGTGTTGATTTGATAAGTAATCATATTAGGATCTTTACGTGTGTTAGTATTGCATGATGTTTGTGTAAAGGGATTTTCCTTGATTGTGCTTATGATGTTTAAGCGATAAAGCTGTATGTTGGTATTATAAACACCCACTGCGTGTTTCGGGGTTCATTTAGCGCCTCCGATGCGAGAGAATTGTTAGACTCGTGATGCAGGACGTGATTCGAGAATACCTAAATGCGGGGTCCTTCAGAGGGCCTATCGCGGGCTACGAGAGTTCGAGGTTAGTGTCTGCGGCCTTTATGGTCATGCGGTGCATGTGGCGTGCGGACGCGAGTCGGGGCGATCTTGGAAGTAGCTACCGTCGATGCGGGGTTATACCTCATGCGGGCCTATGAGATTGGCCTATCGCGGGTGCGGGGAGTTCGGGGCTAGACGCGCACATTTGATATTGCGGGCGAGTGACCGACTTTTGATCATGTAATGATGCAGAGCGAATATCATGGTCGATTCTGACGCTTGTTAGTCTTTGGCGTAGGTGTTAGTGAATCCGCCATGCCTTACGCATTTCACTTACGCATCTTATTTTATTTGAGCACCCTGAGTGGGACACATGTTGTTGCATGTGTGTTCCTTGGTGCTTTTCTATCGTTGGATCGCCGCGCGATGAGGAAGGTATTCCACCAGGCATGATTGATATTTGTGGGCGTAGAGACCAGTATTTATGTATTTGAAAGTGAAGTGCATTTCTCGGCGTGAGTCCACGACTTGATATAGCTAACTTTATTTATTGTGAGGCCCCTTGTAGTTTGGTTATCATACATGTCTCTCGCTTTATATAGAACTACTATGATTTCATTTACGTGATATTTCCGTGATTTCCCAGCATGCACTAAATTTTTGTTATGCTACCTCGCGCCCGGAAATGCGTTACATGCTGCATGAGTAAAAGGTGCACCGCGATCGTTGATCCTGCGCTCTTAGGAGTCAGCGGATTCGGCGTTTAGGAAAACTGCCAGTTCTCCGGAGGCTTATCTTAGTATAGTCCACCATCGTCGTTGTAGGTATTTGTTATTGAGAGGTATGGCGGGAACATCCATCTCCGTTGTTGTCGTATCTTTTTCTTAGAGAGTGCAGAAAGATCTTTTGCAAGTGTGGCGAGGTTTGTAAAAGGATTAAAGCATTGCATTTGACAGAGTTGTTATTTATATATGCTTAGAAAGGCAAGTTTTTCCTCACCATTTTTGTACTTCATTTGTTTAAATGTATGTGTATTATGTCTCACTGATTACTGATATTTGTATCACTAGGGTGCCGGTAGGTAAGGCACGATCACGGCCCAGACGAGTTCGTCAGACAGCATCCTCGAAAGTAACGCTTAGCCCTTTCGAGCAAGCTCTTCACTCAGGAGCAGACATTACCCATGCAGCTCATGCACTTGATGGCAGCGAGGCCGACGTGGTTGATGTGTATTGGGTCGCCAGTAAGGTGCCAGATTTATGTCTTTAGCTATTCGGGGTGGATGACCAAAGAATACTAGATTCGCACCACAGCCGCCTCGTGAGCACCCTACACCGGCCCCGTGATGCCCAGGATATTCAGGGCATACAGGCCCCGTGACATCGCGACGCCCAGCAGGCAGAGAGCAAGCCGATCGGGACCACCTCAGCTGCCGGGACAGATCCCATTACGGAATTGTGGTACCGCTCCCGAGAGCTTTGTTACACTGCGCTGGGCTGGGTCACTTGGCGACTGGTTCACTCGGTGGCAACGCAGTAGGCAGGGTCACCCACAGGTCTTTCTCGCGGTCTCATTCTCCCAGGCCATCCCGAGGCGGTACTCAGTGGGCCAGCAGTCGCGGCAGAGTCGCGGGCGCTGGTCCCGCCTACGTCCTCGAGAATCGCGATATATGCCTTGTCCAATGCAAGCAGACCAGAGGCGTCACCCAATGTCGCCACGTACTTTATCGGGCTTTCTGTTGTGACGCGGTATGCCTTGATAGATCCTCGGCCCCACTGGGCCTATATCTCCCCTTGTCACAGGATGCGGATGAGCTCGAGTCCATAGACCCTTTCAGGTAGCTGCCGCGGTGATTCGGGTGGTAGCTCGGCGGGTATATAGGGCTTGTCCAAAGGATTTTGGCGTACTGCCACCTCAGCCGACTGAGCAGAAATGACACGATCGGATTTCGACGCTGATCACGGGTAATGGATCGCCATTCCCCGCTATGCCAATGTAGACCGCAGTGAGAAAGTGGTACGGTTCCGCTTTCCGGGAGCCGTTGATGTGGAGGAACATCAGGTCGCCAGGTAGGTTTATTTCTTACCCCGGGCGCCAGGGAAGCATGGCGTGGCGGGTATATCTGCCATCCGCTCGCGTTTCGAGCACGAGGCCGCAGCGCCGTGATTTTCACCAGTTCCGTAGGTCGCGGAGTTCCCGCACGCAGCCCAGACGACTCCCGCATCCCTTCCCGGCAGGAGATAGAGTTTTGTATCGATGCGCCACAGACACTCGCCTATTTCGCCCGCCATACAGATTATGCACCAGCGAGCCGAGAGTCATGACCAGCCGAGAGATTTGGTCGGCGGCGGCTTCATCAGCCTGTTTCTCCCCGGGAGCACTTTATTTTTCATACAGTTGCTGACGGGACGCTATGATGTGTTGATTACGTGCGCCTGAACAAGGTGACCATTAAGAATATACCCTTCCCGTGATCGGCGATTTGTTCGATCACCGCAGGTGCGAGATGTTTTCGCAAGATTGACCGCGACTCCGCTATCATCAAAGCGCGAGTCGAGCTCTGACATCCCTAGATCGCATTCCTGATCTTAAAGACGGTAATTGCGCGCTTAGGGTTATGTCGCTCGTTTGACCAATGATCCGGGCCAGATTCATGGATTTGATGAACCGAGGTTCAAGCTTATTTTTGGACACGCTTTGCGATGTTGTTCACTGAATTTATATCTGTTTATCTCGCCAGAGCGTGAGCATGCGGAGCATTTGAGGACTGTGGCCGAGTTCTCCGTGACTCAGCGCTTGTACAAGTTTTCGAAGTGTGAGTTCTCGTTGACTTGGTGGCTTTTTCGCATATTTGGTTTGGGCTGACGGTATTCGCGATACGCGCTAAGACGAGGCAATGCGAGCTGGCTCCTAATCTACCACCCGGCGGCAGAGGCGTTAGCTTTTCTGCCTTGCGTTATTATGGCGGTTCAGAGAAGTTTGCTTCTATTCGCCCATTGACTAGGCCGACTCGTATGCAATGGTTTCGTTGGACTGATAAGCCGAGCAGTGGTTTGGAAGCACTGGCGAGGATCGACGACGCCTCTCGTTTACTCTTCCGTGGCGCCCGACAAGCATGTCAGGTATTGTGATGCTTCAGGCATCGGGTTGATGTGTTGATGCAGCAGGCAAGGTTATAGCGCACGCGATCCCGACAAACCAAGTACGGTAGAAACTACCCCACCCATGATTTAGAGTCATAATGTGATTCACGCCAAGATCCGGAGGCAATTATTTGTAATGGGTTCATGTGGGATATTTATACGGTATCACAAGATTCTTTAAGATATCTTCACCAGCGGAGTCGAACGCATTTACAGAGATCGGTTGAGTTGCTTGGCGACACATGATGTCGATATCCCGCATCACCCGGAAGTGCCAATGTCAGTGTTGTACGCCTAGTCGCAGGGTCGACGGGTAGCCCATCAGACGCAAGCAATTTATGAGGCATGGTTCGCATTTGCATCGCTAGCTTGAGCCTTGGTGTCCGCTTTTTGATTGATTCGATAGCAGCCGGGTTCGAGTTCGGCAGAGTTAATGAGTCTTCCATCGCCGGCGAGGAAGAGGGAAACAATGAGTGATCCTGCCACGCGACGCGATACGGCCACAGTGGGAAGTGGTCCTTTTTGAGGTAGCACCGAAGAAAAGCAGGTTCGAAAGGTGTCAGGTGTCTTGGAGCATTGGGTGACTTCTGGCAGCTAGGTTCTGGAAGTACACGCAACAGACGTTACTTCCCATCCATCCGGGTCTACTCAAGATGTACCACGACTGCATCTGTGTGTATTGGTGGGATGGTCGCAGGACGTTGCGTAGCTCAGGGGTCTGGAAGGTCCGGCGCTGGGCCGCAGTGCGGAGTGCAGAGCAACCGAGGCCTCAGGGTCATTGCAGACGATGAGATCCCACCAGCTGGAGGTGATCAACATGGACTTTATCATAGGATTACTCACTCAGAGCAAGTATGATTCTATCCGGGTTATCGCCGACAAATACTAAATCATCCAACTTTCTTCCGCTCGACGACTTTTTCACGAGGATTGCGCCGCATTTACATCCGAGAGATCGCCGTATCACACTGGGTCCCTATTCCCATCATATCGGACGTAGGAGCTCCGCGCTTACGCCTAACTTCGGGAGGTCCTTCCGGCGGTTTAGGGACGCAGGTGAGCATGAGTACTGCATTCATCCGCATGATCGGACAAAGCGGAACACTATCCACTTCGAGGATATGTCGCGAGCCCGCGGTTATTGACTTCGTGGTAGCCGGGAGGATCATTTGCCCATAGTTGAGTTTCATGATAATAATAGCTACCACTCCGGTATTCGGATGGCGCCTTATGAGGCCTTGTATGGGAGGAAGTGCGGATCGCCGATAGGTTGGTTTGATGTGGCGAGTGCGATTAGTG
>JAQGDG010000651.1:0-77990 GCA_029844215.1 Przewalskia tangutica
GCATAAAAGTCTAGCCTTAAAGTTTAGGCACAAACGCTTTTTTGGCACAACTCACAAAACGAATAGTTTTCCGACAAACGCTTCCACGCCTTTCGTAGGTAAATTCCGCTATGCCATTTCTAATTTTTGGCGGATTTTTCCGAGAGATTTAAACATTTTGACCAACCGAGGGCTTACACTTCGCACCTCCAATCGTGGATTTGAAATCGCCCATCGGACGCATCAGAAAGGTTTGCACGCTTTTTGTGCTCGCACAAGTCAAGCGAGTTGGTAGGATATTTTGCGTGCAAGTCGCCAAGGACACTTGCCCTAATTCGACCTTACACTTGCCTAGCACTTACAAATCTTGGCCCTTGGCTGGCCAAGTGTCTTGACCTATAAATACCCCCTTAAGCATGAAGAGTTTTCATCCACAAATTCCTTTCCAAGTCTTGAAAATCCTCTCCTCTCCCTTGTAGCCTTTTTTCGCTCCAACACCCCCTCGAGCGAGCCGCCGAGGCAACCCCTCCCTAGCCTAGCCGAAATCTACCCCCTCCCTTGGTAGAAAAGTTGCCTTCTAGTATTGTTATAATGCCCAAAATACCCTAGCCCAAATCCCTTAGTCCATAAGCAGGTCAAGAACTTCTAAGGCTCTCGAGCCACCTGAGCATACAACTTGTGAGCTAAACCGTGCTCAGCGCGACTTTATCTAGGATATTATCGGGCTTACCGAGGTAACTAATCATAAACCTCGTTTGAATTAGAGATTACATACTGTAGTAGTATAAGAATAAGTATAAAATACTTGTAAGAATATCACAAAATAGAATTGAATCTGCTATCACAGCAGGGCGGTTTAAAAGAAGAAATATCAAATTTTACTTACATACGATCAAGTTCACAAAGACTGAGTAGCTCACCGTAGTAGTTGCCGCCAATTTTCCGTAGGATATAGAACCCTGCTTAGAATCTTACAAAGTAGTCCGAACGCTGGATAGACGTGTTCGACTATTATAGGTCAATCTTCACGCGCACATATTCTAACTTCGCGTGGTTTTCACGGTATGTATGTGATTCTTCCTAAAGCATGATATTTTACAATATATATGTAGTACGAGACGATACGTGTTAATCGAATAATAACTACAGAATGTCTTCACCGCTTAAGCTCGACAATACTTACTATGAATGCCTCACGCTTAAGCCTCAATAATACTTACTAAGAATACCTCACGCTAAGCTCAATAATAAAGAATCAAAGCATTTCAAAAGAATATCAATCATTTTTAACGTAAGAGAACTAATTGGTTTTAAATGGTGTTTAAGAGTTATACTAGCTTTATGGAAAGTTAAGTATAACCACTTAAGAATGATAAAAGAAACAGCTTTGTCACGTGTTTATAATGCACTTATATTGAATCGTGAAAAGAATAATACAGACGGTTTGATAAGGTATACGATATAACGCTACGTGTTAGTGTCTTGTAACGCTCTTGGTTGCGGCTTATGTTATTTAAAGATAAGTCATATGTTAGTGTACTATCACTCACCTCTGACATATTACCGGGTTGTCGCCTCCGGATGCGGTAGACATCAAAGTGTCCGGGACCATGATTCGAGAATACCTCACGCTGGTCCAGGGACCTACGCGAGCTACGGAGTTCCGGTGTTAGCGACGGGTTATACTCACGCGGCTATGTGGCCACGCGACCACGAGTCCAGATCGACGCCGAGGAGTAGCTACCCTTGACGCGGGTTATGACCTACGCGGCCTACGTGAGTGGCCTACGCGCGACTACGAGTCCGTGATTAGGTTTGCATGGTGATACACGGCAATGGCCCCGCCGATCATTCGCAGCCAGAAAAGACTCGCTACGCTTACCTATCGCTGTTTTGCTTATGATGTGGCACTATGCGCGTCCTCGTTGTTTCATACATACTTGCAAAACTGATTTTAAATGATATGTTTTCATTTAAGTATTTTACGCTTCATATACTTAGTACTCAGATCGACTTCTTCTGGGCCGCTCATGCCGCAGTAAGGCAAACAGTGCTAGATCCACATTCTTAGATCTCTACGCTGGTGAGCTCCATCTTTCCGAGGCTCTACTGGTACGATCTCCCGTTGTAGATAGTTTTGTATACAGGTATGGCGCCCCGCCCCGCCATAGTTGAATATTTCAGAGGTCTCAGAGTCATGTTGTACAAAGACGTATGTAATCGCTAAACCATGTTTATATATATATGCCGAAGGCGACGTGCTTTTCACATAAATCGTGTCTTATTTTATAAATCGTTTATGTCTTGTTTTATATTTCCACGACACTCGATGTATGACTACTGGGTGCCCCAGAAGGCACCGGGCCACGCCCCAACGGGTCGTGACAAAAGTGGTATCGAGCGCTTAATCCTCTGAAAGTGCTCATGCATCGTATCTAGTAGTTCGACATTATCGCACAGGTCGCGCACCACACCAATAATCGTGAGGCTATAGATATTTAGGATTGGTTTCACTCTTCTTACTCGAGATCGTGCTTTAGAGTTGTGTTAAAGCTCGACCTCTAACGTATTCCTTTTTCTCAGAATAGCTTATGCCTCCACGTAAGGCAACCTGCCCAGGCAAGGCGCACTGCGGAGCCGCCAAAGGACACCTAGAGTCACGAGGGCTCTGCCCGGGCCCATACCGTAGACGGCAGTTCTACGACGCCGCCGGGCCCCAACAGAGACTACAGCACCCACACCTCCCGCCCCACACCGCTGATGAGATAGGTACAAGGAGACGCCCACTATTCGCTGTGATTGTGGCCGACACGGCGACAGCCGGATGCAAGCAGCCTGGGCCCACCAAACTGCATCTGGTTCACCCGAGGCGCAGAGTTTGAGGCTACGAGACTTTCCCGAGTCAGAGCCCGCCGCAGTTTTACTTGTCGAGGCCGAGGATTATCCGCAGGAGTTCATCCGCCGCACAGAGGATTCTCGAGAGTGATCGTATGCCGAGACCGAGTCCGTGATCTTTGTTCACATAGCCGCGCGATACCGCAAATGATTGGTTTGATTCACTGAGTTATCCCGGAGAGCACGCGCCCCCGCCTACTGGGATGAGTTCTCGAGGCTTTCTCACTCACTTCTTGCCCACAGATGGCGAGGCGCGGCCGATAGATTTTTACCGCCGAGGCAGCAGAGGACGCACCGCCGTGGAGTACAATGTCGAGTTTGATTCATCGCTCGATATGTCCCAAACAGCAGATATGGAGGATAGGTGCACCGCCACGCCACCGCCAGGACGACTATATGGCCGAAGCCATAAAGTGGTGTTTCTTCACCGTACATGACATTACCCGCACGTAGCTCATGCTCGACGCGGCGAGAGACCACGTGCCGACAGCAGCAGGTTAAGACCAGACGGCAGGTCTTTTGGTGGCTATCGTGGGCGCTCAAGAAGAGCCTAGATTTGCACCACGCCTACTTCGTGAGCACTCTCGCACCGCCCTCAAAGACAACCAGATATTCGAGGCGCACTGTGGCCCCGTGACTTCGCACGCCCAGAGCAGAGGTATCGTCGACGGACCACCTCGCGTGGCCGATGCGCAGCATCCCACTTCGAGTGTGGTGCTACGAGCTTGTTTCGCGGCCAGCAGGTCACTTATGCGAGGAACTGTCCACCGCGGCAAGGCTACGGTGGGGTCACCACAGTTCTTTTCACGGGCCTTCTTCATCCTCGACAGCCTACTCGCCCGGAGGGCAAGGTACTATGGACCAGCAGGTCGCGGCAGGTCGTGGCGCTGGTCCTCAGCTCTAGCGGTCCTCGTAACCGCATTTATGCTTTGTCCACCGACAGATCGTGAGGCCCCACCGATGTCGCCACAGTACCTTATCGCTGGCTTGATGTGTATGCTTGATAGATCCGGTTCTACTGGCCCTATATCTCCCTCGTTGCTAGTAGGATGTGGATGTGAGCCCCAGTCCATAGACCCTTTCGAGGTAGCTACGCCACCTGGTGATTCAGCCGTAGCTCGGCGTATATGAGCTTGTCCGTGACTATTTACGTTTGACTCCTAGCCGACTTGACAGAGTCGAGATGATTGTCACGCCCAAACCCGGCCTGATCGTGCCTACCCCGCACCTTAGTGATACAACATCGAGTAATCACGAACATAAAAACATAACATGAGACAAATGTATATAAAACAATAATCAGGAAACTTGCCTTCTGATATATAAACAATCTTTTAAAGAGAAATAGCTTAATCCTTTTACAAACCCCGCCACAACAAGATTACATGCACTTAAGATTTGTAATAACTATGACGGACAGTGGCCCCGCCATACCCCGAATGTAAATACCTACAACGATGTGGACTATACCACCGACAAGCTTCCTGAGAAACGAGCTTTCCCAAACGCCGAATCAGACCCTAAGAGCGAGGATCATCGATCGTGTACCTTTTCCTCGCAGATGAACGCAGCCCCGGCGAGGTCGCATAACATGTACCAAGTATGTGAAATCAGAAGTAACATCAGAATCAAATCATAGTAGTCTATATAAAGCAGAGACATGTATGATAACCAAACTACAGCTTCACAACAACTAAGCAAATATGTCAAGTCGTGACTCACGCCTCAAAGTCATCACAATAAGACCGTGACGGTAAGTAATAAGGCATAGCCGACTACTAAGACCCCAGCACTACAAATGCCACAAATCGTATCACGAGGTCTCTCTAGACCGCACCACAGATCGGCCGCCATCGCCCGCAGATCAATGCGCGCTCTATTCCTCGAACTCTCGCAGCCCGCATAGGTCACACACGCACTCGCATAAGGTATTCTCGAATCTCGGTCCTAGACCACCCGAGGTATACCTCGCATCGGCGCAGCTTAACCTCGGATCCGCCCCGACTTCCGCAGCTCGCATAGCCCTCAAGGACCGTGATAGTCCTCGTAGACCGTGATAGGAATCCCGTGATCAAAGCAAACACCGAATGATCACCAACTCGAGCATACCGCGTTCGTGATAGTCTCAAGGACCGCTAGCAGATAGACCGCATCAAGCGGTGGCAAGCCCTGTGATACACAATGGCGGGGTAGGTGATATAATAACAAGACAATGGACTTACCTTTAATAATGTAAGCACAGCAAGAATGACCCCTTACATAACAATCACAAGATACTAACACAAGTAAAGATCCTAACATGTTTACTTATCAAATCAACAAGAAAGTATTACAAGGCTATCACAAACCAATACAATCAAGTTGTTCACACAAGGTACTTTCTACTAACAAGTTCGAGTATCTAACCCCAACGCATTTCATACATTAAATCTTTAAAAGATCCGCTCTTATCACATAAGTCACACAATACCCGTAGTATAAAATAGAGTGATCGTTTTTTAAGTAAACTAAACACTTACCTTTGTAAAATCAAGTAACAACATTATTTTCCAAACGCTCGAGTTTGCCTAATTTCAAATGTTCCAGCTTTCTTATTTTAAAAAGGTTTCAGAGTTCATAGTCTTATTCATTCAAGAATATAATCCTTTTATTAACCAATCGAGAAACATAAGCCTTACATGTAAGTAGGTTATTCTTATTTATAACAATCTTATTACAAAGAAATGCATGATCTAGAAATATCATTTTGTCTTATCTTAGCTTCTATGCAGATGGAAGTTTCTACCGGTTTTAATCATACTTAATTATTCAAAACATTTCCTTTGTTAACGCCGCAGTTGGTTTGTCGATACACATCCCGATTTCCAAAATCAAGAAACATTCTAAGCCGTTATACCTAACTTCCCATAAAGCTAGTATAACTCTTAAGTTTTCAAAAATACATTACACATATTCTTTCAAAATGATTTATAAACCTTTGAAATACTTCAAGTTCTTCATTAACACATAACAAGTCGCTTATAATCAACCGCTACCTTTCAAAACCACAACCCATTTTTCTTACCTACATAAAGTCGTTATAACCAACTTCCCATAAAGCCGTTATAACACTTTATGTTTTACAACAATCAAACACACGACGCTCACCGCATTACATAGTTCACACATATCATGCTAGAGAGATAGAAGAGGTTCACATACCTCGCGACGAGTATCGACTAATAGCAAAACGCTCCAAACAAATGGGCTACTCCTTGCCAAGTGGATCATTCCACACGTAGCACTTCAACCTATAAGGCCACAAGCGCTTTATTAACATCGTAGAACATTCTACGTAAAATTCGCAAAGACTTCCCGCCACAACAGAAATCTCCTCCTCTATCGAGGCCGCCACCAAGCCAACCGTGGTTATACATCTAACCCGAACTGTACAATTCTACTATACCGTAATACTACACAAGTCTATCAGAATACACCCCATGTAATTACAGCTCAGCTTCCTTATTCTTCAAAGCTTAAGTCAAAAGACATCGCTAACAACTACGCTCGCCTATATATAGTATACTTCAACTATATATTCTAACAACATGTAATATCCAATTACAATAGGACAAGATAATTACCTCGATAAGCCCATAATTATCCGAGTTTAAAGTCGATCCTCAGCAATGTTTCGCCCTACACCGGTGCTCCGCCCCGCCCAAACAACCCTTAGAAGTTCTAACCAACTTCTACAAAGCACTCCAACTAACCATGGAGATTTTCCTTGTGGTTTCGGTTTTGTGACCGACGGAAGTATGATAGTATTTCGGCTTTTCAGATAGATATAACCTTAGAATACTACAAGGTATAAGGCTAAGGTATTTGGGCATTATAACAATACTTTGAGAGTATTTCACAACCAAGTGGTACCCCACGAGAACACCCCAAGGCAGTGGGGCTCTCCAAGTGGCCTACTAGAAGGGGGAGAGGTGCTCGCCACAAGGCCACATGAAAGGGGAGGGAGGCTCTGGACGAGAGTCAACAAGAGTGAGGAGAGGGTTCTCAAGACTTGTAGATTCGGCGGACGGCAGTCTTCAAAGGAGTGGTATTTATAGGTAAGCAAAGGCCAACCAAGGGCCAAGATCTAGCCAAGTTATGCAGTGTAGGGCCAAGACGTGCCCAAGTGCCCCTAGTCCCTACTCCACAAATCCTCACAAAATATCTCACCAACTCGACCTTCAAACGCCCAAGCGTGGCCGTCTAACTCCACCAACTCGAGGTGACAAGTGTCGCCTCTCGCTGGTCCAAAACATTTCATCTCTCTAAAAATCCGCAAAAATAAGAAAAGACATAGCCGAATTTTCCCTCGCAAGTTATGTAAAACGCTTCGCCGAAAACGACTTAATCCAAGACTGCAGGCTCAAATGTCATTCGCCAAGCCACTCAGTGGGGTGACACGTGTCACCCTCCTAATGGCCCAAAATAAAACATCTTCCAAAATATCCACAATGGCCAAAATCTCAAAACAAAGCTGGCCCTACAAAACCAGAATTTCACCCGTGGCCCCACGTGACCATTTCCAAAATAAAATTCCATAATTCTCTAATATTCCAGAAGTCCGACACCAAACTGGGAATCCACCCCATTAACGAACCTTTTTCCTTACAAAAACCTAAACTTTTCCGTGGAAAATCACCTCTTTCCTCCTTTCCAATCTTTTCGTCAGATTCTCGCACGCACGCCCTCGCATACATACCCTCGAACTACTGGTATAACATTCTCCTCCTTAGAAACATTCGTCCCAATGTTCCTTCTAAGTCTCAAAACAACCGCATACCGATGTAGTCTTCACTACTATACTTACGAGAACAATCCCGCCATACCGCCCTAAACAATCAAGCAAAAAAATGCTTACCTCCAAGTCCACGGGAAACACTCTAACATCACCAAAATGATACCACTTTTGTCACTTTGCTCGAGGCATTAACCTTCTCAAAGTACTCCAACAAATGGTACCGATCGCACGCGATCACCGGTCGCCGCACACTCAACTTTACTACATTTCGACATCGCTCAGATTCAAAACTCGGTTACTATCTCTAACGTGGTCATTATTATCGAACACTGACGGATCTTCGATACTTCCCGAACATAACAATACGGCGATCGACGCATCGCTTCCTAAGTCTGACGGCAAATGCTAACCTATAGGCAACCCGCCTATTCTTCACATGAACTCAAAAGTGCCCAATGTAACTCGCTAAGTTCCTCTGCTCTCAAAACTCGCTACACCCTAACCACCGTCACGGAACAAACTCAACTAACTACCGAGCCTTGCCAACATCGAACCAATCGACCAAGAACTTGCATTTCTTCCCTACAAGGCTTCATAAGACGACATCCGATCACCAAATGGTAGCTTAAACACTTCAACCGAGACAACGATCCTCACAGTTTACCCCCATCGCCCGACCATCGGTCGAACGATCCACGAACTCGCAGACTGTTAACTAAATTTGGGCCTAACACCTCATGACTTATCACAAGGCGACCACCACAAACCGACCCCACCACCATACAGCCGCGGTTGACCCGCAACGTGGCCTCAACCCGACCCTACAACGCCGCAACACACTAGCTTCCCGAGGAAAACTCACTAATCACGCATTTAAAACCCAGCGGCCTTCCGAGCTCAACTACCCTCTCATTTTACGCTACTCGTGACTTATCCCTAAAACATAGCTCACGTGCACAATGCACTCCTATATGGTCAAACATCAACATACGCCTCTTACTCGAGACGGCTTACCTCTAAGGTCTCTACGCCAGAAACTCTAAGGCTCACACTTTCTATCCCCAACATCTTACTCCTGCTAAACAACCATGATTTCTAATCACAACTAACATATCGCTACCGTAACATAGCACTTAAGGTATACTCACCTTATCACATAAACAAAATTCTAGAGGGTTTAGATATGCTCGCATCTACCGCTTCACTCCCTATGTCGTTTAATCGAACCCGCCTGCAGGCGATAGTTTAAGGTGACGAACTACCCACCGCATCAAGACAAAATCCTTCTACTAGGTCACCTATTCGACATATGGCCCCGACGCCACAGTACAACAAGTATCAATCTAAAAGACGACATTCCCGATGACGCTCGCCACACAAAGGAATCGAAACCCCGAGTCCTCGACCAACCTCGCATACCCCGAACGCATCAATCCCGCGGGACCTCTTTGCACCGGGCGGATGTGCATAATCTAATTCGCCGCGAGGCGACTTGCCTCGGTTACCAGCGACCTAGCCGCCCGCCCCTTCTCGATGTCCCTCGAACCCGCCGATCTCTACGCTTTCTACCGCCGCGTATAAGCCTGCTCATAGGCCATGCTCACGCCTAGTCAAGAATTACTTTGTACAACCTCTTTAGATAGTCATCAAGACTCGCAGACATCGGTATATTCTCCGTAGCCACATCCATAGCTAGTAATGTGGTCGCTCTCTCGCAATCTATATTCTCTGCTCCCAATCGTAACCGGGCGTTCAAATATCACGGCCGCAGCAGGAATCGCCGCCGCTAAACTCGCCAAGCAGCGACGAGCATAACTCCCTAACAAAACACCGCCTGTGTGGTAATTGGGCTCGTGCTCACGCAACCCTCCGAACTCAACTCGCAGCCTCCTCGGCCGCTTTGCCTCCCGCCCGTGCTGCCCTACGCGAGGCATAACGATAAGTGGAAAGAATTTCGCCGAGGGTCCAACTTTCAACACCGCCTAAGGCACGATCTCGTGAGTGAGAAGAATAGAAACTATCCTAAATATCCTATAGCCTCGACATCGTGGCGCACAACACACCGATAATCAAGACTTCACCGATACGCTCAGACACTTTCCGAGGATTAATCGCTCGATACCACTCACACGCCCAAACCCGGCCCGCGGATCGTGCCTTACCCTGCACCTTAGTGATACAACATCGAGTAATCACGAACATAAAACATAACATGAGACAAATGTATATAAAACAATAATCAGGAAACTTGCTTTCTAAGCATATATAAACAATCTTTTAAAGAGAATGCTTAATCCTTTTACAAACCCCGCCACAACAAAGATTACATGCACTTAAGATTTGTAATAACTATGACGACAGTGCCCCGCCATACCCCTGAATGTAAATACCTACAACGACAGGGGACTATACCACTGACAAGCTTCCGGAGAAACGGAGCTTTCCCAAATGCTGAACTGGGACCCTAAGAGCGAGGATCATCGACTGGTGTACCTTTTCCTCGCAGATGAACGCAGCCTTCAAGCGAGGTCAAGACAACATGTACCAAGTATGTGAAATCAGAAGTAATATCAGAATCAAATCATAGTAGTCTATATAAAGGTGAGACATGTATGATAACCAAACTACGCTCACAACAACTAAGCAATATGTCAAGTCGTGACTCACGCCTCAAAGTCATCACAATAAGACCGTGACGGTAAGTACGGCGCATAGCCGACTACTAAGACCCCGCACTACAAATGCCACAAATCAGATCACGAGGTCTCTGCATCGCACTACAGATCGGCCGCCATCGCCCGCAGATCAATGCGCGCGCTTATTCCTCGAACTCTCGCAGCCCGCATAGGTCACACACGCATCCGCATAAGGTATTCTCGAACTCGGTCCTAGACCACCCGAGGTATACCCCGTGATCGGCGCACCTAACCTCAGATCCGCCCCGACTTCCGCACTCGCATAGCCCTCGCGACCGTGATAGTCCTCGAGACCGTGATAGGAATCCCCGCATCGCTAAACACCCGAATGATCACAATCTCGAGCATACCGCGCCCGCATAGTCTCAAGGACCGTGATAGCCGATAGACCGCATCAAGCGGTGGCAAGCTCCTCAGATACACAAGCGGGGTAGGTGATATAATAACAAGACAATGGACTTACCTTTAACAATGTAAGCACAAAGAAGAATGACCCCTTTACATAACAATCACAAGATACTAACACAAGTAAGATCCTAACATGTTTACTTATCAAATCAACAAGAAAGTATTACAAGGCTATCACAAACCAATACAATCAAGTTGTTCACACAAGGTACTTTCTACTAACAAGTTCGAGTATCTAACCCCAACGCATTTCATACATTAAATCTTTAAAAGATCCGCTTATCACATAAGTCACACAATACCCGTAGTATAAAATAGAGGATCGCCTTTTTAAGTAAACTAAAACACTTACCTTTGTAAAATCAAGTAACAACATTATTTTCCAAACGCTCGAGTTTGCCTAATTTCAAATGTTCCAGCTTTCTTATTTTAAAAGGTTTCAGAGTTCATAGTCTTATTCATTCAAGAATATAATCCTTTTATTAACCAATTGAGAAACATAAGCCTTACATGTAAGTAGGTTATTCTTATTTATAACAATCTTATTACAAAGAAACTATGATCTAGGAAATATCATTTTGTCTTATCTTAGCTTCTACGCAGATGGAAGTTTCTACCGGTTTTAATCATACTTAATTATTCAAAACATTTCCTTTGTTAACGCCGCAGTTGGTTTGTCGATACACATCCCGATTTCCAAAATCAAGAAACATTCTTAAGCCGTTATACCTAACTTCCCATAAAGCTAGTATAACTCTTAAGTTTTCAAAAATACATTACTACACATATTCTTTCGAAATGATTTATAAACCTTTGAAATACTTCAAGTTCTTCATTAACACATAACAAGTCGCTTATAATCAAATCGCCACCTTTCAAAACCACAACCCATTTTCTTACCTACATAAAGTCATATAACCAACTTCCCATAAAGCCGTTATAACACTTTATGTTTTACAACAATCAAACACACGACGCTCACCGCACTACATAGTTCACACATATCACGCTAGGAGAGATAGAAGAGGTTCACATACCGCGACGAGTATCGACTAATAGCAAAACGCCCAAACAATGGCTACTCCTTAAGCCAAGTGATCATTCCACACGTAGCACTTCAACCTATAAGGCCACAAGCGCGCTTATTAACATCGTGAGAACATTCTACGTAAAATTCGCAAAGACCTCCCCGCCACAACAGAAATCTCCTCCTCTATCGAGGCCGCCACCAAGCCAACCAGTGGGTTATACATCTAACCCGAACGGGTACAATTCTACTATACCGTAATACTACACAAGTCTATCAGAATACACCCTATGTAATTACAGCTCAGCCTGCTTCCTTATTCTTCGTGCTTAAGTCAAAAGACATCACAACAACTACGCTCGCTTCTATATATAGTATACTTCAACTATATATTCTAACAACATGTAATATCCAATTACAATAGGACAAGATAATTACCTCGATAAGCCCATAATTATCCGAGTTTAAAGTCGATCCTTAGCAATGTTTCGCTTCCTACACCGGTGCTCCGTCCCGCTCCAAACAACCCTTAGAAGTTCTAACCAACTTCTACAAAGCACTAACCAACCATGGAGATTTTCCTGTGGTTTTGTGGACCGACGGGAAGTATGATAGTATTTCCGGCTTTTCAGATAGATATAACCTTAGAATACTACAAGGTATAAGGCTAAGGTATTGGGCATTATAACAATACTTTGAGAGTATTTCACAACCAAGTGGTACCCCACGAGAACACCCCAAGGTAGTGGAAGTTTCTACCGGGTGGCCTACTAGGAAGGGAGAGGTGCTCGGCCACAAGGCCACATGAAAGTGGAGGGAGGCTCTGGACGAGAGTCAACAAGTGAGGAGAGGGGTTCTCAAGACTTGAGATTTGGCGGACGAAGTCTTCAAAGGAGTGGTATTTATAGTGGTAAAGGCCAACCAAGGGCCAAGATCTAGCCAAGTGTTATGCAAGTGTAGGCCAAGATGTGCCCAAGTGCCCCTAGTCCCTACTCCACAAATCCTCACAAAATATCTCACCAACTGACTCTTCAAACGCCCGCGCGTGGCCGTCTAACTCCACTCAACTCGAGGTGACAAGTGTCGCCTCTCGTTGGTCCAAAACATTTCATCTCTAAAAATCCGCAAAAATAAGAAAAGACATAGCCGAATTTTCCTCGCAAGTTATGTAAAACGCTTCGCCAAAAACGACTTAATCTAGACTGCGCTCAAACGTCATTCTACTAAGCCACCTAGTGGGGTGACACGTGTCACCCTCCTAATGGCCCAAAATAAAACATCTTCCAAAATATCCACAATGGCCAAAATCTCAAAACAAAGCTGGCTCCTACAAAACCAGAATTTCACCCGGCCCCACGTGACCATTTCCAAAATAAAATTCCATAATTTCTAATATTCCAGAAGTCCGAATACCAAACTGGGAATCCACCCCATTAACGAACCTTTTTCCTTTACAAAACCTAAACTTTTCCGTGGAAAATCACCTCTTTCCTCCTTTCCACCTTTCTGTCAGATTCTCGCACGCACGCCCTCGCATACATACCCCGAACTACTGGTATAACATTCTCCTCCTTAGAAACATTCGCCCGAATGTTCCTTCTAAGTCTCAAACAACCGCGCCCACGTAGTCTTCACTACTATACTTACGAGAACAATCCTCGCCATACCGCCCCGTAAACAATCAAGCAAAAAAATGCTTACCTCCAAGTCCACTGGGAAACACCTCTAACATCACCAAAATGATACCACTTTTGTCACTTTGCCTGAGGCATTAACCTTCTCAGGCGACCCAACAAATGGTACCGATCGCACGCGATCACCGGAAGCCGCGACACTAATCCTTACTACATTTCGACATCGTCAGATTCAAAACTCGGTTACTATCTCTAACGTGGTCATTATTATCGAACACTGACGGATCTTCGATACTTCCCAACATAACAATACGGCGATCGACGATCGCTTCCTAAGTCTGGACGGCAAATGCTAACCTATAGGCAACCCGCCTATTCTTCACATTTAACTCAAAAGGCCCAATGTAACTCAAGCAGTTCCTCTGCTCTCAAAACTCGCCACACCCTAACCACCGTCACGGAACAAACTCAACTAACTACTCCGAGCCTTGCCAACATCGAACCAATCGACCAAGAACTTGCATTTCTTCCCTACAAGGCTTCATAAGACGACATCCGATCACCAAATGGTAGCTTAAACACTTCAACCGAGACAACGATCCTCACAAATTTACCCCATCGCCCGACCATCGGTCGAACGCATCCACGAACTCGTCAGACTGTTAACTAAATTTGGGCCTAACACCCTCACGACTTATCACAAGGCTGACCACCACAACCGACTTCCACCACCATACAAAGCCGCGGTTGACCCGCAACGTGGCCTCAACCCGACCCTAACGCCGCAACACACTAGCTTCCCTGAGGAAAACTCTCACTAATCACGCATTTTAAAACCTAGCGCCTTCTCGAGCTCAACTACCCTCTCTCATTTTACGCTACTCGTGACTTATCCCAAAACATAGCTCACGGCACAATGCACTCCTATGCGGTCAAACATCAACATACGCCTCTTACTCGAGACGGCCTTACCTCTAAGGTCTCTACGCCAGAAACTCTAAGGCTCACACTTTCTATCCCCAACATCTTACTCTGCTAAACAACCATGATTTCTAATCACAACTAACATATCGCTACCGTAACATAGCACTTAAGGTATACTCACCTTATCACATAAACAAAATTCTGTAGGGTTTAGGATATGCTCGCATCTACCGCTTCACTCCCTATGTCGTTTAATCGAACCCGCCTGCAGGCGATAGTTGGGCGTGACGAACTACCCACCTGCATCAAGACAAAATCCTTCTACTAGGTCACCTATTCGACATATGGCCCCGACGCCACAGTACAACAAGTATCAATCTAAAAGACGACATTCCCGATGACGCTCGTCACACAAATGAATCGAAAACCCCGAGTCTCGACTAACTCTCGCATACCCCGAACGCATCAATCCCGGGACCTCTTTGCACCGGGCGATGTGCATAATCTAATCGGCCGCGAGGCGATTTGCCTCGGTTACCAAAGGACCTAGCCGCCCGCCCCTTCGATGTCCTTCGTTAACCCGCCGATCTCTACGCTTCGCCCGCCGCAGATAAGCTCGCTCATAGGCCATGCTCACGCCTAGTCAAGAATTACTCTTGTACAACCTCTCTTTAGATAGTCATCAAGACTCGCGCAGACATCGGATATTCTCCGCAGCCACATCCATAGCTAGTAACAGGTCGCCTCTCGCAACCTATATTCTCGCTCCCAATCGTGGAACCGGCGTTCAAATATCATGGCCGCAGAGGAATCGCCGCCGCAGCAAACTCACGGCTAGCGACGAGCATAACTCCCCGAACAAAACACCGCCTCTGTGTGGTAATTGGGCTCGCCCACGCAACCCTCCGAACTCAACTCGCAGCCTCCTGGCCGCTTCGCCTCCCGGCCCGTGCTGCTCACGCGAGGCATAACGAGCAAGGGAAAGAATTTCGCCGTAGGTCCAACTTTCAACACCGCCTAAGGCACGATCTCAGAGTGAGAAGAATAGAAACCATCCTAAATATCCTATAGCCTCCTCGACATCGGGCGTGCGCACAACACACCGATAATCAAGACTTACCGATACGGTAGACACTTTCCGAGGATTAATCGCTCGATACCACTCACGCCCAAACCCGGTTCGCGGATCGTGCCTTACCCCGCACCTTAGTGATACAACATCGTAGTAATCACTGAACATAAAAACATAACATGAGACAAATGTATATAAAACAATAATCAGGAAAACTTGCCTTTCGATATATAAACAATCTTTTAAAGAGAATACTTAATCTTTTTACAAACCCCGCCCACAACAAGATTTCATGCACTTAAGATTTGCAATAACTATGACGGACAGTTCCCGCCATACCCCGAATGTAAATACCTACAACGACAGGACTATACCACCGACAAGCTTCCGAGAAACGAGCTTTCCCAACGCCGAATCATGACCTAAGAGCGAGGATCATCGATCGTGTACCTTTTCTCGCAGATGAACGCAGCCTCGGGCGAGGTCAAGACAACATGTACCAAGTATGTGAAATCAGAAGTAATATCAGAATCAAATCATAGTAGTCTATATAAAGCAGAGACATGATGATAACCAAACTACAAGCTCACAACAACTAAGCAAATATGTCAAGTCGTGACTCACGCCTCAAAGTCATCACAATAAGACCAGACGGTAAGTACGGCGCATAGCCGACTACTAAGACCCCCGCACTACAAATGCCACAAATCAGACACGAGGTCTCTCTGCATCGCACCACAGATCGGCCGCCACCGCCCGCAGATCAATGCTAAGCGCTTATTCCCGAACTTCGCAGCCCGCATAGGTCACACACGCACGCATAAGGTATTCTCGAATCTCGTCCTAGACCACCCGAGGTATACCCCGCATCGGCGCAAATTTAACCTCAGATCCGCCCCGACTTCCGCACTCGCATAGCCCTCGCGACCGTGATAGTCCTCGTGAGACCGTGATAGGAATCCCCGATCAAAGCTAAACACCCGAATGATCACCAATCTCGAGCATACCGCGGCCCGCATAGTCTCAAGGACCGCATAGCCGTGATAGACCGCATCAAGCGGTGGCAAGCCCTGTGATACACAAACAAGCGGGTAGGTGATATAATAACAAAGACAACGGACTTACCTTTTAACAATGTAAGCACAAAGAAGAATGACCCCTTACATAACAATCACAAGATACTAACACAAGTAGATCCTAACATGTTTACTTATCAAATCAACAAGAAGTATTACAAGGCTATCACAAACCAATACAATCAAGTTGTTCACACAAGGTACTTTCTACTAACAAGTTCGAGTATCTAACCCCAACGCATTTCATACATTAAATCTTTAAAAGATCCGTCCTATCACATAAGTCACACAATACCCGTGAGTATAAAATAGAGTGATCGTTTTTAAGTAAACTAAAACACTTACCTTTGTAAAATCAAGTAACAACATTATTTTCCAAACGCTCGAGTTTGCCTAATTTCAAATGTTCCAGCTTTCTTATTTTAAAAAGGTTTCGTAGTTCATAGTCTTATTCATTCAAGAATATAATCCTTTTATTAACCAATCGAGAAACATAAGCCTTACATGTAAGTAGGTTATTCTTATTTATAACAATCTTATTACAAAATGCATGATCTAGAAATATCATTTTGTCTTATCTTAGCTTCTATGCAGATGGAAGTTTCTACCGGTTTTAATCATACTTAATTATTCAAAACATTTCCTTTGTTAACGCCGCAGTTGGTTTGTCGATACACATCCCGATTTCCAAAATCAAGAAACATTCTTAAGTCGTTATACCTAACTTCCCATAAAGCTAGTATAACTCTTAAGTTTTCAAAAATACATTACACATATTCTTTCAAAATGATTTATAAACCTTTGAAATACTTCAAGTTCTTCATTAACACATAACAAGTCGCTTATAATCAAATCGCCATCTTCAAAACCACAACCCATTTTTCTTACCTACATAAAGTCGTTATAACCAACTTCCCATAAAGCCGTTATAACACTTTATGTTTTACAACAATCAAACACACGTGACGCTCACCGCACTACATAGTTCACACATATCACGCTAGAGAGATAGGAAGAGGTTCACATACCGCGACGAGTATCGACTAATAGCAAAACGCTCCAAACAATGGCTACTCCTAAGCCAAGTGGATCATTCCACACGAGCACTTCAACCTATAAGGCCACAAGCGCGCTTTATTAACATCGTAGAACATTCTACGTAAAATTCGGCAAAGACTCTCCCCGCCACAACAGAAATCTCCTCTCTCTATCGAGGCCGCCACCAAGCCAACCAGTGGGTTATACATCTAACCCGAACGGTACAATTCTACTATACCGTAATACTACACAAGTTCATCAGAATACACCCTATGTAATTACAGCCTCAGCTTCGCCTTATTCTTCAGCTTAAGTCAAAAGACATCACAACAACTACGTTTCGCCTATATATAAGATACTTCAACTATATATTCTAACAACATGTAATATCCAATTACAATAGGGACAAGATAATTACCTCGATAAGCCCATAATTATCCGAGTTTAAAGTCGATCCTTAGCAATGTTTCGCTCCTACACCGTGCTCCGCCCCGCCCAAACAACCCTTAGAAGTTCTAACCAACTTCTACAAAGCACTCCAACTAACTACGGAGATTTTCCTTAGTGGTTTCGGCTTTGTGACCGACGGGAAGTATGATAGTATTTCGGCTTTTCAGATAGATATAACCTTAGAATACTACAAGGTATAAGGCTAAGGTATTTGGGCATTATAACAATACTTTGAGAGTATTTCACAACCATGGTACCCCACGAGAACACCCCAAGGTGGGGGTTTCTACCAAGTGGCCTACTAGGAAGGGAGAGGTGCTCTCGGCCACAAGGCCACATGAGCTGGAGGGAGGCTCTGGACGAGAGTCAACAAGAGGAGGAGAGGGTTCTCAAGACTTGAGATTCGGCGGACGGGCAGTCTTCAGCTTATGGTATTTATGTGGTAAGCAAAGGCCAACCAAGGGCCAAGATCTAGCCAAGTGTTATGCAAGTAGGCCAAGATGTGCCCAAGTGCCCCTAGTCCCTACTCCACAAATCCTCACAAAATATCTCACCAACTCACCCTTCAAACGCCCAAGCGTGGCCGTCTAACTCCACCAACTCGGCGGTGACAAGTGTCGCCTCTCGCTGGTCCAAAACATTTCATCTCTAAAAATCCGCAAAAATAAGAAAAGACATAGCCGAATTTTCCCTCGCAAGTTATGTAAAACGCTTCGCCGAAAAAACGACTTAATCTGCACTGTGCCCAAATGTCATTCTACTAGCCACCTGTGGGGTGACACGTGTCACCCTCCTAATGGCCCAAAATAAAACATCTTCCAAAATATCCACAATGGCCAAAATCTCAAAACAAAGCTGGGTTCTACAAAACCAGAATTTCACCTGTGGCCCCACGTGACCATTTCCAAAATAAAATTCCATAATTCTCTAATATTCCAGAAGTCCGAATACCAAACTGGGAATCCAATTCCCATTAACGAACCTTTTTCCTTTACAAAACCTAAACTTTTCCGTGGAAAATCACCTCTTCCTCCTTTCCAATCTTTCTCGTCAGATTCTCGCACGCACGCCCTCGCATACATACCTCGAACTACTGGGTATAACAATGATTGACTTCGACGCGATCACGGGACGGATTGGCTAGCTTCTGCTACGCCAATGTAGACCGCAGAGAGAGAGTACTTCGCGGCCAGCTTCCCGGCGGTTCTGGCCGGCGGAGGAGCACGTATCGCCGGTGGTAGGTTTATTTCCTACCTCGGCTAGGAAGATGGTGCGTATGGGTATATCTACCATCTCGTCGTGTTTGATAATCGAGGTCGCATTCATTTTCCGCTGGCCAAAGTGGTCGCAGCCCGACGCTAAGCTTCCGCATGCATCCTCCGGAGGAGATTGAGTTTTGTATTGACATATTGCTGCACACTCAGGCCTATTTCCATTCCGCCATACGTAACGGCACTCGCCGAGCCGAGAGCCAAGGATCACTTAGGATTTGCCGGAGCAGCGGCTTCATCGTGCCTAGCTGCTTTCTGTGAGCGCCAGATTGTTCGCACATAAGGGACGGACGACGCGCATGCGTGTTGATTACGTGCAAACAACAAGGTGACCATTAAGAATGTATACCCCTTCCTGTGATTGATGATTTGTTCGACTCAGGCGCGAGATGTTTTTCTAAGATTGATCTCGCGATCGCTATCATCAAAAGTAGTCGTAGAGGCGGATGTCCCTATGATCGCATTCCGACCGCACGCATTATGAGTTCAGTGGTCATGTCTTTGGGTCGACCAATGCCCGCAGCAGATTCATGGATTTGATGAATCGGTGTTCAAACCATTTTTGACACGCTGATAGTGTTCATCGATGATATCTCGTTTATTCTCGCCAGAGCAGAGCACGCGAAGCATTTGGCGACTCAGGCCGATGGCGCTTCAGATCAAAGCAGCAGTACGCCAAGTTTTCCAAATGTGAGTTTTGCTGACTTCGCGGCGCTGGGCATATTGTGGCCGATGGCATTCGAAAGGATACGCCAAGATCGAGATAAAGACTTGCCTGTACCTACTACGGCTGCAGGTTCGCAGCTTTCGGGCCTGCAGATATTATCGGCGTTCGTGAGAAGTTTGCTTCTATCGCACCATTGACTAGGGCCGACTCGTAAGGCAAAGTTTCAGCGGACTGGATGCCGCGAGCGTGGTTTCCAGCTGCCGAAAAGAGAGACGACGACCGCCGTTTACTTCTTCCGCAGGTCCAGATGGTTATGTCGTATCAGATGACGCCGCATCGGGTTGGACGTGTTGATGCAAAGATGGCGGTTATAGCATACGCATCCCGACACCAAGAAACACGAGAGAACTACCCCACCCATGATTGGAGTCGCGGCCGCGATTCACGCCAAGATCCGAGGCACTATTTGTAATGGGGTTCACGTGGATATTTTGCTGCACCACAAGAGCCTCCAAGATATCTTCACCAGGAGCCGAACTCACGGCTGAGACTGCGGTTAGAGTTGCTAAGGATTACGATGCTGATATCCCGCACCACCCAAGGCCAACGTCTGCGGGCGTATTTCTAGTCGCAGGTCGCACGGGAGCCTATCGATGTGCAACAGAGAGAGGACACGGTTCGTGATTTGCATCGCTTAGCGAGCCTGTGTCCGCTTGATTGATTCTCTGATAGCAAGTTAGAGTTCGCGGAGGTTGCCGGTCTTCCATCGCCGGCGAGGCGTAAGAGGCAACGCTCGAGGATCCAGCCTTTGATTCGACATCGCGATACAAACTTCTTCGCGAGGCAAGGGTCCTTGAGGTAGCACCGACGGGTGCTAAGGTTTGAGGGCAGATTGTGTGTTCCGATGTTTCAGACTTCGATGAACAGGTTCGGGAAGCACACAAATGGTGTTACTCTATCCATCCGGTCGCACTAAGATGCACCACAACCTGGGATCCGTATCGTGGGACGGCTTCAAGAGGACGCTGCAGAAGTTCGTAGCTCGCCGCCCGTGTTGTCGCCAGGTAAGGTAGAGCACCGAGGCCCGTGGTTTGTTACGCATTTATCGAGATCCCGACCGAAGTGGAGGTAATCAATACGGACTTTATCACAGGATTACCTCGCACTCGTAGAGACATGATTCTATATGGGTTATCGCTGACAGTCGACTAAATCAGCCCACTTTCTTCCCGTGATCGACTTTTTCGCCGAGGATTATGCGCACTTTACATCCGAAGATCGCCGATTGCATGGAGTCCCTATTTCGATCATATCGCATCGGCGGAGCCCGGGCTTATCGCTAACTTCCGAGGTCTTTCCGCAGAGGTTTGTGGACGCAGCGAGCCCGAGCATCGGATTCCATCCACGCATTGCATTTGACAGGTCGAGCGCACTATCCGCACTCTCGGCGATATGCCGCGAGCCTGCATCGACTTCGTGGTAGTCAGAGGATCATTTGCCTCTAGTTGAGTTCACAGACATAATAGCTACCACCAAGATTCGATGGCGCCTTATGAGGCCTTGTACGAGGAAGTGCAGATCGCCATGTTGGTTCGAGCGGGCGAGGTGCAAATGGGACCAGACGGCGCAGAAAGTGGATAAGCGGTGCTTATCCGAGAGCGCTATCGATACCGTAGTCGATGGTCGGGATGCAGATCATCGCTGCCGACATCCGGAGTTCGCAATACGATTGGGTTTTCTCGCGCCACCCATGGCGGCGTGATGAGATTCGAAGAAGGGGAAACTCACCAAGGTACATCGGGCCGCTTCAGATTGTCCGCAGGGCAGTGCGGTTTCACGAGTGGATCCGTCGTCCGATCCGAGGCGCGCATCCGTGTTTCACGATCTATAGGAGATGTATCGGGATCCATCTAGTGGTACACCCGGATTGACGATGTCCAGTGACCGAGGGGTTATCGATGAGGAGATTCCCATACGATAGTCGATCGTCGTTAGCGCCCGCGACTAAGGATGGCTTCCACAAAGTCGCGCGAACGAGCTTAGGAGGAGATGACGGGAAGTCGGAGAGGACACGAGGCGAGGTATCTCACCTATTCCCACACCTCCGTGTAATTCACTTTTCCTACTTGTAAATCTTCATTATCGCTATACGCCTAAGTGTTGCTCGGCCGCGCGGCATTTGCAAATCGCTATAAGAATCTTATCGATAATCGTTTGGGAAGGAAACATTCGGACGAATGTTTCAAGGGAGAATGTTATACCTCGTATTTGAGTATGTAATGCGGGAATACGCATAAAAGTCTAGCCTTAAAGTTTAGGCACAAACGTTGGGCACAACTCACAAAACGAATAGTTTTCCTACGAAACGCTTCACAGCCTTTCGTAGGTAAATTCCGCCATGCCATTTCTAATTTTTGCGGATTTTTCCGAGAGACGAACATTTTGGATCAACGAGGGCTACACTGGGCACCTCCAATCGTGGATTTGAAATCGCCCATCGACGAATCGTAGCGTTTGCACGCTTTTTGTGCCTCGCACAAGTCGTAATGAGTCGGGTAGATATTTTGTGTGCAAGCTGGCCAACGACACTGCCCTAATTCGACCTTACACTTGCCTAGCACTCGCTAAATCTGCCCTGGTTGGCCAAGTGTCTTGCCTATAAATACCCCCCTTAAGACGAAGAGTTTTTCATCCACAAATTCCTTTCCAAGTCTTGAAAATCCTCTCCTCTCCTCAGAGAGCCTTTTTTCGCCCAACACCCCCCTCTCGAGCGAAGCTGTCCGAGGCAACCCTCCCCTAGCCTAGCCGAAATCTACCTCCCTTGGTAGAAAAGTTGCCTCTCTAGTATTGTTATAATGCCCAAAATACCCTAGCCCAAATCCCTTAGTCCATGCAGCAGGTCAGAAGAACTTCTAAGGTTTCTCGAGCCACTGAGCGCATAACTTAGAGCTAAACCTTGCTCAGCGCCGACTTTATCTAGGATATTATTGGGCTTACCGAGGTAACTAATCCTAACCTCTTTGAATTGTAGATTACATATAGTAGTATAAGAATAAGTATAAAATACTTGTAAGAATATCACGTATCAGAATCGAACTGTTATCACAAGAGGGCGGTTTAAAAGAAGAAATATCAAATTGTACTTTACATAGACTGCTTTCACGCAGACTTGAGTAGCTCACCGCAGTGGTGCGCTGCCCAATTTTCCGTAGGATATAGAACCCTCTCGCTAGAATCGCGCAAAGTAGTCTCAACGCTGATACACGGTTCACTATTATAAATGATTCTTCATACACATATTCAACTCGCAGTGGTTTTCGCCGTAGGTATGTGATTCTTCCTAAAGAATGATATTTTACAATATATATGTAGTACAGACGCATACGTGTTAATCGAATAATAACTACTAGAATGCCTCACGCTTAAGCTCTCGACAATACTTACGCAGAATGCCACGCTTAAGCTCGACAATACTTACTAAGAATGCCTCACGCTTAAGCCCGAATAATAAAGAATCAAAGCATTTCAAAATAATACCGAATCATTTTTAACAAGAGAACTAATTGGTTTTTAAAATTGCATTAAGAGTTATACTAGCTTTACGGGAAGTTAAGTATAACCACTTAAGAACGATAAAAGAAACAGCTTGCCACGTGTTTATAATGCACTTATATTGAATCGTGAAAAGAATAATAAGATGGTTTGATAAGGCATACGATACGATGCTATGGTGTGTTAGTGTCTTGTAACGCTTCTTGGTATCCTGGCTTATGTTATTTAAAGATAAGTCGTTATAGTGTACTATCACTCACCTCTTCATATTACCGGGGTTGTCGCTCCGACGCGGGTAGACTCAGCGGTCCGGGGACCATGATTCGAGAATACCTATGGTCCGTGGGACCTATGCGAGCTACGGAGTTCTAGGTTAGCGATGCTGGTTATACCTCACGCGCCTACGCTACGCGGGACTACGAGTCCGTGACGATGCCGAGGAGTACCACCGACGCGGTTACCCATGCGGCCTACGAGCCGCCACGCAGATCACGAGTCCAGGATTAGGTTTACACGGTGATACCACGCAATCGCCCCCGCTCGATCATTCGCAGCTAGAAAAGACTCGTTACGCTTACCCATCGCTGCTTTGCTTATGATGGCACTCATGCGCGCCCTCGTCGTTTCATACATACTTGCAAACTGATTTTAAAATGATATGTTTTCATTTAAGTATTTTACGCTTTCATATACTTAGTACCGTTGCATCGACCTCCTTCTAGGGCCGCTGCTCATGCCGCAGTAAGGCAAAGTGCTGGGATCCACATTCTGTGGATCTCTACGCTGGTGCCTGAGCTCCATCTTTTCCGAGGCTCTACTTTTCGTACGATCTCCCGTCAGATAGTTTTGCATAGCCAGGTGGTACGGGCCCCGCCCCGCCATAGTTGAATATTTCTCAGAGGTCTGTAGTCACGTTGTACAAGACGATGTAATCGCTAAACCATGTTTATATATATACGAAAGGCGACGCTTTCACATAAACCGTGGTCTTATTTTATAAACTGTTTGGCGTCTTGTTTTATATTTCCGCTGATTACTGATGATGACTACTTCTTCCTGCACGCCACGGGCCCTAACGGGTCGACAAGCACTTGCCCGAAGTTTTACGACTAGCTGAATCGTATGTGGCTTATTCTACTGCCCGACGGCTTGACGACGCAGTGCACTCCAGTATTCAGTTCACATACGGGTGTTGTTTTACATCATGTACCGCCGCGCAAGGAGGAATGAGTTCCACGCATGAGTGATATTACGGGCGAGACCCATAGTTATGCGAGTGATTATTCGGGATATGCGCCCTTACTTGGCATAATCGCTACTTATCGCGAAATGGTTTTATAAAACGATGAAATGGATTTCATTACAAATTTTTCGCCACATACTTGGTACTGACCGACTTCTTCGGGGCCGCTCATGCCGCAGTAGGTACATCGGTCAGGACCCTCGTCATAGGATCACGCCAACAGATTGGAAGCTCCGCTTCTCCGAGGCTTATCTTTTCGCATGCTTCGAAGTTGCGTTCGCGGTACATCTGTGGGTATGGGCGCCGCCCCATCATAGTTGTTGTTACATTCTGAGGTCCGTAGTATCGCGCGGTGGTCAGAAGCGATCAGAATCGTTTCGCTTGATATATATACACGGTTGCCACCATTTCGCCTATTTTCTTACGATGCATCTTCGCTTCGCTTAAGTTTTTATTTCGCGATTTTCCGACGTTAGATCACCAGGTGCCCGGTAAGGCACCGCCGCAGTTCGAGGTCGGGTCGTGACAAAAGTGGCATCGTGAGCGCGAATCCTGGAAAGTGCTCATGCACCGTATTCAGTAGTCTCGATTATCGCGCCGCGCACCACACCTATAATCGTGAGGCTACGGATATCTAGATTGGTTTCTATTTCTCGCTCCGAGATCGCGCCTCAGAGCCGTGGTTGTGAGTCGACTCTTCTCGACGATTCTTTCTCGCGCTATGCCTCCACGTAGGCAACCAGAGCCCGTGCAGGCGCAAAGCAGGAGGAGTCGCGAGTAGCAACAATGCCTCATCGAGGCCACGACTGAGCCTCCACCCACCGGAGCAGGAGACGGGTTACGCGAGACGGGCCCGCCACAGCCAGATCGCGGCATACGAGGATAAACTGACGCAGCTAGCCCAGCCTAAAGAGCCCCGTAGTCCACCCTGCATCGGATAGTTCGAGGCTACGGATTTTCGAGTCAGAGCCCGCCGCAGTTCTACTGTCGAGACCTCGAGGACGATCCACGGAGTTCATCCGTTAGTTACAGAGGATTCGCGAGTGATCAAGGCTTCGAGACCGAGTCCGCGGATCTCGTCGCATCGGCCGCGTGATACCGCAGCCGATCGTTTGATTCGAGTTGTCCCGGGGAGCATGCGCCACTGCTTCGGGGACGCAGTTCTCTGAGGCATTTCTACCATTTTTTGCCTCCGCAGACGGCGAGGGCACGCCGATGCGTTTCGACTGGGAGACAGTGAGGACGCACGCTGGGAATACAACGTAGAAGTTCGACTCATCGCTCGAGCATGTCCTCGCAGTAGTAGCTAATACGGAGGACAGAGTGCACCGCCACGTCAAGGTGCTTGACGACTACTGCGTAATCTGTTCGGCAGTATCGCTCACCGCATAGATATTTCCCGCACGCAGCTCACGCACCGTGGGCGAGGCACGGAGAGACCGACGGATTGACCAATACCAAGAGTAAGGTTAGACTACAGGTCCTTTGGTAACTTTGGCGGACCGCCTCGCCAGCCAGACTAGTTATACGCTGCCGCCAAAGATGCAGTGTTCCTCTACGCCTTCGTGGCCTCCAGAGTATTCAGGAGCGCGTCGCTCCGCGGTTCTGTTTTCGCGAGTTGGGGTGTCGCGATTAAGCCACCCCGACTCTAAGTGTAGCCAGGGTAAACCCATGCGGGGAATGTCGCAGATTCATGTGGTTTGTTTTACATGCGAGCAGGCCATTTAGCGGGTTAATTGTCCGACTGCAGGTAGACGCTGAGACTCGGCTTTCGGATCTGCTGGCGTTCTTCGCCTTCGATAGCCAGGCAGGTGTTCATACATCGCAGCGCAGGGTCGCGCGGAAGTTCGCCTAGCGAAATTGGAACCGCCTATTTGATTTCGTATATCCTTCACCCTCAGACCGTATACGCTACGATACGAGATGACGTGGCCGAGTATTATGTCAGATAGCGCATGCTAAATCGTGATTTGCAGGCCCGGTTAGTAAGGGGAAGCTGGGTACATAGAGATTGTGAGCCTTAGAATTTATAACGCTTAGACTCGATATAAGTGTCGCTGAGCGGATGATTTTACTGGTTTTGTCAAGTACTCGTATGCGAAATATATCAGGGAAAATTCCAGGTAGTGCGAGACGGAAGTGGTAGCTTTTATGACGGAATATGTAAGATTGTTCCTAACCGAATACCGCGACATGGTCGGGTCGAGACCATTCGCGTCAACCCGCACCGCCAAAGCGGGTCACTGAAAGTGTCCCGGCCAGCGGTAGGTCACGGTGGTACTAAGCCCGTGTTTGTAGCCATCGATGAGTTCGTGGACGTGTTCGACCAGAATCGATCAGAAGGCCGGAATGGCCTGCGGAAATTCGAGGTTTGCAGACCAAGTTCGAGGTAGTGAATCCAAGGTTTTGGAAATCAAGAGGTAATCAAGCGGAACGTGGTACTATGTAGAGTTCGCACGCAGAAACGACGACGAAGAAGAGGTTCGAACAACGTGTTACGAGAACGGAAGTGATCATTTCTTTGTGAAGTAAAGACGCTGAGTATCCTTTAGACCACGGGTGAGCTTTTTGTGATGTTAGAGGTGATTCCTCGTTGGCTTGGATTTGTATGATATACTGGCGCTATCACGGGCGTGATTGGTTTCGTAAGCATAAGAAGGAAGACTATACCAGACACGCTTGTTCGGGAGATTTAGGCGAACATCTCGACTAATGTTTCTAGGGAAGAATGTTATACCGTAGTTCCGTATGTATGCGAGGACGACGCATTTCCAGAATATGACATGTAAATTTTGGAAAGAAAGAAAGACGTGATTTTTCGACTTTAAAAGTTTCCGCTTAAGGAAAAGGTTCGTTAACGTGGAATTGGATTCCCGATTTGGTATTCGGGCTTCGGATTATTTTAGAATTACGATTTTATTTTTGAAATGGTCACGCGGGCCCACTGAGAAATTTACGGCTGGCCCGCTTTGTTTTTGAGATTTTCAGATTTTGGATATTTTCTAAGACGCAAATATTTGACGAAGTCGAGGCTTACACGTGTCACCCCACGTGTCACTCGTCGAATTGGAGGGACAAGGCTAGTCACTTGTCCCTCGCCGATTTTGCTATGACATCGGGAGAGCCAATCGTTGGCTACGCGCGCGCTGGACCCACACACACACGGCCCAATATCGACCCTACACTTACCTTTTGATCTTTTGTCACGACCTGCCCGGCTGGGATCGTGCCTTACCCGCACCCAAGTAGTCATACATCGTAGTAATCGCAATATAAAACAAGACATGAAACATTGTAAAAAGAGACACGCTTTATGTGAGAAAATGTCGCTTTCAAGATATATACATAAATATAGTTTTGCAGCTACATCCCAACTGCATAATACAGACTGCTGCACTTCTAAGAAGTAAACAACTATGGCGGACAGCCCGCCATACCCGAATGCACAAACTATCTACAATACAGGAGATCATACCAAAAGTAGAGTCCTATACGACTTGAGCTCCCGACACCAATGCAAAGCAGATCCTAAGGACGGATCTAGCACTGCTGCCTTTACCTCGCATTTAACGCAGCTCGAGGAGGTCAAGACAACAGTACTAAGTATGCGAAATCAGAAAGCATTTAAATGAAAACATATCATTTTTTAAAATCGGGCCATATATATGTATGAAACAACCAAGGTAACCGCACATAGTGCCACATCATAAACAAGAGCAACAATAGGTAAATCAGAACAGTCTTTTCTAGGTCGCGAATGATCGGCAGGCCAATTGCCCATAGTATCATTAAGCAAGCCTAACTCGACTCAGAACCGTATAGGCCACTCACGTAGGCCTCGCATGTGGCATAACCCGCATCGAGGTAGCTACTCGCATCGCCCCGACTCGTAGTCCGCATGGCCACATAGACCGCATGAGGTATAACCCCGCACACTAACCTCGAACTCGCAGCCTCCGCATAGGTCACATGCACTGCACGAGGTGTCCTCGCATCATAGTCACACAGATCGCTCGAGGTATACCCCGACGGAGGCAAAATTTTAACCCCAGATTTATGTCAAGAGGTGATATAATACTAACATAACAGCTTATCGCTTAAACACATAAGCACAACAAGAATACCCTTTATACAAACGTTACAAGACACTAACACACATAACATCATATCATGTCTACTTATCAAACCATTTTATTATTCTTTCCATAAATCAATGTAAGTCCGTTATAAACACATAAGTAAACTGCCTTTATCATTCTTAAGTCATATACCTAACTTCCCATAAAGCTAGTATAACTCTTAAGCTTTCGCTTAAAACCAATTAGTTCTTCTCGTTAAAAATGATTCAAGATTCTTTGAAATGCATCAAGATCCTTATTATTCAGCTTAAGTCAAAAGATACCGTAGTATTATTCAGCTTAAGTCAAAAGACATTGTCGTAGGTATTATTCAGCTTAAGTCAAAGACATTGCCGTAATTATTATTCGCTTAACACACGTGACGCCCACCGCATTTCATATATATATTTTAAAATATCATGCTTAGAAGAATCACATACCTTCTCGCGAAACCACCGCCAAGTCGAATATGTCGCAGCAGAATCAACCTATAATAGTCGACACGCCTATCAACGCTCAGACTACTATAAACTTTAAGCAGGGTCCTTTATTCTATGGAAAATCGGGCAGACTTCCCTACCCTGAGCTACTCAAGTTCATCAGAAAACAAGTCCTAAGTATAGTTCAATTATTCATCTTTAAACCCTTCTACTATGATAACAGCTCAATTCTATTCTCAGAATATTCTTCTAAGTATTCAATACTTAATTTTATACTTCTACAAAGATGTATTCTCTAATACAAAAGAGGGTTAGGATTATTTACCCTGAAGCCCAATAATATCCTAGATATAAGCTCGATCCGAGCAAGGCTTAGCTCCTAAGTCAGACGCTCCGATAGCTCCAAGGAAACCTTAGAAGTTCTTCACAACTTCTACTAAGTACTAAGGGATTTGGCTAGGTATTTTGGGCATTATAACAATACTAGAAGGCAACTTTTCTACCAAGGAGTGGGGTAGATTTCCAAGGCTAGTGGATAGCCTCGCTAAGCTTCACCAAAGGGGGTGTTTGGACGAAAAAGGCTACAAGGGAGAGTGAGAGGATTTCAAGACTTGAAAGTTTTTGTGGACGAAGAACTCTTCATCACAAGAGGGTATTTATAGTCAAGGACGGCCAACCAATGGCCAAGATTATGCCAAGTGCAAGGCAAGTGTAAGGTCAAGATTTGGGCAAGTGTACCTAGCCAACTTGCACACAAAATATCCTACCAACTACTTGACAAAATAAGCCACTCCATTCGCCATATAGACGCCACGCCCACCAATCGAGGGTGACAAGTGTCGCCTCCCGCTGGCCCAAAGTGCCGCTCTCGGAAAATCCGCAAAAATTAGAAATGACATAGCCGAATTTATCCTACGCGAGTCAGGTAAAACGCTTCGTGAAACGATTCTTTAAGGAGTCAGGCCCAAAAACGCCTCAGGCCTAAACTTTTAAGGCTAGATTTTCGTGACGCACGCCCTCACGCATATACTCGAAATACGGGTATAACATTCTCCTTCCTTAGAAACATTCGCCCCGAATGTTCCTTCCCAAGATGGGGATAACAATAAGGTTCTTCATAACTTAAATTTTTTTGCAAATGCCACACACGCCACAAACAACACTTAGGCATAAACGAGCAATGAAGATTTACAAGTAGGAAAGTGAATTACCCGGAGGTGTGGGGAATAGCGAGGATACTTCGCCTCATGTCCTCCTCGCCTTCCCACGCCATCTCCTCCTCGAGCTCGTTCGCCACAAGACTTTGACTAAGCCACGCCCTGGTCCGCAGACGCCTAACCCGACGATCGACTATCGCCATGGAATCTCCTCATACGATAACCCCTGGCCACCGACATCGCCAATCGGTGTACCTTAGACGGATCCCCGATACATCTCCTCAAAGATAGAAACATGAAACACCGATGCACCGCTTCCAGACGGACGGAAGATCCAACTCATATGCAACCTGCTTACCTCGCGACATCCAAACGCCCAATGTACCTTGGGCCGAAGCTTCTTCTTCCCGAATCTCATCACACCCTTCATAGGCGACACTTTAGGAAAACCTAATCATGAATCTCGAACTCTGCATGCCGACGACGATGATCTCAGATACGACTTGCCGACTCAATCAATAGCCGCTCGATAAGTTTCACCTTATCCATCGCTCACGCACTAAGTCTGGTCCCACTAATCGCACTCGCCCACATCGAACCAACTTATAGGCGATCTCGCACTTCCTCCCATACAAGGCCTCATAAGGCGCCATCTCGATACCGAGCAGTAGCTATTATACGCTAACTCAACTAGAGGTAAATGATCCTCCCAAATACCTCGGTTATTAACACAGCTCGCAAAGATATCCTCGGCAGTCCGATAAGGCGCTCGCCCGTCTGCTCTGTGGATGGAATGCGTGACTGTGCTCACCGCCCCTAAACTCTTCGAAGCGACTCTAAGTTAGCCATAAACCGGGCTCTCGTCTCGATATGATCAAATAGGACTCCATGCACCGACGATCTCTGATGTAAAGTCCGCATAATCTCACCAAAAGTCGCCCTAACGGAAGAAAGCTGATTTCACCGCCGACAATAACCCATATAGAATCATGTCTCTCCGAGCGAGGTAATCCCGTGAAGTCCATGTTGATTACCTCCCACTTCCGTGCCGGGATCTCTATCGTTCAGAATAAACCACCGTGCCTCTAGTGCTCTACCTTCACCGCCGACAACACGCACCGAGCTTTAACTCGCAACGCCCCTCTTCAAGCCATCCCACCAATACACATATCTAAGGTCGTCGGTACATCTTGGTCGACTTCGACGGATGTGAGTAACGCGCGCTGCGGCTTCCCTCAAGAACTCCGCCAAGTCCTCAAACATCCGAACACACAACTCGCCTCAAACCTTAGCACCCCATCAAAGCTTTCAGCGACCTTGCCTCACGTAAGAGTCAGACACGATAACGTGTCAAAATCGATCTCGAATCGCCGCTTTCACCTCGACGGCGGAAGACTCGCAACCTCACGAACTCGAACCCCACTTCTATCGTAATCAATCAAACGGACACCAAGGCTCGCTAACCGATGCAAATCACGAACCATGTCCTCGCTCTCCGCACATCCGAGCAGACTCCCCATCGACTCACGACTAAGAGCATCCGCCACGACATTCGCCTTCCCGTGGTATAGATATCAACATCGTAATCCTTAAGCAACTCTAACCACCGCCTCGCCGTGAAGTTCGCCTCCTCTGGTCAAGATATACCGAGGCTCTGTGGTCCAGATAAATATCCACGCCAACCCCATACAAATAAGGTTTCCGCATCTTCAAAGCGAATCACCGCCAACTCCAAATCACGCGGGTAGTTCCTCTCGTGTTCTTCACCGCCGATGCATACGCTTATAACCTTGCCATGCCGCATCAACACACATCCCAACCCGCTTCGACGATCACAATATACGATATAACCGCCCGACCTCCGGAAGAGTAAGAACGGGGCGGCCGCCTCTCCTTCAAGAATCGAAACCCCGCCACAAGCATCACCATCAAACTTAGCCGCTTCGAGTCACCTAGTCAATGGTGCAGATAGAAGCAAACATCTACGAACCACCGATAATAACTCGCAAGGCCCAAAATCGCGAACCTCTCGAGTAAGAGGTTCAGGCCAAGTCCTCGATCGCTTCGATCTTCGTCAGATCCACCGAATGTCATCACCATAATATGCCCAAGAAAAGCCACCGGTTAACCAAAACTCACATTTGGAAAACTTGGCGATAATCGCTGGTCCTGAGAATCACAAGATAGCCTCAAACGCCCGCACGCCTCGCTCGAGCGAATAAACCAAGATATCATCGATAAACACTATCACAAACGTGTCCAAAATGGTTTGAACACTCGCTCATCAAATCCATGAATACCACGAGCATCGTCAAACCAAACGACATAACGCTAAACTCATAATGCCCGCACGTCCGAATGCAAATTCTGTGGATGTCCGACTCTCGACTCGCACTGGCGATAGCCCGATCAGATCAATCTTGAGAAATATCTCGCACCGCAACCGGTCGAACAAATCATCAATCTCGGAAGCGGGTATTCGTTTAATGGTCACCTTGTTCACCGCTTGTAATCAACACACATGCGCAGCTGCCCCGCCTTTCTTCTTCACGAACCATACCGGCGCTTCCTGCGAGAAACACTAGGTCCGATGAAGCCTCTTCTCCAAAGCAAGTCTCTAAGCCGATCCTTCAACTCTCTCAACTCGCAAAGCCATTCTATATGGAGGAATGGAAATAGGCCGAGTGTCTGGCAGCACATCAATACAAAACTCTATCTCCCTCTCTGGAGGAATACCCGGGAGGTCGTCTGAAACACGCCTCAAACTTCGACTACCGAATCGATCAAAATCTGCACCGCAGCCTCGATCAAACACCAACGAGATGGTAGATATACCCTTCGCACCATCTTCCTAGCCTCGAGGTAGGAAATAAACCTACCTCTACGATACAAAGTTGTTCCTCCCACTCAACAACCGCTCCTCGAAATCGGAACCGCATTACTCTCTCTCAGCCTACATTGGCGTAGCAAGAAGCTAGCCAATCCATACCCATGATCACGCTGAATCAATCATATCCAACTCTATCAAGCTCGCCAGGTTCGACGATCAGAATGGTCACCGACAAGCCCTAAATACCCGCCGAGATACCACCGAATCACCCATCGCGTAGCTACCGAATGGTATATGGACTCGTGCTCTATCCCTATCCTACTAGCAACAAGGGAGATATATAGACAAAGTAGAACCCGATCTATCAAAGCATACACATCAAACCCGAACCGATAAGGTACCGTGATTTACATCGCGAGGCCTCCCGATCCCGCCACCGACAAGGCATAAATGCGTTCCGAGGACCGCTAGAATCGGGACCCGCGCTACGACCGCCACCGCTGGCCGCCCATGAGTACCCCGCTTCTCCGGCGAGTAATTGTAGAGATGATGAACCGCATCGCACTCGTAGCCGAGCTCCTACCACCGCTCGATCGCAAGCCTCGCAATATGACCCGCCGCCGCAATCAGAATAAACTCCTGGCGAGCACCACAATTCCCCAAATGGGATCTACCGTGACGGCCACACCGGGGTGGTCTCGACCGCCACACTCGCCACCCCGAAAGTCAAGTCCCGGCCCCGACCGCCTCAATACTCGGGCCGTGGCCGAGACGGTGCAGAGTGCTCGAGCCGGGATGGTGCGACCCAGACTGCCGAAGCCGCCCACCCCGAGCACTACCAAAGGACCGCCGCCCCGGTCCTCTTCTCGCCGCTCGCCAACCCGCTGGCCTCGACGCCTCGCATCTCTAGTGACGAGCTCGCATGCGTAATTTCCATACCCGGCCAAGAGAAACACCCGCACAAGACTCGCCATATAATCATCTAGCCCGCGACGTAGCGCACCCCGCCCTCCATATCGCTACCAATGCCGACATATCGAGCCAAAGAATCGAACTCGACATTGTACTCCCTAACAGACGCCCTCTGCCTCTCAAAGAAGAAAATCTAAGCCGCGCCTCCTCATCCGCGAGGCAAGAAGGAGCGAGGAAAGCCTCAGAACTCATCCTGCGTAGCCGGGACGCTGCGTTTCCCCGATAACTCCCACGAATCAAACCAATCGATCGCGTATCACGCACCGACGTGGAACCAAAGATCACGGACCGGTCTCCGACGCCCGATCACTCATAATCCTTCAGAGTCGACGGATGAACTCCTCGCGATCATCCTCCCGCCGACCAGAAAACTCGGGCGGCTACAACTCAGAAATCTCAGAGCTCAAACTTCGCCGTGCACCACGGTACGATCGCCGAATCGAACCGCCGTGATCCACTCGCCTCTCATGTTCGCCACGATCCCCGCCAATAGTCGGGATCTCTCAGACTTAACTCATCCGCCCCTGTGCCGGGACGAGCGGGTACGCGTGGTCTTCACCGCCGGGCGCTCATAGAACTCGCCGCCCGAGGTATAGATCGCCTGAGCCTCAGAATTCCTGTCCTCTACTAGCGCCTCCTACGCTTTGCCCTTCTGGCCCTGCCTTACGAGGCATAACTATTACAGTAAAAGGAATACGTTAGAGGTCCAACTTTAACACAACTCTAAAGCACGATCTCAGAGTGAGAAGAATGGAAACCAATCCTAAATATCTTATAGCCTCGACATTATGTGGTGCACAACACACCGATAATCAAGACTTACTAGATACGGTTCAGACACTTTCCGAGATTAATCGCTCGATACCACTTTTGTCACGACTGCCTGGCTCGTGGATCGTGCCTTACCCGCACCCAAGTAGTCATACATCGTAGTAATCGAATATAAAACAAGACATGAAACAGCTTGTAAAAGAGACACGCTTTACGTGAGAAAAATCGCTTTCTGCATATATACATAAACATAGTTTTTGCGCTACATCCCAACTGCATAACAGACTACTGCACTTCTAAGAAAGTAAACAACTATGGCGACAGGCTCCGCCATACCCCGATCGCACAAAACTAACTACAACAGTGAGATCATACCAAAAGTAGAGCCTCCTGAGAAGATGGAGCTCCCGACACCAACGAGATCCTAAGGATGTGGATCTAGCACTGCCGCTTACCGCGGCATGAACGCAGCCCCAAGGAGGTCAAGATAACAGTACTAAGTATGCGAAATCAGAAGTACTTAATGAAAACATTTCATTTTAAAAATCAGCCATATATATGTATGAAACAACTAAAGTAATCGCACATAGAGCCACATAATAAAAAAGAGCAACAATAGGTAAATCAGAATGTGTCTTTCCTAGGCTACGAATGATCAAGCAGGCCAATTGCCCATAGTATCATTAAGCAAGCCTAATCCCGACTCAGAGTCCGCATAGGCCACTCACGTGAGCTCGCATAGGCATAACCCCGCATCGAGGGTAGCTACTCCTCGGCATCGTCCTGGACTCGTAGTCCGCATGGCCACATAGACCGCATGAGGTATAACCCCGCACACTAACCTGGAACTCTCGCAGCTCCGCATAGGTCACACTGCACTGCATGAGGTGTCCTCGCATCATAGTCACACTGCATCGCTCGAGGTATACCCCGTGACGGAGGCAACTTAACCCCCGGTATTTGTCAAGAGGTGAGTGATATAATACTAACATAACAGCTTATCGTTTAAACACATAAGCACAACAAGAATACCCTTTTATACAAACGTTACAAGACACTAACACACATAACATCATATCATGTCTACTTATCAAACCATTTTATTATTCTTTCCATAAATTAATGTAAGTCTGTTATAAACACATAAGTAAACTGCCTTTTATCATTCTTAAGTTGTTATACCTAACTTCCCATAAAGCTAGTATAACTCTTAAGCTTCGCTTAAAACCAATTAGTTCTCTTCTGTTAAAAAAAATGATTCAGTATTCTTTTGAAATGCTTTCAGATCCTTATTATTCAGGCTTAAGTCGCGAGACATTACCGTAAGTATTATTCAGGCTTAAGTAGCGAGACATTGCCGTAAGTATTATTCAGGCTTAATTCAAAGACATTGCCGTAGTTATTATTCAGTTAACACTCGTACGTCTGCCGTACTATATATATATTTAAAATATCATGCTCAAGGGTATAGGAAGAATCACATACCTTCTCGAAAACCTCCCGCCAAGTCGAATATGTCGCGCAGAGAATCAACCTATAATACCAACACGTCTATCAACGCCTAGACCAGATCAGTATAAAGCTTTAAGCAGGGTTCTCTATTCTATGGGAATTTGGGCAGCACTTCCTACTCCTAAGCTATACAATTCATCAAAACAAATTCATGTGAGTAGTTCAATTATTCTTCTTTAAACCCTTCACTGTGATAACAATCAATTCTATTCAGAATATCCTTCTAAGTATTTAATACTTAATTCTATACTTCTAAAGATGTATTCTCTAATACAAAAGAGGGTTAGGATTATTTACCCTGTAAGCCCAATAATATCCTAGATATAAGTCGATCCGAGCAAGGCTTAGCTCCTAAGTCAGACGTCCGATAGCTCCAAGGAAACCTTAGAAGTTCTTCACAACTTCTACAAAGTACTAAGGATTTGGGCTAGGTATTTTGGGCATTATAACAATACTAGAAGGCAACTTTTCTACCAAGGGAGGTAGATTTCGGCTAGGCTGGAGGGGTTGTCTCGCCAAGCTCACTCAAAGGGGGTGTTTTGGACGAAAAGGCTCATGGAGAGGAGAGGATTTCAAGACTTGGAAAGCTTGTTTGTGGATGAAGAACTCTTCATCACAAGAGGGGTATTTATAGGTCAAGGGATGGCCAACCAATGGCCAAGATTATGCCAAGTGCAAGGCAAGTGTAAGGTCAAGATTAGGGCAAGTGTACCTAGCCAACTTGCACACAAAATATCTTACCAACTACTTGACAAAATAAGCCACTCCATTCGGCCATATAGACGCCTCACGTCCACCAATTGGAGGGTGACAAGTGTCGCCCTCCCGTTGGCCCAAAGTGTTTCGTCTCTCGGAAAAATCCGCAAAAATTAGAAATGGCATATCCGGAATTTATCCTACGCGAGTTGTGTAAAACATTTCGTCGGAAAACGATTCTTTTAATGAGTTGTGCCAAAAAAAAAACGTCCCATTGCCTACTTTAAGGCTAAACTTTCGACGCACGCCTCACGCATACTCTGGAAATACGGGGTATAACATTCTCCCCTCCTTAGAAACATTCGTCCCGAATGTTCCTTCCCAAGACAGTTAACGATAAGATTCCTCATAACTTAAACAGTTGCAAATGCCACACACAGCCACAGAACAACACTTAGGCATAAACGATAATGAAGATTTACAAGTAGGAAAGTGAATTACCTGGAGGTGTGGGGAATAGGTGAGGGTACTTCTGCCTCATGTCCTCCTCAGCTTCCCACATCATCTCCTCCCTGAGCTCGTTCCGCCATAAGACTTTGACGGAAGCCACGTCCTTGGTCCGCAGACGCCTAACCTGACGATCGACTATCGCTATGGGAATCTCCTCATACGATAACCCCTCGGTCACCTGGACATCGTCAATCGGGTGTACCCTAGATGGATCCCCGATACACCTCCTCAGCATAGAAACATGAAACACCGGATGCACTGCCTCCAGATCGGACGGCAGATCCAACTCATAAGCAACCTTCTCTCGGAAAAATCCGCAAAAATTAGAAATGACATAGCCGGAATTTATCCTACGCGAGTCTTGTAAAACGTTTCGTCGGAAAACGATTCTTTGTGTGAGTTGTGCCCAAAAAAACGTCCCATGCCTAAACTTTAAGGCTAAACTTTCGTACGTACGCCCTCACGTACATACTCTGGAAATACGGGGTATAACAATTTCAAATGCTCAAGTCTCTTATTTTAGAAAGGTTTCATAACTCATAGTCTTAATCTCTTTTAAAACAATTGAGTAACATAAGTCTTATGTGTGAGCCGTTTATTCTTGTTTATAACAATCTTGTTACAAAGAACATGATCTAGGAAATGTAATACAATCTTGTCTTATCTTAGCTTCTATGCATGGAGGTTTCTACCGGTTTTAATAACAATTAGTCGATACATTTCCTTTATTAACGCTGCAATGGTTTGTTCGATACTTATTCTCATTTCCAAATCAAGAAACATTATTCTTTAAAAGCCAAGTACTCATTACTCACGAATGAGGTTTCACAACTTTTAACAAAATTCATAGTTCTTAACATTTCATAAAACGTCATTTATAAGTTAAGTCTCTTATCTTTCAAGATCAAGTCTCTTAACTTCTAAAATCAATAAGTCATTCTATTACTCACATAAAGTCGTTATAACTAACTACCCATAAAGCTATTATAACACTATATGTTTTAAACCAACCAAAACTCGTTTAGCACACGTACGTCTACCGCACTACATAGTTCACAACAATCATGCTAGAAAGGATAGGAAGAGGTTCACATACCGCGACGATTATCGACAAATAGCAAACGCTCCAAGTACTTCAACCCGCTCGGCTACTCCTAAGCCAAGTAGATCACGCCACACGTAGTACTCCACTCCTAAAACGGTCATAGTACTTTTATCAAACCTTTCTCACCATTGAAGACTTATACCAATAAAAAGCCTCTAATTCTACGGAAAATTCACAAAGACTTCCCGTTTTTACTCACTTTTCCATCTTTCTCCAAGGCACTAATAACCGTAATATATATACCATATATATATATAAGGCGTAATAATTAAACAACATAAAGAAGTGGATTACACGCCCAAACGGTAACGCTGTTTACTATCACGCCTCCATAACAACAATAAGTAAAAGAAGGGATTACGCCCAACCTGAACGCGTTTACTATCACGCCTTCAAAAATACAATAATTAAAAAGGGATCACACGCCCAAACTAACGCGATTGAAAAATCTTCCTTAATGTAAATGTAAATACCCAATGTAAATACAGTCCAAAGTAACATACCAAAGTAAATACAAATTAAGTTGGGGTCCTTGGCCAACTTTGTCCATTTTACTTATCCAATTTACTCATTAGTCATCCAACTTATATTCCATCTTAATATAAGTTATAGTTACTTTGTTAATTACTTCTTCACAAGTAAGATACGCTTACCATTTTAATGGCAAACGACCAACTTTTCTTTAACAAGTTAACAAGATCCAACTCTTCCAAACTTTACTCCATATATATATATTCATGATATACTTATAATATATGTATATTGACCAAATCACAAAGAGGTTTAAGTTCCACTACCTCAAATAGCCCAAGAATATCCAAGTTCTTAAAGTCGCTCCAAGCAAGTCTTAGCTCCAAATCTTTACGTTCCAATCCACTACAAGCAACCCATAGAAGCTCCTAACCAACTTCTCTTCAAGATCCAACTCAAAAGTGAAGAACACTAGGGTTCCAAAGATGACAACTTTCGCCAAGGCACAAAATAGAGGTTAGGGGTGTGAAATCTTTCCAACTATTGGTACACAATCTTCCTAACACCTTAGGGAATAACACTTAAGAGTTTAAGAATTGTTGGACAAATTTTGCTCAAGAAATTAGGTCATGGCCGAGAGCAACATAAGGGAGAGGGAGGGTTTCTCAAGTCTTGAAATGGTTAAGTGTGGGAGATTTCATCAACTAGTAGTGTATATATAGGACAACCAAGGGCTAGGATGAAGGCAAGTGTGTGGTTGAGATTGGGGACAAGTGTGTGTGGGTCCCACAAGCCACTTGTCCACACAAAATATCTAGCAAGACTTGGCCACTTGTCTTAGCCACTTGTCACACAATTTCGGCCACAAGGCCACCTAGGGGGGTGACACGTGTCGCCCTCCTACTCGTCCAAAATATTTCATCTTCCAAAAATATCCATAATGGCAAAAATCTCGAAAACAAAGTGGGCCCCACAAAACCGTAAATTTCTCCCGTGGGCCCCACGTGACCAATTCCGGAAATAAAATTCCATAATTCTAATATAATTCAAGAAGCCCAAATACCAAATCTTGGAATCCAATTCCCATCAACGAACCTTTTTCCTTCACGAAATCCGGAAACTTTTCCGTCGAAAAATCACATCTTCCTTTCTTTCCAATATTTTTGTCGTATTCTCGTACGTACGTCCTCACATACATACCCTGGAACTACGGGGTATAACAAAGAATAAGTGTGGGGACAGGGAAGGTATGAACCTTAGAATATTACGCGTTGAGACCTTAGATGTAAGGCCGGCTTGAATAAAAGATTTTACGGTTAGTCTTTGTCGAAATACTTGGCTCATGATAATGTATCAGGATAATTCCGTGAGTCAGGTAAAATGAAAGTGGTAGCTTTCCTGATGTGAATTAGTAAGATTGTTCCGTGATCGAGGAGCAAGAGTTGGCGCGACGGAGGCCGGATTGAGGGCGTACGGGTCAACCCGTGAGTCTTGACGAGCTGGGTCACAGCGGTCCCGCCAGGTGGTAGGGTCACGAGGGTGCTAGGCCCAAGTTTATATGACCATCGTATGAGTTCGTGGATATGTTCGACCAGAAGCGGATCGTGAAGGCCGGGAATGGCCTTAAAGAAGATCGAGGCTAGTAAGATGACCAAGTTTGGAGGTAGTGGCTCCAGAAATTTTAGGAACTGAAGTAATGACTGAAGTATGGTACGTATACTGGGAGAGTTCAAGTGATTACGACGAGTAAGGAAAGAAGTGAACGTGTATTAAGCAGAATAAAAGAGATCATTTTGTTGTGAAGTGAAGATGCGAAGTGTTATACCCCGTTTTTCCAGAGTATGTACGTGGGGACGTACGTAGAAAAGTTTGAACTTTAAGTAGGCATGGACGAAAATATTTTGTGCACAACACCCGATTAGAATCGTTTTTCGACGAAACGTTTTACAAAACTTGCGAAGGGAAAATTCCGGCTATATCATTTTTAATTTTTGTGGATTTTTCCGAGAGACGTAATATTTTGGACTAACGAGAGGGTGACACTTGTCACCTCGTGGATCAAAAGCGGGCGCCCTCGACGATGGGCATGAAATTGTGGCTTGTTTTATGCCTTGTTTTGTGCCTTGTTTGGTGGAGTAGGGGTAGGGGCACTTGGGCAAATCTTGTGTCACGACCCGAACCCGGGCCCGTGACTGGTGCCTTACCCCGGGCACCCTAGTGATACAACATCAGAGTAATCAGCGGAACATAAGACGATAACATGAAATAACAAGAAGTATGAAACAATAGTCCGAGAAAACTCATTTACGACATATATATATAAATCAATTTAAAACCGAATAGCTATATCCCATTACAACTCGCCCACAACAAGATTACTGCACTCTAAGAATGATACGACAACAATGGCGGGACAGGGCCCCGCCATACCCCTGAATGTAAATACCTACAACGACAGGGGACTATACCATTGATAAGCCTTCGGAGAAACAGAGCTTCCCATACGCTGAACTGTGACCCTAAGAGCGAGGATCAACACTGGTGTACCTTTACTGCAGATGAACGCACTTCAAGGAGGTCAAGACAACAGTACCAAGTATGTGAAATCAAAATATCAGAAATGAAATCATAATAGTCTATAAAGCAGAGACATGTATGATAACCAAACTACGCTCACAATAAATAGGCGAATATGTCAAGTCGTGACTCACGCCTCAAAGTCATCACTCAAATGTAACTATGGGTCTCACGCCCATAACATCAATCACGCCCGTGGAATACCTTCCTCACCGGCAGCTTATGATATAAAGCACCAAGAAATACACACGAACACCTGTCCCACACGTGTCCTAATAAAACAAGACAGATAAGTGCGAAGGCATAACCGACTACTAACACCTACGACTACTGTGGTCATAAATCAGATCATGATATCTGTCTGCACCGTCACATGATCAAAGCCGTAACTCGCCTGCAGATCAAATGCGCGCTAGCCTCGAACTCCGTAGCTCGCGATAGGCCAACCTCATAGGCCCGCATGAGGTATTCCTCGCATCGAGGGTAGCTACTCCCGCATCGCCCCGACTCGCACCGCATAGCCACAAAGAACGATGACCACAAGGGCCGCAAACTAACCTCGAACTCCGTAGTTCCGCATGGATCCCCGACCCGCATGAGGTATTCTCGAATCACGTCCTGCATCACCGAAGTCTATCCCGACGGAGGGCGCCTTAACCTCCGAAACAAGTCAAGGTGAGTGGTACAATACCAACATAACGGCTGAGAGTCAAACAACTTTAAGCGCAGTCGAGGGAAAACCCTCTTTACACAAAACATCACAAGATACTAACACACGTAGCATCCTAGCATGTTTACTTATCAAATCAACAAGAAAGTATTACAAGGCTATCACAAACAAACACAATCAAGTTATACACACAAGGTACATTCTAATATATGATTAACAAGATCGCATCTATTCCCAAAGTACTTCATACATTATCTTTTAAGATACGTTACGCTTACAAAGTCACACAATACCCGTAGTATATGAAAATAGAGTGATTATCTTTTCAAGTAAATCAAAACACTTCTCTTCAGAAATCAAGTAACAACATTCTTTTCCAAATGTTTCAAGTTTGCCTAATTTCAATTACTCAAGTTTCTCATTTTCAAAGGTTTCAGAGTTCATAATTTTAATCACTTAATGATATAATTCTCCTTTAAAAGCAATTTGAGAAACATACGTCCGATACGTGAGTAGGTTATTCTTGTTAATAACAATTTTATTTAAGCAAACCATGATCTAGGAAATGTAACATCATTTTGTCTCATCTTAGTTTCTATGCAGATGGAAGTTTCTATTGGTTTTACTAATACATTATTAGTCAAAACATTTCCCTTTATTAGCGCTGCTGTGGTTTGTTCGATACTTATTCTGATTTCCGAAATTAGTAAAACATTATTGCTTTTAAAATCAAGTACTCATTACTCGCGAATGAGGTTTTACAACATTTTTAACAAAATGTTAATTACCAAGTAAAACAAGTTAAGTCTCTTATCTTTAAGATTAAGCCTCTTAACTTTTAAAATCAGTAAACCATTCTCTTTACCTCTCTTAAAACGTTATACCTAACTTTCCATAAAGCTAGTATAACTCTTCTTATTATCACACATCAAGTCGCTTACCTTTTAAAACCACAACGCATTTTACATATGACGCTCACCGCATTTACATAGTTATACACATATCATGCTAGAAAAGGTAGGAAGAGGTTCACATACCTCGCGACGATTATCGACTAATAGCAAAACGCCCAAGTACCTCAAACCGCTGGCTACTCCTTAAGCCAGTAGATCGCGCCACGCATGGTACTTCAACCTATAAGGCCACAAGGCGCTTATTAACATCTAGGTCTAATCGTAGAACATTCTACGTAAAATTCGCAGAACTTTCCCCTTCCCGCAAATCACAGAAATCTCTCCTCTATCGAGGCCGCTTATCAAGCCAACCCGGGGTTTATACATCTAACCGACGGTACAATTCTACTTCACAAGAATGCTACACAAGTCTACTGTAATACATCCCATGTAATTACTCAGCTTCTTTCTTTATATTCAGCTTAAGTCAAAAGACATTGCCGCAGCTAGGTTCGATTCTATATATAGTATACTTCAACTATATAATCTACAACATGTAATTTCCAATTACAATAAGTGGACAAGATATTACCTCGATAAGCCCAAAATTATCCTAGTTTAATGTCGCTCCCGAGCAACGCTTAGCTCCAACTCCGTGCGCTCCAACCCGCCTCCAAACCACCCTTAGAAGTTGTAACGCCCGAACTCGGTTCACATCGTGCCTTACCCTGCACCCTAGTGATACAACATCGTAGAAAATCAGCGAATATAAAACATGAATCATGAAACAAGAGATATCATAGATAAACAGCCAACCAAACAAATGCTTTCAGTATATACATAAACCCAATAGTTATCCTTTTTACAAACCCCGCCACAACAAAGGCTGCACTTAAGATTTATACAACAACTATGACGGACAGTGGCCTCGCCATACCCCGAATGTACAAGAACCTACAACTCAGTGGAACACATACCAAAGATAAGCCTCCGACTAAACGGAGCTTCCAAAACGCCAAACGTGATCCTACAAGGATCGATCGACCAACGCACTTCTACCGCGATGAACGCACTTCAAGGAGGTCGACAACAGTACCAAGTATGTGAAATCAGAAATATCAGAATGAAATCATACTAGTCTATATAAAGCAGAGACATGTATGATAACCAAACTACGCTTCACAACATAACAAAGAATAAGTCGTGACTCACGCCTCAAAGTCACCACTAAATATAACTACGGGTCTCACGCCCACCACATCCATCATGTTCGCATCATGGCCACATGCCCCTAATACAAAGACGGTGTAGACATGTCCATGATGCAACACACAATAAGGCCGCACGCCACATGCCCCGAATACAAAGACGGTAGACATGCCCATGTTACCTCAACAACAATATACTAGGTAGTCAACCTCGCCGCATGGCCACATGCCCCTAATACAACATCGTGTAGACACGCCCATGGAATGTAAATAACCATATATCGTAATCAACCCGCCGCACGCCACATGCCCCGAATACAACATCGGTGTACACGCCCATGGAATGAATAACCATATATCGGGTAATCAACCCGCCGCATGGCCACATGCCCCTAATACAACATCGTAGACATGTCCACGTGACATCAACAATAAGACAAGAATCAAAATGGAAACATACCCGTGAAATTCTCCATCACCGCCAAAGACGCCCAAGTAAGTTCTCAATAAGTCAACCTACCTCTATCGAGAGACGCAGAATACGTAAATACCACACTTGCACAACAAAGGCTATCATCACAAGCATAGGCAAGTTTCACAACAACAAGCATAGGCAAGTTTCACAACAACAAGCATAGGCAAGTTTCACACAACTCAAGGTACTTTCATTTTATGCCAAAGTCCGGTTTTTAACCCCAAAGTTCTTCATACGTTAAGTCCTTTTAAAAGAGATCCATTACTTTTATAAAAGTCACCCGACAATTCGTAGTATTAGAATGACCAACCCACATTCCTTTCAAAATCAAGTAACAACATTCTTTCCTAAGTTCCAGCTTTGCCTAGTTTCAATTACTCAAGTTTCATTTTCAAATGGTTTCATAGTTCATAAACTTAATCACTTGATTCCTTTTAGAACAAATGAGTAATATATGTCTTACGCGAGAGTAGGTTATTCTTGTTTACAACATTCTTATTACAAAGAACATGATCTAGAAAATGTAATATCATTTTGTCTCATCTTAGTTTCTATGCAGATGAGGTTTCTACCGTTTTAATACGATACATCATTATTCAATACATTTCTTTATTAACGCCGCAGCGGGTCCTGTCGATACACATTCTCGATTCCAAATCAAGAAACATAAAACCAAGTACTCAGTACTCACGAACGAGGTTTCACACACACATCCACATTAACACAAATACGTTAAGTCTCTTATCTTATAAGATCAAGTCTCTTAACTTCTAACATCAAGAAACCATTCTTAAGCCGTTATACCTAACTTCCCATAAAGCTAGTATAACTCTTAAGTTTTCAAAACACAATACTACACTTTTTCAAAACTATTTATAAACCTTTGAAATACATTGTTTCCTTATTATAACAAGCCGCTTATAATTCACATCAGCCTCTTTAAAACCACAAAGTATTTTAAACACACGTACGCTCACCGCATTACGAGTTACACACATATCATGCTAGAAGAGATAGGAAGAGGTTCACATACCTCGCGACGATTTATCGACAATAAGCAAAGCTCCAAACAATGGCTACTCCTCGCCAAGTAAATCGCGCCACACGTAGTACTTCAACCTATAAGGCCACAAGGCGCCTATTATCATCTAGACCACAACGTAGAATATTCTACGTAAAATTCGCAAGATCTCCCGCCACAACAGAAATCTCCTTCTCTATCGAGGCCGCCACCAAGCCAACCAGTGGGGTTTTACACGCCTAACCTGACGTACAATTCTACTACACAAGAATACTACACAAGTCTACAGAATACACCCCATGTAATTACAGCTCAGCTTTACTTCTTCAGCTTAAGTCAAAAGACATTGCCACAAGATTAAGTATAGTTCTATATATAGTATACTTCAACTATATATTCTAACAACATGTAATTTCCAATTACAATAGAAGGACAGAGTGTTTACCTCGATAAGCCCATAATTATCCAAGTTAAACGTCGATCCTTAGCAACGCTTAGCTCCAACTCCGGTGCTCCACCCCGCCCAAACAACCCTTAGAAGTTCTAACCAACTTCTACTTAAATACTTCAACCAATCAACGAAGATTTTCTGGTTTCGCTTGAGACTAAAGGGACAAAAGGTAGTATTTCCTGACTCACGATAGAGGTAACTTTGGAATACTACAAGGTAAAAGGCTAAGGTATTTTGGGCATTATAACAATACTGAGGAGTATTTCAATACCACAAAGGGGATGTATTATACGAAACAACTAGGCTAGTGTGGGTACCCCACGGCTAGACCTCACAAGTGGAGGGAGACCTCTCGCCAAGCTCCACAAAAGGGAGGGCTTGACGAATTTCAACACACAAAGGGGGAGAGATTTCAAGACTTGAAATGATTTTTGACGAAGAAAGTTCATCAACTAAGCGGGTATTTATAGCAAACCCAAAGGCCAACCAATGGCCAAGATTTAGCCAAGTGCAAGGCAAGTGTAAGGCCAAGATCAAGCCAAGTGCACCCACAAAACACTCCACAAAACACTCCACAAAACAAGCCACAAAACTAGGCACATAAGGGGGAGCCAATCGGCCAAGGCCAACCAAGGCCTCGACGCCCAAATCGCCCAACCTTCCATTTGCTTTAATGCGAGGTGACACATGTCACCCTCCCGCTGGTCCAAAATGTTTCGCCTCTAAAAATCCGCAAAAATAAAATGACATAGCCGAAATTCCCTACGAAAGTCAGGAAACGCTTTCGAAAAACGACTTAATCGCACTTGTGCCCAAATCGAATCCAATGCCTAACTTAAGGCTCAAATTCGTGACGCACGCCCATACGCATATACCAAAAATACGGTATAACATTCTTCCCCTTAGAAACATTCGCCCGAATGTTCCTTCTAGGTCTCAAACAAACAGTACCAAGATAGTCTTCACCGCTATACTTACGAAACGATCATGCCACACCGCCATAAAACACACGCTCACTTCTCCCTTCTCGTAGTACTGCCTCAACACTCAACTCGCTCTAGTATCCGCATCACACTTCACAACGCTCGCTTTCCAACCCTCGAGTCTCTACTTCCAAACTTGGTCATCTCACTAACCTCGATTTCCTAAGGCCATTCCCGCCTTCACGAACAGATTCTCGATCGAACGATCTATGAACTCATACGATGGTCATCTAAACTGGGCCTAGCACCTCGTGACTCGCCACCGGGCGACCACCAGAGCTGACCCTTCCTCGAACGGACGCGGTTGGCCCGCAACATGGCCCCAACCCGACCCATCAGAGTGCCAACTTCCTAGTTTCGATCCGAACATTCTTTCTACAGTCATGAAAGCTACCACTTCCATTTCACATTACCTGTGGACTGATCACACAAACATATCCCACGCACACTACGCACTCGAGCAACGGCCAAACATAAAATAGATCTTTTACTCAAGACGACCTTACCCGTAAGGTCTCAATCGTGACACGCCTAGTGGTTCATACTTACCATGACCCCATACTTAGCCTCCCAACTAACCATGTTTTCTAACTCACAATTAACACAACGCTATTCGCACACATAGCACATAATAATGAGATCATCATATCAGATACCAAAACTCTGAGGGTTAAGGATATACCCGGCTACCGCTTCCACTCTAATCATAGCCCACTGCAGGCGCATAATCGTAGGCGTGATGAACCAGCCATCGATCCTCGGCGTCGAGTCGTACGCTCGAACCTCTCTTATAAGCACGCTTCTCTTCACATGGCCCCGACGGCCGCAGAATAACAAGCTCCTCGTACTACGACACTTCAAATGCGGCCTACTACATCGACTACACCGGTAGGGTGATCGATCCGCCAACACCCCTACTCCTCGAACATCTCAAACTCGGGAGCCCGACCGCTTCCCAATATCCTGGCGGTCCCGGCGTCGCGAGGACCACTCAGAATGGCGGAGGTACAAAACTAGTATGTCACCGAGGCGTCCGCCTCGGCGTCGCCAAAATATCCGCCGCCTCGCCTTCTTCTCGCCGAAAGCCGTCCACCTGCCGATCCGCGCGCCTCGCACTCCAAGTGCACGAGCTCAGACGCGCAATGTCCATGCCCTACCGGGCGGAAACACCAACAACTCTCTCGCTAGGTAATCATCGAGCCTCAGAATATATCTGCACTCGATCCTCCATACTAGCTACTAATGCGGAACATACCGCCAATGAGTCGAACTCACATTGTACTCCGAATCAGACGCCTGCTCGCTCAACATCAAAAATCGTTTACCGAGCCCTCCTCATCCGTGGAGGCAAGAAATGTGCCAGAAGGCCTCAAAACTCATCCCAAACGGCCGGAAGTGCATGCTCTCCCGAAAGCTCCCACGAAGTCAAACCAATCGATCGCGTGTCACGCACCGATGCGAACCAAATGTCATGCACTCGGTCAAGCCTCGATCACCCGTGACGATCCTCTCAGAATCGACGGATGAACTCCTCGCGATCATCCTCCGCCTCGACCAGAAACTCAAAGCGGCTACAACTAAGGAAATCCCGTAGCCTCAAACCGTCGCTTCGTGCACTACAAAGCCGCTGAATCGAATCGCCGCCCAAATTTATCTCATATCTCGCCACAACTCGCCAATAATCGCCATCTCTCAGGACCCATCTCCCGCCTGCATCGGACCGAGGCTCAGTATCAGAGTCTCAGCAGCCATCGCCGCGCTTAAACTCGCTGGGCCGGGCGGCGCGCAAAACTCGCTGTCAAGCACTACTCAGTATCGACCGCTCGCGCTCGCATTCTCAATCCCACTAGCAGCCTCTCGGCCGCTTTGCCCTTCGGCCTCGTTGCCTTTCGCAGGCATAATCGTAAAACGAAACACGCCGAGGGGTCCAACTTACAACACAAATTCTAAGGCACGATCTCGTAATGAGAAGAATGGAAACCAATCCTAAATGTCCTATAGCCTCGACATAGATGTGGTGCACAACACACCGATAATCAAGACTCTACTAGACACGGTTCAGACACTTTCCGAGGATTAATCGCTCGATACCACTTTTGTAACGCCCAAACTCGGCCCACATCGGTGCCTTACCTCTGCACCCTAGTGATACAACATCGTAGAAAATCAGAATATAAAACATGAATCATGAAACAAGAGATATCATAGATAAACAAAGCAACCAAATAAACAGCTTGCCTTCAAAGGTATATACATAAACCCGAACAGCTTATCCTTTTACAAACCCCGCCTACAACAAAGGCATGCACTTAAGATTTATACAACAACTATGACGGACAGGCTCTCGCCATACCCCGAATGTACAAGAACCTACAACTCGTGGAACACATACTAAAGATAAGCCTCCGACGAAACGGAGCTTCCAAAACGTAAACGTGATCCTACAAGTCGGATCGACACCAATGTACTTCTACCGCAGATGAACGCAGCTTCAAGGAGGTCGCATAACAGTACCAAGTATGTGAAATCAGAAATATCAGAATGAAATCATACTAGTCTATATAAAGCAGAGACATGTATGATAACCAAACTACGCTCACAACATAACAAGAAGCCAAGTCGTGACTCACGCCTCAAAGTCACCACTAAATATAACTACGGGTCTCACGCCCACCACATCCATCATGTTCGCATCATGGCCACATGCCCCTAATACAAAGACGGTGCAGACATGTCCATGATGCAACACACAACAAGGCCGCACGCCACATGCCCCTAATACAAAGACGGTGTAGACATGCCCATGTTACCTCAACAACAATATACTAGTAGTCAACCCCGCCGCACGCCACATGCCCCGAATACAACATCGGTAGACACGCCCATGGAATGTAAATAACCATATATCGTAATCAACCCGCCGCACGCCACATGCCCCTAATACAACATCGGTGTATATCGCCCATGGAATGTAAATAACCATATATCGGTAATCAACCCGCCGCATGGCCACATGCCCCGAATACAACATTTGTAGACATGCCCACGTGACATCAACAATAAGACAAGAATCAAAATGGAAACATACCCGTGGAATTCTCCATCATCGCCAAAGACGCCCAAGTAAGTTCTCAATAAGTCAACCGCCTCTATCGAGAGACGCCAGAATACGTAAATACCACACTTGCACAACAAAGGCTATCATCACAAGCATAGGCAAGTTTCACAACAACAAGCATAGGCAAGTTTCACAACAACAAGCATAGGCAAGTTTCACACAACTCAAGGTACTTTCATTTTATGCCAAAGTCCGGTTTTTAACCCCAAAGTTCTTCATACGTTAAGTCCTTTTAAAAGAGATCCATTACTTTTATAAAAGTCACCCGACAATTCGTAGTATTAGAATGACCAACCCACATTCCCTTTCAAAATCAAGTAACAACATTCTTTTCCTAAGTTCCAGCTTTGCCTAGTTTCAATTACTCAAGTTTCTCATTTTCAAATGGTTTCATAGTTCATAAACTTAATCACTGATTCCTTTTAGAACAAATGAGTAATATATGTCTTACGTGAGAGTAGGTTATTCTTGTTTACAACATTCTTATTACAAAGCCTATGATCTAGAAAATGTAATATCATTTTGTCTCATCTTAGTTTCTATGCAGATTGAGGTTTCTACCGGGTTTTAATACGATACATCATTATTCAATACATTTCCTTTATTAACGCCGCAGCGGTCCTGTCGATACACATTCTCGATTTCCAAATCAAGAAACATAAAACCAAGTACTCATTACTCACGAACGAGGTTTCACACAAACATCCACATTAACACAAATAAGTTAAGTCTCTTATCTTATAAGATCAAGTCTCTTAACTTCTAACATCAAGAAACCATTCTTAAGCCGTTATACCTAACTTCCCATAAAGCTAGTATAACTCTTAAGTTTTCAAAACACAATACTACACTTTTTCAAAACTATTTATAAACCTTTGAAATACATTAAGTTTCCTTATTATAACAAGCCGCTTATAATTCACATCGCCTCCTTTAAAACCACAAAGTATTTTAAACACACGTGACGCCTCACCGTACTACGAGTTACACACATATCACGCTAGAAGAGATAGGAAGAGGTTCACATACCTCGCGACGATTTATCGACAATAAGCAAAAGCTCCAAACAATGGCTACTCCTCAAGCCAAGTAAATCGCGCCACACGAGGTACTTCAACCTATAAGGCCACAAGGCGCCTATTATCATCTAGACCACAACGTAGAATATTCTACGTAAAATTCGCAAAGATCTCCCGCCACAACAGAATCTCCTTCTCTATCGAGGCCGCTACTAAGCCAACCATGGGGGTTTTACACGCCTAACCTGACGTGTACAATTCTACTACACAAGAATACTACACAAGTTCATCAGAATACACCCTATGTAATTACAAGCTCAGCCATTTACTTCTTCAGCTTAAGTCAAAAGACATTGCCACAAGATTAAGTATAGTTCTATATATAGTATACTTCAACTATATATTCTAACAACATGTAATTTCCAATTACAATAGAAGGACAAGAGTGTTTACCTCGATAAGCCCATAATTATCCAAGTTAAATGTCGATCCTTAGCAACGCTTAGCTCCAACTCCGTGCTCCACCCCGCCTCCAAACAACCCTTAGAAGTTCTAACTAACTTCTACTTAAATACTTCAACCAATCAACGAAGATTTTCTTAGGGTTTCTTTGAGACTAAAGGGACAAAAGGTAGTATTTCCGACTTCACGATAGAGGTAACTTTGGAATACTACAAGGTAAAAGGCTAAGGTATTTTGGGCATTATAACAATACTGGAGGAGTATTTCAATACCACAAAGGGGATGTATTATACGAAACAACTAGGCTATGTGGGTACCCACTGCTAGACCTCACAAGGGGAGGAGACCTCTCGCCAAGCTCCACAAAAAGGGGGAGGGCTTGGACGAATTTCAACACACAAAGGGGAGAGATTTCAAGACTTGAAATGATTTTTGACGAAGAAAGTTCATCAACTAAGGGTATTTATAGCAAACCCAAAGGCCAACCAATGGCCAAGATTTAGCCAAGTGCAAGGCAAGTGTAAGGCCAAGATCGCCAAGTGCACCCACAAAACACTCCACAAAACACTCCACAAAACAAGCCACAAAACTAGGCACATAAGGGGAGCCAATCGCCAAGGCCAACCAAGGCCTCTTGACGCCCAAATCGTCCAACCTTCCATTTGCTTCCAATGCGAGGGTGACACATGTCACCCTCCCGCTGGTCCAAAATGTTTCGCCTCTCTAAAAATCCGCAAAAATAAAAATGACATAGCCGAAATTCCCTACGAAAGTCGGAAACGCTTCGGCCGAAAAACGACTTAATCGCACTTGTGCCCAAATCGAATCCAATGCCTAACTTAAGGCTCAATTTGACGCACGTCCATACGCATACTCAAAAATACGGTATAATGAAGTTCTAACCAACTTCTACTTAATACTCCAACTATCTATGGAGATTTTCCTGTGGTTTCGCTTTGTGGATCGACGGGAAGTATAATAGTATTTCCGGGCTTTTTGTATAAGTGTAACCTCGAATACTACAAGGTATAAGGCTAAGGTAATTTGGGTATAGTAACAATACTTTTGAGAGTATTTCTACCAAGAGGGGGTATTTATACGAGACAACACCACAAGTGGTGATAATTTTCTACTACCCCACTGTGGGTATTCTCGCCATGGGGAAGGGAACTCTACCAAAGGGCCTTCTCAAAGGGGAGGGAGGCTAGGACTAGAACCACACTACAAGGGAGGGAGGATTTTAACACTTAGGAAATTTTAGGAATGGATGAAGTTCTTCCAAAGGGGTATTTATAGACAAGCTGCGCCAACCAACGGCCAAGATCACGCCAAGGCAAGGCAAGTGTAGGCCAAGATCATGCCAAGTGCACCTTATCCATCTACCACAAAAATATCCTACCTACTACTTGACAAACCCAACCATTTCTGCCCAAGCCATTACCGCCACTTTACCAACTAGGGTGACAAGTGTCGCCTCTTGTTGGTCCAAAAGGTTTCGCCTCTAAAAATCCGCAAAAATTAGAAATGACATAGCCGTAATTTACCCTACGCGAGTTGTGTAAAACGCTTCGGCCGAAAACGACTCTAATCGGGTGTTGTGAACAAAATAAATCTGCCAAGCCACTTTAAAGTCCAAACTTTTCTACGTACGTCCCTACGTACATACTCTGGAAATACGGGGTATAACATTCTCCCCTCCTTAGAAACATTCGTCCCGAATGTTCCTTCTAAGTCTCAAACCAAACGCGCCAAGATAGTCTTCACTACTATACTTACGAGAACAATCCCGCCTACATGGCCACGAAACACCCGCAAATACCTCTATCCAAGTCCACGAGGAAACACCTCTAACATCACCACCAATACCTCTCTGGTTCTAAAATATACTTCTTTCGTGACCTTCTCTTTACAAAAGAAATGATCACATCTATGCTCGCCATACATGTTCGCTTCTTCCTTACGATCGTACCTTTCTTGTACACTCAACTCTTACCACATTTCATATCGCCGGTTCCAAAACTCGGGTTACTATCTCTAACGTGGTCATCATTAACTAGAACACTGATGGATCTCCGATACTTTCCGAACATAACAATACGAAGACCGGACGTATCGCCTCCTAAGTCGGACGGCAAATGCTATCATATAGGCAACCCGCCTATCCCTCACATGAACTCAAAGGCCCAAAGTAACTCGCTAAGTTTCCTCTGCTTTCCAAAGCTCATCGCATTCTATCCGGCGGTACTTCAAGAAGACCGCCAACTCAACTCTAAGCGCCACACCGATAATCCGCACGATTTCTCCGAGCGCCAAAACCTCTTCTAGATAAGCCTCACCCTATCCACACCATTGGAACAAGCTCAACCAACTATCCAACCTTGCCAACATCAAACCAATCGACCAAGAACTTACACTTCCGCCCGCAAGGCCATAAAGCGACATCCGAATACTAAAATGGTAGCTACTAAAACACTCCTCAACAGAGACAACAATCCTTACAACTACCCTCGAAATCTACACATCGCCCGAGGGCGACACGATCTGAGACTCACCAGTTCCTAATCCCGCCTGTAAAACTTCCAGAAAGAAACACCAGAACTGGCTCCACTGTCATAAGGTAAAGGTAGGCACCCCGTGCAGCCTTACAACCTTTCTGATATAACGTCTCGCAACATACCACCGAGTACACGGTTTGGACTAAAAGATAAGACGGGCCGACCTCATCGGCCCGACCATCGACAACGATCCACGAACTCAGACAGGGTTAACTAAACTTGGGCCTAACACCTCATAACCCTAACACAAAGCGGGACCACCACAACCGACCTCACCACCATACAGCCGCGGGTTGACCCAAGAACGTGGCCTCAACCCACCCGCAACGCGCAAGACACTAGCTCCCAACCGAAACTCTCACTAATCACGTTACGAAACCTAGCGGTCTTCTTAGCTCAACTACCCTCTTCATTCCACACTACTCGTGACTTATCCCACAAACATAGCTTACGTGGCACTATGCACTCGGCAAGCGGTCGACATAAAATACTTCTTTACTCGAGATGGCCTTTCCTCTAAGGTCTCTACGTATAAAGCTCTAAGGCTCACACCTCTCTATCCCCAAATCTTACTTGGTTAACTAACCAAGATTTCTAATTACAATTTACACAATGCTATCGTAATATAACACTTAAGGTATACTCACCCTATCACATACTAATCCCTGAGGGTTAAAGATCTATCTCAGATTTATTCTTCACTCCTTAGTCGTCTAATCAAACCTCGCCTGTAGGGCGCATAGCTAAGGAGGTGACGAACTACCACCGATCCTAAAGGCCGAGTCCTCTACTAGGACACCCATTCGACACACGGACTGTGCCGCAGTAATACGAGCACCAACAAAGACGACGTTCTCGGGATGACGTCATTACACCGTGAACACGGGGAAAAATCTGAATCCGCCGGGCCGGAACCTACGCAGTGTAGTTGTGAACCGAAGCTCGAGCTCGACCAACTCCCGCATACCCCGAACGCCCCAAACTCGCGAGGACCTTTTCGCGACGTGGATGTGCATAATCTAATCTGGCCGTGAGTTGACTCGACTAAAGTCGCTAAAGGACCTTCTCCCGCCTCTTCTGCCCTTCGTTAACCCGCCGATTCTACGTTTCTTGGCTCGCCACGCACAAGCCCGCATACGAGGCCATGCTCAAGCCTAATCAAGAATTACTCTGCACAACCCTTTCTAAGATATTCATCAAGACTCGCAGACATCCAGATACTGTAGCCAAATCCATACTAGAATGAGGTTGTTCTTCGTAATCTATATTCTCTATTTCCGGCCGGAACTGGTTCAAATGTCATGGCCGCAGAGGAATTGCCGCCATGCTAAACTCACTGGGTCGTGACGAGCATAACTCCCGAACGGCACCTAACTCAGGTGATGGTTGGGCTCAGCCCTCGTAACCCTGCAGACTCTACTCGCACTTCCTCGGCTGCTTTGCCTCCCAGGCCCGTGTTGCCCTACGGAGGCATAACGGTAAGGGAAAGAAATACGTGAGAGGTCCAACTTACAACACAGCTCTAAGGCACGATCTCGTGAGTGAGAAGAATAGAAACCAATCCTAAATATCCTATAGCCTCCTCGATTATTGGTGTACAACACACCGATAATCAAGACTCATCGGATACGGTTCATGAGACACTTTCCGAGGATTAATCTTTCACGATACCACTTTTGTCATGACCAACCTGCCCGCGGATCGTGCCTTACCCCGCACCCTAGTGATACAACATCGAGTAATCGAACGTAAGACGATAACATGAAATAACAAGTATGAAACAATAGTCCGAGAAAACATGCCTTTACGCATATATATATAAATCAATTTAAAACCGAATAGTTACATCCCATTACAACTCGCCACAACGGTTTACGCACTTCTAAGAATGATACGACAACAATGGCGGGGCGGCCGCCATACCCTGAATGTAAATACCTACAACGACGTGGACTATACCATCGATAAGCCTCCGAGAAACGAGCTTCCATACGCTGAATCGTGACCCTAAGAGCGGATCAACATCGTGTACCTTTACCGCGCAGCATGAACGCCTCCCAGCCTACGAGGTCAAGATAACAGTACCAAGTATGTGAAATCAAAATACGTAAATGAAATCATAATAGTCTATAAAGCAGAGACATGTATGATAACCAAACTATTCATGGGACAATAAATAGCCGATATAAGTTGTCGGGGACTCACGCCAAAGTCAATACTCAAATGTAATTATGGGTCTCACGCCCATAACATCAATCATGCCCGTGGAATACCTTCCTCACCGCCAGCTTATGATATAAAAGCACCAAGAAATACATGAACACCGGGTTCCACCGTGTCCTAATAAAACAATACATGGTAAATGCGAAGGCATAACCGACTACTAACACCACATTTCTAACATGGTCATAAATCAGTCATGATATCTGTCTGCATCAATACACGATCAAAGCTCGTCACTTCGCTTGAGATCAAATGCGCGCGTCAGCCTGGAACTCTCCGTAGCTCGCATAGGCCAACCTCATAGGCCCGTATGAGGTATTCTCGCATCGGCTGTAGCTCTCCCTAAATCACCCGACTCGCAGTCCGCATGGCCACAATGACTGCATGACCACAAGGGCCGCAGAACTAACTCGAACTCCCGTAGTTCCGCATGGATCCTCGACCCGCACGAGGTATTCTCGAATCATGGTCCCAAACCGCCGAGTCTACCCAGACGGAGGCGCCTTAACCTCCTAAACAAGTCAAGGTGGTGGTACAATACCAATATAACGGTGAGAGTCAAACAACTTTAAGCGCAGTCGAGGGAAAACCCCTTTACACAAAACATCACAAGATACTAACACACGTAGCATCCCAGCATGTTTACTTATCAAATCAACAAGAAAGTATTACAAGGCTATCACAAACCAACACAATCAAGTTATACACACAAGGTACATTCTAATATATGATTAACAAGATCGGGTATCTATTCCCAAAGTACTTCATACATTATCTTTTAGAAGATACGTTACGCTTACAAAAGTCACACAATACCGTAGTATATGAAAATAGAGTGATTATCTTTTGAAGTAAATCAAAACACTTCTCTTCAGAAATCAAGTAACAACATTCTTTTCCAAATGTTTCAAGTTTGCCTAATTTCAATTACTCAAGTTTCTCATTTTGAAAGGTTTCAGAGTTCATAATTTTAATCACTTAATGATATAATTCTCCTTTAAAAGCAATTTGAGAAACATACGTCCGATCGTGAGTAGGTTATTCTTGTTTATAACAATTTTATTTGCGACCATGATCTAGGAAATGTAACATCATTTTGTCTCATCTTAGTTTCTATGCAGATGGAAGTTTCTACCGGTTTACTAATACATTATTAGTCAAAACATTTCCTTTATTAGCCGCTTGTGGTTTGTTCGATACTTATTCGATTTTCGAAATTAGTAAAACATTATTGCTTTTAAAATCAAGTACTCATTACTCATGAATGAGGTTTTACAACATTTTAACAAAATGTTAATTACTAAGTAAAACAAGTTAAGTCTCTTATCTTTAAGATTAAGCCTCTTAACTTTTAAAATCAAGAAACCATTCTCTTTACCTTCTTAAAACGTTATACCTAACTTCCCATAAAGCTAGTATAACTCTTCTTTATTATCACACATCAAGTCACTACCTTTTAAAACCACAAAGCATTTTACACACGTATCGCCTACCGTACTACATAGGCTTATATACATATCATGCTAGAAAAGGTAGGAAGAGGTTCACATACCTCGCGGCGATTATCATTAATAGCAAAACGCCCAAGTACCTCAAACCGCTTCGCTACTCCTTAAGCCAAGTAGATCGCGCCACGCATGGTACTTCAACCTATAAGGCCACAAGGCGCTTTATTAACATCTAGGTCTAATCGCAGAACATTCTACGTAAAAATTGGCAAAGATTCTCCCACCCCGCAGAATCACAGAAATCTCCTCTCTATCGAGGCCGCTATCAAGTCAACCGGGTTTATACATCTAACCGGAGCATGTACAATTCTACTTCACAGTAATGCTACACAAGCCCATCATACCCTATGTAATTACGCTCGCTTCTCTTTCTTTATATTCAGCTTAAGTCAAAAGACATTGCCGCAAAGCTAGTTCAGTTCTATATATAGTATACTTCCAACTATATAATCTTACAACATGTAATTTCCAATTACAATAAGGGACAAGATATTACCTCGATAAGCCCAAAATTATCCTAGTTTAATGTCGCCTCCCGAGCAACGTTAGCTCCAACTCAGTGCGCTCCAACCCGCTCCAAACCACCCTTAGAAGTTCTAACCAACTTCTACTTAATACTCAACTATCTATGGAGATTTTCCTTAGGATTTCGTTTTTGGATCGACGGAAGTATAATAGTATTTCGGGCTTTTTCGTATAAGTGTAACAGCGGATTACTACAAGGTATAAGGCTAAGGTAATTTTGGGTATAGTAAATACTTTTGAGAGTATTTCTACCAAGAGGGGGTATTTATACGAGACAACACCACAAGGGGGTGTATAATTTCTCGCTGGCTGGGAAGGGAACTCTCGCCAAAGGGCCTTCTCAAAGAGGGGAGGAGGCTGGGACGAACCACACTACAAGGGAGTGAGGATTTTAACACTTAGGAAATTTTAGGAATGGATGAAGAAGTCTTCCAAAGGGGGTATTTATAGACAAGCCAAGGCCAACCAACGGCCAAGATCACGCCAAGTGCAAGGCAAGTGTAGGCCAAGATCATGCCAAGTGCACCTTATCCATCTACCACAAAATATCCTACCTACTACTTGACAAAACCCAACCATTTCGCCCAAGCCATTACCGCCATTCTTACCAACTAGAGGTGACAGTGTCGCCTCTTGTTATCCGAAAGGTTTCCTCTCTAAAAATCCGCAAAAATTAGAAATGACATAGCCGTAATTTACCCTACGCGAGTTGTGTAAAACGTCATTTAAAAACGACTCTAATCGGTTGTTGTGAACAAAATAAATCGGCACAGCCACTTTAAAGTCCAAACTTTTCTCGACGCTCCTACGTACATACTTTGAAATACGGTATAACATCTTGGCCTCCACTTGCCCCACACATGGCTTGATCTTGGCCATTGAACTCCCTATAAATACCCCTTTATGAATCTTTCTTCATCCACTCCTCACTTTAAGTCTTGAAAACCCTTCCTTTTTTGTGAGGCCCTTGGCGAGAGTTGTCACCTCCTCCTTGTGGTGTGGCCGAGACACACCCCTTGGTAGAAAATACTCCAAGTATAGTTACTATACCAAAATACCTTAGCCTTATACCTTGTAGTATTCCAAAAGTTACCCTATACGTAGAGTCTAAAAATACTACCTTTGTCTTTTTTGTCTCAAACCGAAACTCCTAAGGAAAATCTTCATACGGTTGAGTATTAAGTAGAAGTTAGTAGAACTTCTAAGGTTGTTTGAGCGAGTTGGAGCACCCCAAGAGCAGTGAGCTAACGTTGCTCGGGATCGACATTTAAACTTGGATAATTATGGGCTTATCGAGGTAAATATCTTGTCTCCGTTGTAATTGAGTTTATTTACTATCAAGTATAAGAATTATATAAGTTATATACCAGGAAGGTATATAAGAAGGGAATTGTACTTACATAGGATTGTGTTCTGATGAGACTTTGAAGTTTGTGGTAGGAAGTCTTGATTCTTCCGTAGAATCTCAGTATACAGATTTATTCTCAATTTCCAGGTAGTCCTGATGCGTTTGATAGACTTGTGCATAAGCCGATTATAGCAGTTGAAGGATCTTAGTAGCGATTCTACTCGGGAGGGTGGAAAAGACTAGTCCCGGACTTTCACGATTGCTGGAGCTATTTGCATTAGTCAGATAATCGTCACGAGTGTATGTGATTCCTTTTCCTATCCTCTCGGGAGCATGATATTTTAAAAGAATATATATATGCAGTACAGACGACGTGTCGCAGTAATCGAACGTAGTTTTACTAAACTGCAATGTCTTTTTTGACTTAAGCACTAATAATAAGAATCTTGAAGTAATTCAAAGAGTTAAGAAACCTTTTAAGAAGAGTAATGCTTGGTTTTAAAGCTCAAGAGTTTATACTAGCTTTTTATGAAGAATTTAGGTATAACGGCTTAAGAAGTAAAAAGAATGGTTCATTGATCTTAAAAAGATAAGAGACTTGACTTAATTGAATTAATCAATTTGTTAAAAGTGTGAAACTCATTCGTAGCAGTAATGAAAAGTACTTTGGTTTTCAAAAGGAATGGATGTTTTGATTACCGATTGAAATCGAGGAATAGTGTCCCGAACAAACTACACAGCAAAGTACTAATAAAGGGGAAATGTATTGACTAATAAGTATTATTAAAACTAAAGAGAAACCTCCATCCTGCATGAGAAGCTAAGATGAGACAAATGATATTACATTTCTGTATCATGCGTCATTCAACGTTATAAGATTGTTATAAAGCAGTTAATAACTACTTCTTTACTATAAGGCATATGTTTCTCAAATGGTTTTAAAAGTGAATTATATCGTTAAGTCGATTAAAACTATGAACTACGTAAACCTTTCAAAAATGAGAAACTTGAGTATTTGAAATTAAACTTGAACGCTTGGAAAAGTTAATGTTGTTACTTGATTCTACAAAGAGAAGTATTTGATTTATTCAAAAGATAGTCACTCTATTTTTATACTACGAATTATTGTGTGACTTTTGTGTTGAAAGAAACAGATCTCTTAAAGAGTTAATGTATGAAGTACTTTGGGGATAAAAACCCGAACTTGTTGACATATAGTAGAAAGTACCTCGTGTGTATAACTTCCGATCGTGTTGGTTTGTGATAGCCTTGTAAAACTTCTTCTGTTGATTTGATAAGCAAAGCGTCTTTAGGGATGCTACGTGTGTTAGTATCTTGTGATGTTTGTGTAAAGTGCCGGTTTCCCTCGATTACTTCTTAAGTTGTTTAACTATCACCGATATGTTGGTATTGTATTTAACTCACCTTGGCGCTGATCCCCGGAGTGTTAAAGTTACGCGCTTCCGTGCGCTGGGTAGACTTCGGGTGCGTGGGACCATGATTCGAGAATCACTCTCACGCGGGTCCCGGACCCATGCGGAGCTGGTTTGGTAGTTCGCGTGTTAGCTGCGGCGGCTTTATGGTCACGCAATGATGCGCTGCGGATCGGCGTAGTCTCGGTGATCGGCGCCAGGAGTAGCCACTCGACGCGTGGAATACCACGCGCCATGGCGAGGCTTCGGCCGGCGCGGACAAGGCGTTGGAAGTTCCTGTGGCTGGGACGCGCACATTTGAGCATCAAGGCGCAGCGACCATCACTTTGATCGCACGACGGCCTGACATAATCTCATGATACAAAGGCTTTATGACTGCTGGTACAGCGGCAGCAGAAGTCGGCCATATGCTCTTCTGTGACATTACCTTCAGACGGCTATTTTATGACACATGGGCGGACCCTTGTTCAGCGGTATTCTCGCAAGCTATATCATCACGGCATGGCGAAGGTATTCCACGGGCACGATGATGCCGCGCGAGACCCATTATGTTATATTTCGAGTGATGATTTTGAGGGCGTGGAGTCCTCATTTCCGATACGATCGCTTTATTTATCAGGAATCAGAAATCATATCATACATGTCTCCGCTTTATATAGACTACTATGATTTCATTTATGTGATTTCAGTTTCACATACTTGGCACTGCTTGTAATCGACTCCTTCGGGGCTGCGCTTATGTCACAGTAGGTACACCAAAGGTTGATCCTCGCCAGGTCACAGCTGCGCTGAAGCCTAAGCCCAGAGCATGACAAATGGGATAGCCTCGGCTGCCAGAGGTATTGCAGATCGCAGCGGCGGGCCCGCCTCGCTATTGTTGTCGTGATTGGCCTTAGGTTCATCGCGGCGGCAGAGTTGTAAATGGGATAATCACTGGATTTAAGTATTCATATATACATGCCAGCGCGCCTTTCTCATTATTGTTTCATACTTCGCGTTACTTCTGTTATTGCTTATATTTCGCCGACACTGATGTTGTATCACTAGGTGTCCAGGCACAACACGCCCTGCTCGGGTCGTGACAAAAGTGGCACGTGAGCGCATCTCCTGGAAGTGCCTACAAACCGCATTCAGGGGGAGTTCGACATCGCTGCCGCGCACTACACCAATAATCAGGAGGCTATGGATATTATTTAGGATTGGTTTCCATTCTTCTCACTCCGAGATCGTGCTCAGAATCAGGTTATGTTGGACCTCTAACGATTTCTTCACCGTTATGCCTCCGCCAGAGGCGCAACCCGCCTGTGAGTGCCACGCGCAAACGGCGGTCATGAAAGTAAGAGTACGGCAGGGCCGCTGGCATGTGCCCAACTCATCACCGTGGTGCTTCATTCGGGAGTTCTCACACGCTTATCCTCAAAGCAGAAGTTTACACAATGCAGCTTCCATCGCGATCGTTAGTTGAACCTTCGCCTCCACGACCAGAATAAAGTATATCGCAAACACGCACTCTCACATTAGATAAGTGATGTAATGCACTGGTAGTATGATGTATCGACATCACTGCCTTGGACTCCATCATCTACAGGGTTGTGCAAGAGTAATTTTTCGCTTAGTTTGAGCATGGCCTGTATTTGCCATGCTACAAAGAAAGAAACGTAGAGACGATTTGTTAATTCGCCGACAAAGAAGAGACTGCACAAAGAAAGTCTCTTGGTAACTTTCGAGGCTTAATCACTCTCACCGTTATTAGCTTTAGATATGCACATCCATCACAGCAGTAAAGAGGTCCTCCACAGGTTCGTGACGCTCGTACGCTGTGAGTTGGCCGAAGCCCGTGAGCTCCGCTCACAGCTACACGCGAGTTCCAACGCGTACCGGACCCGGCTTTTTCCGTTGTTCGCTAATATGACAAAAATTATCCGGAATGTCGCTTTTTGTTGGTACTTTGTTCGTTTCCGCGCCGCCGTGGCCACGTGTCGAAAGTTGAGGTCTCAGCAGATGGATGTGCGAGTGAGGACTCAAATTTTCTCAGACGCATGGCAACCTGGTTATCTTCTCACGCATGCCTCTACAAGTGTGTGCTTGATTAGGAACGACTAAGGGGAGTGAAGTAAAGAGATGCGTGCATATCCTTAACCCTCTGGGAGATTGCGATGTGATGAGTATACCTATGTTATATTCCGATAAAGATCATGTAAATCATGATTAGTAATCACAAGTTAGCAACCTAAAAAAGATCGGGGGATAGGAAAAAATGCAGCCTTAGAGCTTTTATACGCTGGAGATCTCGAGGCAATGATGGAATCTTGGAGTAAAAGATTACATTTGTAAGCGACCTGCCTGAGTGCATAGTGCACGAGATATATTTGTGGTTAATAAGTCCCCGAAGCCAAGGTGGAAACGAAAGAGTGGTAATGAGCTAAGAAGCATCGCGAGCCGAATTTGATAGTTTTAGATTGTTCCGATCGGGAGCAAGTGTTTTACGCCAGCAGAATGAGTCGGTTGAAGCATGCCGCAACAACCCGCCGCACTGCTTTATGGTGGGGTCAGGTTGCGCGGTCCTCCGGGCGAGTAGGTTACGGGTGTTAAGCCCAAGTTTAGTTAACCAACGACGAAGTTCGCGGGGACGCTGCTTCACTGGAAGAGGGGCCCGCCAATGAGGCCTGTTTCATCTTGTCTTTTAGTCGACCGCTTAATTCTAAGCAGAGGATTGGCAAAGTGATGTTATATCGTGAAGGTTGTAAGGTTGCACGAGGTGCCCGCTTTCACCTTGGTACGCTGGCTAAACGGATCCTGTGTTGGCGCCCATTCGTTTTCTTCGAAGTTTTACCGTGCGTAGAAATCTGCCGTAGTCCAAGATCGCGCTCGCCTCTGCCGCGTTGTTTGATTTCAGTGGGCAGATGTGAGGATTGGTTGCTTCCATTATGAGTTGTTTTATAAATACCATTTCGCTTTTCTGATATCGCCTTTGCCAAGCCTGGTGGCGGAAAGGTAAGTCACTGGCCGATTGGTTCACGTTGGCGCGTTCGCATTGTTGGTTCATACTTGTTTCGCAGAATGTGTTAGGTGTGATTTGAGCCTTTGGAAAATGGTGAGGAAACTTAGTCTGAAAGTTACTTTGGGGCCTTTTCAGATCATGCCAAGAATAGCCGTGTCATTTATGGGGCTATGATTTGGCTGGCCCGAATTTAGGAGGCAGAGATTGGCCCATTCTTTCTCGTGGTTATGCTCTTGAAAGTATTAAGATCCATCCAGAGTGTTCCCGGGGCTAATGACACTGTTGGACATAAACCTGAGATTTTGGGGAACCAATAGAAAGCAAACGTGGTAAGCGCGAAAGAGTCCGAATGCACGGCAGTGGTGGCTTGACGAGTGGAAGTGGAGAGGCGAGCATGTGGCTGAGAATACGTGAGGATCATTTGCTTGTAAAGAGAAGGTGCGGGCAGTATATTTTGACTCAAAGGGAAGCCAGCACAGCATTTATTCTCGCAATGTCACGACTTCGAACCTCGGCCTACGACCTAAGGGGATTTACCCTCAAATCTTAGCCGGTTACAACATCGTAGTAATCGGAACATAAAACACAACATGAAATATCGCAAAGCGCGAAACACATGTTTATCTGATATGTTGCTCTTTTCGCAGATATATATATATAAAAACTTAGATCCGAATTAATATATCCCCAATACAACCCCTCGGTTTGCCCACAACAAGATTTACATACTTACTAATGTTATGATAACAACGACGATTGCACTTCCGCCATACCCCTCAATGTAAGCACTTTACAAATACAGGACTATACCAAGATAAGCCTCTCCCGAGAGAACGCGAGTTTTCTAAAGACCGAATCAGGACTCCTTGGAGAGCCGAGGATCAACGATCGCGGTACTTTACTCATGCAGATGAACGCAAATTTCTTTCAAGGAGGTACAAGACAACTGTGTAACTAAGTACGTGAAACTCAAAAATATCAGAATGCAAATCATAGTGAGTCTATATAAAGTGAGACATGTATGATAACCTAAAACTAAGGGGGCCTCATACTACAATAAGGCATTATAAGCCAAGGTTGGTGCCAGGATTTACGCCAAAGTCATCACTTCAAATGATAACACAACGGGTCTCACGCTCGCAACATCAATCATGGCCCGTGGAATACCTTTCCTCACGCCGCCAGCCTATGATATAAAAGCACCAAGGAATACATAATACGAATACCAGTCCCACTCCACTGTATCATAAAACTGGTGATTTGGTAAGTAATGGCGCATAGCCGATTACTAAAACTCCATACGCATAACAAGGTCATAAATCAGACGCGATCCGCCTGCATCAGCCTACACGATCAAGTGCCGCCACTCGGGCCTATCAAAGCATCTAATGCGCAAGGCTTCAGCCTCGAACTTCCCTGCAGCTCCGCATAAGCCACTCGCATGGCCCGCATGCAGGTATTCCCGCATCGGTAGGCAAGCTACCTCGCAACGCCCCGACCTTCGCACACCGCGATGGCTACGCCATGCACCGGCGATGACCATAAAGGCCGCATTAACTCAACTCGAACTTCGGTAGCCTTCGCACGGGTCACACGCACTCCGCATTTATATCCTCGAATCCAGGTCACACAGCATCGCACCGAAGCCCATACTCCCACATCTGAGGTTAGCCTTAACCTTAATCAGCGAGTGATAATGGAGCACTAACATAACAACTTATCGTTAAACAACATAAGCACAACAAGCGCGAAACTCCTTTACACAAACATCATAAAGATACTAACACACGTAAGATCCTAACATGTTTACATTTTTATCAAAGCAACAAGAAAGTATGACAAGACTCATCACAAATCCAACACAATCAAGTTATTCACACAAGGTACTTTATGCTAACAAGTTCGTGCATCTATCCCCAAAGTACTTCATAACATTAACTCTTTTTAAAAGATTCGCTTCTTTCATGTAAGTCAAGCACAATACCCGTGAAGATATAAATATTGAGTGACTATCTTTTTAAGTTAAACTAAAAATACTTCCTTTGTAAAATCAAGTAACAACATTATTTTCAAACGCTCAAGTTTGCCTAATTTCAAATGTTTACGTTTCATTTATTAGAAAGGTTTCAGTTCAGGTAGTTCATCCATTTAAGAATATAATTTTCTTTTAAAATCGATTTTGAGAAACATATTTTTATATACGCGAAAAAGAGGTTATTCTTATTTATAACAATCTTTATAACAATAACAAAGCAGCCTATGATCTAGGAAATGTAATATCATTTTTGTCTCATCTAGCTTGGCTTGCATTTTGGAGTGTTTTCACCGTTTTAATAATACCATTAATCACAACATTTCTATTAACGTTTCTCTTCGCAGCGGTTTGTCGCATACTCATTCCGATTTCAAATCAAGAAAACATTATTCCTTTTAAAAACCAAGTACTCATTACTCACTTAATAAGGTTTCATTACAAAATTCTATATTAATTTAATTAAGTCAAGCTCCTTTATCTTTTAAGATCAAGTCTCTTAATCTCTTCTAAAAATCAATAAATCATTCATTTTATCTCTCTTAAGTCATATATACCTAACTCTCCCATAAAGCCTATTATAACTCTTAAGTTTTAAAACCACAAAGCATTTTTCTTACCTAAGCATAAAGTCGTTATAATTCAACTTCCCCATAAAGCCGTTATAACACCTTTTATGTTTTTAAAAACCAATAAAATACATTTAACACACGTGCACGCTTCACCGTATTTCACATTGGCGTTTCACAAAACATCATGCTGGAAAGGATGACGGTGAAGAGTAAGTTCACATACTCTCGCGTACGATTATCGACTAATATCAGCAAAAACGCTTCCAAGTACTCTCTTCAAACCGTCGCTACCTTGGAGCCAAATAGATCAAGGCCACGCATAGGGCAACTTCAACCTCATAAGGCCACAAGCGCGCTTTATTAACACTCTAGCATCTTATCGAGAACATCTTCTGGCTGTAAAATTCGAAGCACTAACTGCAAGGTAAATCTGACGTCACATCGAACGCTATCAAGCCAACCGTGCGGGTTTATACATCTAACTCGACGTACAATCTTACTTCACAGAATCGCTGGTTATTGGCCCAAGCTCGTATTCATAATATGCTCCATGTAATCATACAAGCTAGTTGTCTTTATATTCGTGCTTAAGTCAAAAGACATTGCCGCAGTTCAGTTCGCCCATATATAGTATACTTCAACTATATATCTACAACATACGTGAATTTCCAATTACAATAAGTGACAAGAATATTTAATTCTCGATAAGCCCAAAATTATCCAAGTATAAATGTCAGTCCCAAGCAACGTTAATTAGCCCTACTCCGGTGCTCCAACCCGCTCCAACAACTCTCTTAGAAGCTCCTACGTTAACTTCTTTCTTAATACTCCAACCAATCTGGAGATTTTCCTGTGTTTCTGGGCTGAGATGGGGAAGGATACTAGAGTATTTCCGGCTCTATGTACAGACAAGAGGTATCTTCTGAATACTACAAGTTGTATACCTGGCCAAGTATAGTAATTTGGGCATAAGAATACACATTTACTGGAGAGTATTTCCTACCAAGAGTGGGGGTTTGATATCGAGACAACACCACAAGGCTGGGGAGTGTATACACCCTCTACCAACATTTCACCAGGAGTAGAGGGGTACTTCTCGCCATGTAAAGTGGGAGGGACTCTCGCTAAGGCCTCATGCCGGGAAGGGGGGACGAGAACACTACTTAGCAGAGTGGGAGGGAATTTCAAGATTTTGGAGATTTGCAGAACGTGATGACGGTTAAGTCTTCAAAGCGTGGAAGTGGCATTTATAGGTTCAAGCCATGGCCAACCAATGGCCAAGATCATGCGCTAAGTGCACAGGCTGTGACGGTCAAATATGATTCAATCCATGCACTCTTATCCATCTACCACACAAATATCACAGTAATATCCTACTTCCACTTCCCACTCACCCATTTCTGGTCCCAATTGTCGTCTAAAGTTTCACTTCAAATGCAGGCAGTGCAAGCTGTCGCTCTCTTCGCTGGTCCAAAATGCTTCGGCCTCTAAAAATCCGCAAAAATTGGGTAAAATGTTACAAAATTTCCGAAATTTACCCCACGCGAAAGTTGTAAAACGTCAGCCGAAAAACGACTCTAATCAAGTAGTCATGGGAATAAATACCTCTTTTCGCCTCTGCACTTTACACAAGCACAAACTTTTCTACGCACGCCCCACGCATATACTTCTGGAAATACGCGTATAACATTCTCTCATCCTTAGAAACATCCATCCCGGACCGTTCCTTCTGTCTTCTAACAAATACGCCGCCAAAGATAAATTTCTTAACGCCATACTTCACGTAAAAACAATCCCGCCACACCGCCACGCCGTAAACACCGCGCAAATTCCTGCTATTCAAGCCCACGAGAAACAATTTCATTATCACCAAAGTAACGATCACATATACGTGAATACACGCCGCTTTCTTCTTTACCGTCGTATTCCTTTTCGTGACATTTGAACTCTTTTTCATAACTGCCACATTCATACCGCTTTCGCTTTCCAAATCTCGTGTTACGCATTCTCCTAATCATTACTAATCGGGAACACTGGATGGATTCTCCGATTTTCGATCATAACACGAAAGACTCCGCCAGACCGCCCAAGTCGGACGGGTAATCGCAATATTATATGTGCAACCCGCCGATCCTCACACGTAACTCAAAAGTGCTCGCACCTCGTACTAAGTTTCTCTCGCTTTCCAAAACTCGCTACACTCTATCCTGGTGTTCTTCAAGAAGACTCACCACACTCGAATCTCTAAGGCTGCCGCGATAATCCGCATTTCCATTTCGAAGGCTAAAAACCTCTTCTAGGTAAGCTCACACTTCATTCATACCGCTGGAACAAGCTCCGGAATTCAACCATTCAACTCTGCTAACATCAAACCAATCGACCAAGAATTCACACTTCCGCCTCATGCGCTTCAGGCAACATCCTAACACCGTAAATGGTAGCTAAAAATATTCTTCACAGAGACACAATCTCGTGAATTCGCCTTCCCGAATTCAAACATCGTTCGTAGGCGAATGGATTTCAGGACTTTACCGAAGTTCACCCCGCTCAGGTAAAACTGGGTAAAAGAAAACACTGTAACTGGCTCCACTGTCACGGCGGCGCGGCGTAGGCACCCTGCAGCACTTGAGCACCTTTCTGATGCGACATCTTATACCGCTGAGTAAACCGCTTCGATCAAAGACACGCATTGCTGACCATCGCCCGGAGCCATCGTTGGAACGTGATCCACTAACTCGTGACGATGATTAATTCAAATCTCGCTTTCCACACTTAAGTGGCCTTAATACAAAAAGCGGGCCCACCACAAACTGACCTTTAACACCATATGTGCCGCTGGCTTCACCGCAATACGTGTTCCCTCTCAACCCGACCTAGCAACGCCGTTAAAAACACCAGCCTCCCGAACGAGCGATCCCACTAATCACGCTACGAAATCCCAGCGCTTTCTTAGCTCAACTACCTCCTTCATTCCACATTACTCGTGACTTATCCCACAACATAGCTCACGCACCATGCACTCCACAAGGGTTAAACGTAGTGCGATAAATCTTCATCGCACGGGCTTTCGCTTTCAAGCGTCTTGCACGTAAAAAGCTCTAAGGCTCACACTTTCCCTTTATCCCCAATCCTTCTGCTACTAACCCCGAACAATCACAATAATTTAAGATATACTCATCCTATCATAATGCATTTCAATCTCTGTGAGGGTTAAGGATATACTCAGATCTACCGCCGCTCCTTACCGCTGTTTCTATTTCAAAACTCGCCTCTGTAGGCGCATAGCTACGGCGTGACGGGACCACTTTACGTAACGCCCACCTGCTCAGCATCGTGCCTTACCTCGGCAATTCTAGTGACATAACATCGTAGAAATCAATGGAAATAAAACATGACTGCAAACAAGAGATAGCAAACAAAGTTAACTAAAATGGGCTGGTTTGGGTGATAGGTATAATACTCAATATCAGCTTTAATCTTTACAACTCCCGCCCCACAACAAGATTAGTTGGCTGCACTTCAAGATTTTATAGACACCATGATGATGTGTCTGCTTACAATTTCGAACGACAAGAACTTACAGACTGTGGTAAATATACCAGCATAAGCCTCCGACTGAATCTGAGCTTCCCAAAACGCCGAATGAGATCCAACGCGGATCGATAAAATTGATGGGACTTACCTCATGCAGATGAACGCAGCCCCATGAGCTGCACATAACAGTAACTGGTTATGAAATCAGAATATCAGAATGAAAATTGCTAATAGTCTATAGTTGGGTATATAAAATAATGCATCAAACACAAAGATATAAATATTATAACCGCCATCAAGACAGTGGACTCACGCCTAAATTATCACTGCCCGTAATTTCTTCCTCATCACGCAGCGAGTGATATAACAATACCAAGGATTATGCGGCGAACACCATGTCCCCAATTGTTATAAAAACCGACAGATACATAACTACCAGATCTCACCGTACCACAATACAACGCAATCCAAAACACGGCCGACACGGCAAGGCGGTGAGCCGACCATCGATACTAAGGCCGCCACAGCTGACTGCAAGTACTAGGTTGACTCACTGTGGACCAAGGTCAGATTAATGAACTCGTCACTATACTCAACTAGTTGCCAGGGCCGACTACCGTATCACCAAGGTCGAATCACTTAGATCAGCAAGTACGCAGAGCCGACTCACCGTATACTCCAGCCACAAGAAGAAATCCCCAACTGGCCTCAACTGCCTCTATCGAGAGACGCTGTGAACATTTAAACACCCACACTTGCACAACAAAGGCTATCATCACAAGATATAAGTTTCATAACAACAAGCATAGTGTGCTCTCACACAACTCAAAGTACCTTCATTTTACGCCAAAGTCCACTTAACTCCTAAAGTACTACGACATATTCTTTTTAAAAGAGATCCACATTTATTAAAGTCAACTGACACTCCGTAGTGATAGGAATGACTAAATCTACATTCCTTTTCAAATCAAGTAACAACATTCTTTTCCTAGTTCCGCTTGCCTAGTTTCAATTACCTGCTTCTCATTTTCAATGGTTTCATAGTTCATAAACTTAATCACTTGATTCCGCTTTAGAACAATCGAAAGTAATATGTTTCACGCGAGAGTAGGTTATTCTTGCTTACAACATTCTTATTACAAGAACATGATCTAGAAAATGTAATATCATTTTTGTCTCATCTTAGTTTTCTATGCGCATTGAGGTTTTTACCCGGGTTTTAATAGATAATCTACTCATTATTCAACACATTTTCCTTTATTAACGCCAAGTAGCGGGTCCTGTTTGATACACATTCTGATTTCAAATCAGAAAACATTATCCTTTAAATAAACCAAGTAATTTATTAATTTACTTAATGAGGTTTCAAAATATCTACATTAAACAAATAAGCAGCCCTTATCTTATAAGATCAAGTTCTAACTTCTAACATCATGAAACCATTTTCTTTACCTCTCTAAGACATTATACCTAACTCCCATCATCAAGCTAGTATAACTTCTTTTAAAACCTTTAAAACTAAGTTACATTTCCTTCAAAACGATTTAGAATCTTTTAAATACATCAAGTTCTTATTATAATTCAAACGCTTATAATTCACACGCTACCTTTAAACCACAAAGTATTTTCTACTCCACATAAAAGTCATATGAGTAACTAACTTCCCCATAAAGCCGTTATAACACTTTATGTTTTAAGAACAATCAAACACAGCGAACATGATGTGACACACGTGATTTTTACATAGCTTCTCACACATATCATGCTGTATGAGATAGCAAGAGGTTCACATACTCGACGCATTTATCTATTAATAAGCAAAATGCTCTGGCACTACAAATCCCTGCTAAATTTCTTTCCACTGTATCACGCTACTCTAGTGTACTTACTCTATAAAGGTCACAAACGTTCATTAAAAATCTTAAACACACGCCCATCTTTCTACGTAAAATCAAGCAGCGAGTTCTCCTCCCTCCCTCGCAGTCAGCCGCAGTGAAATCTCCTCTCTTCATCGAGGCCTGGCTACCGGGCTTCGCAATCCAGTGGTGGGGTTAACACGCCTAACCTGACGCTGCATACCCTAAGGCAACACAAGAATGTTATAAGCTCATCAGTAATACAACCCCTGTGTACTCATGTAGCTTTTTCACTTCTTCTCTTTATTAACCTTCTACGTGATTATCACTTCAATTTCTTCATTCTTCAAAGCTAAGTCAAAAGACATACAATATTTTCAAGTATAGTTCACATAGTACTTAAATTATATATCTTAACAAACATGTAATTTAATTACACAGAGGACAAGATAATTACCTCTGATAAGCCTGTGTGGAATTATCCAAGTTATAATCGTCATCCCGAGCAAGGTTTAAAGCCCCACTCCGAGCGCCTCCAAACCACTCCAAACAATCTTTGGAGCCTCTTAACTAACTTACTCATACATACTTCAATCCAATCCATGGCATTTGTGTTTCCTGCCAGACTATGACAGCGTAGTATCGACTTAATGCAGAAAGAGGTATCTTGAATACTACAAGGTACATGCTAAGGTATTTTTGGGCATTATAACAATACTGTGGAGTATTTCTATACCACAAACAATGGTATTATATTTAAAACAACTATAGCAAAAAAATTTACTAATAGACCTCAAGTGTATAGTGAAGATCCACACTGAAAGCACTTCATGTGGGAGAGGAGAGCCTGATCGAGAGTCAACAAGAGGAGGGGAGGGATTCAAGATTTAAAAACATCGCAGATGAACTAAGTTCTCAAAGTGTATTTATATAAAACCCAAATGCCAAATCCAATGCCAAGATCAAGCCATGCCGCAAGGTAAGTGCGTGCGTTCCTCGATCGCCCGCGCACCCTAAATTTCTACCCACAAAACATCGCACTAAACAAGCCACAAACAAGGCCAAAAACAAGGCACAAACAAGGAACCACAGGGGCCAAAACGTGAGCCGCATTGCCAAAACGTGAACTATCTGCTCACTGACGCCACTGCTTCACCGCGTAGGTGACACATGCCACCTCCCCTGTTGGTCCAATATGTTCGCCTCGGAAAATCATGAAAAATACAGCAAACGACATAGTCGAATTTTCCTCACTTAAAAGTCAGGGAACGCTTTCTCGTCGAACGCATCATCGCACTTCAGGCCTAAATGTAAATTGGCTAAGCTAATTTAAAGCAAGTGACACGTGGTCACCCTCCTATTGGCCTCAAAACGTTTCTTCAAAAAAATAACCACAACGGCTAAAATCTCTAAAACAAAGCTGGGCCTCATTAAAACCAGAATTTTCCGTCTCTATCATGACTACTTCGAAAATAAAATCTCAAAATTCTAATATAATCTATGAAGTCCAATACCAAATCGGGAATCCACCCCATTAACTAACCTTTTCTTTCACAAATAACTCGAAATCCTTCCGTCGTAAAACTACATCTTTCTTTCTTCTTCCTTTCAAAATTTCATTGCATACCTCAGACAAGACGCTTCTCACATACATACCCTGCAACTACGGGTATAACATTTCCTTCAGAAACATTCGCCCCAATGTTCTTCAAGATCGATATCGGCTAAGCTTCCTCAACAAGTTGTCAACGCCACACCGCTACCTAAATACCACACGCTATCTTCTCCTTACTCTCACGGGCCTTCTCTAACACTTGAACTCTCCAGTATGCGTGTACCATACTTCACCATTACTTTCCGCTCGGTAAAAACCGAGTCACTACCTCCAAACTTGGTCATCTTACTAACCTCAAACTTCATACGTCATTCCCTACTTTTTACGTAATCGCTTCGGGTCGAACATATTCCACGAACCTACGACGATCATACAAACTTGGGCCTGAAGGCCCGGCACTTCACCACCGGTGGGACCACCCAGAACTTAATATTCTACTCCCAAACCGGTTACGTGTTTGACTCGCAAATGGTCCTCTAAACTCCGACTTCAACAAGGCTTAACTCTTGTTCCCCGATCCTAAATAATTCATTATTTCAAGTTAATTAAAGCTACCATTTCCATCTCACACTACCCAGGACTTACTCCTTTCACTAACTGTGTTTCTAAATCACATTTTAGCACAAAGCTAACTAAATATAACAACATTAAACATCAACAATATAAAATAAACTTCAGAGGGTTGATATACTGGCTAAAGTGCTCAAGGACTGCGAAATCAACTCCTACCGCGACTCTCATCAGCCTTCTGCACGGTAATATCCCGCCTGCCACGAAGGTGTAAGAACCCAGAATCGGCTTTAGTAGTCCATGCTATCTCTACCGTTGCTACCCTCGTCGGACAGCCACAGATGGCCCGCTACGAAAAATAACAATCTCCAGCTTAGTACGACACCTCTCCCCATGGCTTTCCACAAATCTACTACACTGGAGATGGGTGGTACTTCATCCGCCAGCACTGCTTCCCTGCCAAAATCTGGAAACCCGGGAGCCTCCGACCGCTTCTCAACATCTCAAGGTCCGGAAGTCGGAGGACACCGCATCGACGGTACATACACCACCGCCGAGGCGCTCCGCCTCGAAAATCACCAAAGGACCTCATTGCTCGCCTTCGCCGATTTCTTGGCCATCTGGCCATTTATCTGCTCATCTAAGTGTATACGCCAGAGCGCGTATTCATGCTCCTACCAAGAGCACCTTAACAACTTCGCAAGGCAATCATCGGTTTCAGAATATATCGGGTGCACTCGATCCTCCATACTAGCTACTAACGCGGACGTACTCTGCCAATGAGTCAACTCCCACATTGTACTCCGAACCAGACGCCCCGTTTCTGCCGTAACACCAAAAACTGGCCGCCCGAGCCCTCCCCACCGGGAGGCAAGAATGCGGCAAGAAAGGCCTCCGAACTCGTCGCATACCGCCGGAAGCATGCTCTCCCGGACACCCAAGAATCAAACTGGGCCGACCGCGTATCACGGCTTGATGTGGAAACCTAGCCACCGACTGATTCTGATGCCTGATCACTTGCGATCCTCACAGAATCGTTTACGAATCCCCCCGCGGATTTGTCCTCGTGCCCTCACCCATAAAACTTCCTACGCCTACACCGTAAACTCACTTAACTATCCGACATCTAGTGCGTAACCATCAAAGTACTGAACCGCCGCCCAGCCTATCTCTCAAGTTCTGCAACTCGCATATTAATCGGGCTCACTTTTAATCATCTTCTCGTCATCATGGATCGGAGGTCAGTATCGTCTCGCTGGCCGCTTACTCGCATCCCCTCTGGCCGCTTTTGCCTTCGGGGCCCGTTGCTTTTCGCAGAGGTGAGCACCGTAAAATGGCGCATGTCGAGAGTCCATCTTGTCACTACGCTCTAAGGCACGATCTCGTAATTATAAGAATGGAAACCAACTTAAACGCCTCTGAGGCCTTGGGACATGTACGCACAACACATCGATAATCGACTTACTAGACACGGTTCGTACTTTCGAGGATTAACCGCTCGACAACATTTGTACCGCCCAACTGCTCAAGTATCGTGCTCTTACCTCGCACTGCGTGATACAACATCGAAAACTAGCGGAAATAAAAATACGAATCATGAAACAAGAGATATAATAAATAAATAAAGCAACTAAAATAAATGTTTTTCAGATACATAATACCCATCAGTTAATCCTTTGCCAACCCCGCCTGCCGCCGGGCACGCCACATGCACTCTCTAAGATTTATGAGACACCATGGTCGATGGCCCGCCATACCCCCTAACGCATGCTAACTTACACAGCACTGTGGTAACATACCAAAGATAAGCCTGACGGAACGGAGTTTCCAAACGCTGAAATGAGATCCTAAACGCGGATCGACAATGATGTACTTCATCGCGTATTTAACGCACTTCGGATGAGGTCGGGCATAACAGTAATTACATGAATCAGAACATCAGGAATGAACTGGCACAGCTTCATAAAACAGATATGGCTGATTTACTCAAACTACAAGATATAACATATAACCGCTACATCAAGACGTGGACTCACGCCTCCAAATTATCACTCGCCCGTGGAATTTCTTTCCCAACGTCAATGGTTTATATATATACCAACACGCGATTGCATGAACACCACGCTCACCTGCGGTTATAAAAACCGACAGCATAAGTATAACTACCAGATCCGACCGTACCAATAATATGCAATGCAACCAAACACGGCCGAGCACGGCGGGCGCCAGAGCCGACCATCGATACTCGGGCGCGCTTCGCCACGCTACTCGACCGGCAAAAGACGGTGGTCGCACTCCACTGTGACCAGCGCCGATCACAAACTTCGGCTACTATACCGAATCTGGTGTTGGCGAGGGTCACCACAGATAAGGCCGAACTGGCCACTTAGACTGGCAAGTACGCAGAGCCGACCACCGAGCACCAGCCGGGCCAAAGAAGAACCTCAACTGAGCCAACCGCCTATCGAGAGACGCCAGAATACGTAAACACCACACTGCACAACAAAGGCTATCATCATGCAGAAAGTTTCACAACAACAAGCATAGTGTTTCATACAACTCAGTACCTTCATTTTACGCTAAAGTCCTGCTCAACTCAAAGTACTACGACGTAAGTAAGTTTTTTAAAAGAGATCCATTACTTATTAAAGCCGTCACCTGGACACCGTAGTATTAGAAACGACTAACCCACATTCCTTTTCAAAATCAAGTAACAACATTCTTTTCCTAGTTCCAAGCACTAGTTTCACTCATCGCTTCTCATTTTCAAACGTTTCATAGTTCATAAACTTAATCACTTGATTCCGCTTTAGAACAATTTGAGTAATATAAGTCTCACGAGAAAGAGGTTGTTCTTTGTTTCATAACATTCTTATTGCACAGTCTAAGATCTAGAAAATGTAATATCATTTTGTCTTCATCTTAGTTTCGTTGTAATGAGTGTTTTCATCGTTTTAATACAATTCATCATTATTCAATACATTTTCCTTTATTAACGCAGCTGTCTGTTTGATACACATTCTCGATTTCCAACCAAGAAAATATTATCCTTTAAATAAAACCAAGTACTCATTACTCACGAATGAGGTTTCACAAAAACATCTATATTA